>BCKX01000007.1:0-321771 GCA_001600775.1 Malassezia dermatis
CACTTAACACTTGATATAATACTTACTTAATTTAATATCTGACACGTGACGTTGTTGTGTTATGCTTATTTCCTCACGGTCTTGTTGAATTAATTTCGACTCTTACGTCATGTTCGTCATTCATATCGTATTTGTCTATCACTTCAATTGGACCTTGATAATAGTGTCGTTGCAGAATCGTCGTTGTTGATTCGTCGGTGCTCTATTGACGTCCTTATATTGTCGTTGTTAAATTGTAGTTGTCAAATTGTAGTTGTCGAATCGTCGTTGTCGAATTGTCGTTGCTGTATCGTCTTCGCTCTATCCTCTTCGTCGTATTATCATGGTTATATGTAAGTTGTTGTATGCTCTTTTTCTATCACCATTCTTGTATGGTCCTAGGTCCATTCACTCTCTTCTATTCATCTTGTTCGATTCATCTTGTCAGATTCACAATCTTATTTTCTCTTGCTTCTATGGTTGTCCTATTGTTCTCGTCGCGATCTTCTCCTCATTGTCTCCTTCATCTTGTTTCTCTTCCCTCACATCTTCTCTTCTCAATCTCTTTTCCTTCCCCCCTGCTCTTCATCCTACTCCTATTCTCTAAACCTCCTCCGTCCCTTGGCTAATTAGTCACGCCTTCCTAATCTCTTTCCAACTCTCCCTCTTATTCATCTCCCTCATCTCCTTATTCATCCCCCCGCTTACCAAAGCCCCCTCGTCTGTAACCCTTTGTCATTCCTTGTCCCTTCTCTCTCATCCTTACAAAACATGTCTTCCTCCAACGCTCATGCCTACCCTCCCTCTTAGCCAAGCCTCTCGTATTGTATCATGTCCTTCCTCCCATCACCCTGCTATTTCCCCTTGGCTTCGCCTCTGTCGCATGCGACCAGCACTGTGTCCCCCTTCCTTCCTCCAGCTCACTGTACAAGTCCACTAGGGACCTTTTCACTCATTTCAATATATTCACCTGTCATTACTTCAGCACCTTCATCTCCTTGCATCATCCTCACATCCCACTCAAATGCCTTCACGCCTTCCCATTGTCTCGGTGCGTCTCCATATTAGGTCGAGGGGAGAGCTGTCACGTGTTATGTCAGCATATCGGGTTCCTGTCTGTGGGATTCTTCATTGTATTCACTCTGTCATCTTCGGTCATCATATCGAATCATTCTCTTTGTCAAAGAGGGTTTCAAAGCGTCACGATCATACGTATCAAGTCTTAAATCTTAAATGGCTCGTTCCGGGTTGCTCACGGGGTCTAAGCCAGGTTCGTTGGCTTCCTTGTTTAATTCTCCACTTTCGGTCCATTACCCCACTCTTTGATCCCCTTGGGTCGCCTTCGACGACGCCTTAGTCAGGACCTCTTGTCCTCGTAATGCTCGTTCACTGCATCGGAGGGCACCCTTATCGCCCCCGTCATTCATAACGTGGGGTTCCTACCATACTATCGTCTCCTGGAACCTGCGATGTAGGTGTGACAGGCAGACATGAGAAGCACATACAGCACGACGTGCGCTTGCAATGGTAACATCTAAGTCAGTCAGAATGGTGCTACTGAAGTGTCTCCATGGTTGCTTGAATCGAAAGAAATCACCAAGAACACGAAGAAATTACCATTCAAGAAGACAGACTTTGAATCATGGAGATACCTCATTCGACTGTTTTGTCTATGAATTTAGACGTACGAGAAATAACACCGGCTTTCTAGGATCGGAATACCAGTGCTCAAAGATCTATGCACGGATAAGGTCCGGTCGCCACAAGTCCGATTTCATTGGCTGTGTCACCAGCTCGACAAGAAAACTATGGAGGCGGCTCTGCGCCAAATTTCCGCTGGGGCACAATGCAATTTTTCAACTCTAGTCATAGTTTGGTTTAAGATAACCTCGGATATGAAAGTTCATATTGATGTACAATCCATGCGGCATCTCGCGTCGCATTCCTCACATATACATGCCTGCCTCGGCGATTTCAGCTGACGTCATAATTCGTGTGGCTGTAAACGCGTTCCCCTCGGTGGTGTTTTATTTGTTATTCTTCGTTCAAATTTGTTTTTAGTAAGACTGACAATACCCAACCCGATTTTTACGCACATTCATTGGGTGCTTGTGATTTAAGATTTGACTGACCAAACTCCCTCGATCATGAATTTGCATGTCAAGCAAGGTGCTTTCGATTTCATATCAAAGAACGACAAAGTTCGCGATGTCTACCATTTTTTTTCACCGTGCATGTTCTTGACTTAAAAGGAACTGGAACAGCGCACTGTCATATCACACACTATCATGAAGTTCTTGGCTCTTGCGACGCTCGCATTCGCACCTGCTGTTTTCGCTGCTTCGGCTCCCTTCCACTGCAAGACTCTGGCCAAGTCGGCCTATCTCACTGCTGATGGCCCAGCGGAGACCATTGAGTTCTTCAATGTCTCGAAGGTGACCGCCGGCGAGAAGACCCACTTCATCCAGAACGATGGACACCCTTACAACGGTGATGACATCGGCAGCGACTTCTCCTCCTCTCACGAGCGCTTCGACCTGGCACGCTGCCAACTACGCAACTCGGACTCGAGCCTGCCCCAAACGTACCTGCGTGTCCACCTTTCCAAGGACACTAGCCAGTGCCTGACGATTGGCGGTGCGGGTGCCTCAAGCACTGACAACAAGAACGTCAATGAGGCCTTCACCGAAACGAACACCTTGTTTATGAAGCCTTGTGAGGGCCCCTCGGGCTCAGGCTTCGCACAGCAGATCTTCAAGGACAACGGCGACGAGGCTACGTACCCTTATTACATTGAAACCATCGGATCCAACAGCGAGGAGACCCGCACCTTTGTCGGTTTCAAGGACAACAAGGTTTTCTTACTGGCCAAGGAGCCGAAGTCCCACTCTTCTCCCCCTGGCAACTTTAAGCTCTACGTCGACAAGTTCGCGTAAGAAAATCATTTTCTCTTCCTGTTAATATCTGTTCAGAGTAGCGCCGATTAGGTAGTCTCCATGTATTTGTATGGTCAACACATTTAATCTTCAATGATATGGCGATGGGTGCCGCCAACGAGCAACTTGACAACTTTTACTGTCGTTTACTAATGAAACTGCCGTAGTTGGTTAAATATAGAGTAAAAGCAGGCTACAACTATGCGAGTTCGTAGTGAGCCTAGAAGTGGCATGGAGGGGGAAATACGGCTATAACGAGGCCAAGTGATATGGTCAGGAGCCTGTAGTCTCGTACATCAATCTCTACTGGGATATTCATACCATCCTCGAAAATTGAGCGCTTTGAGTGAAACAATACTGATTGGATTGGAAGTGTGCCAAGTGGGTTTTATGTCTTCCTACTCATGTCGGAACTATTCCTGGCTTGGAAAATCCACACGCACACCCCCCAATATTTCGATAGTCAGGGTATCGATACTCGAAACACGGCATCCTTCCGAACATGAGATGCGACTGCTGGGTCGACTGCTCTCTTGGTATGAAGGGAAGCGTGCGCTACGAGAGCCCCACTTTCCCGTCACGTGGCAATTCAGCACAACGTGGGGTCAGGGGTATCTGATAACGGGTTCCTGTCTTTTAAAAAAAATGACGTCATAGCAAGCAACCGGAAACTTTTTACCAATCACCGACTATCAATAAGACTCGCATGCAAGCTAATTTTATATAGCTTTAAGCAGACTTGAAAAACGCTACCCCAAAGTTTAATTCTTTGCAAAAAGCCATGGACCCGTCACAGCTAGGCGAAGCAGAGAAGATAGATGCGCGGGATTTGGAGGATGGGATGGATGCAACTGGATCGTTCAAGGACGAACTGAGCATTTTTAGTTCCCTTAATCGCCTTGAGCGATTCCTCGACCGAAAGATTGGCCTTGAGGCCGAGGCTATTGAGCGAAAACTGCCAGAGCAGCGTCACAAGGCTAGCTGGAGTGAGCAGCTTAACATTATATTTCTGTGGATGTCTGGTAACATCACGCTCTCTCCCTTCACCACAGGATTCCTAGGTTGGGAATTTGGGTTGTCCCTGAAAGAGTCGCTCCTGTGCTGCATCTTCGGTACCTTGATTGGTTCGTGTGCGACGGCGTACTGTACCACGTTTGGTGCGGCAATGGGTCTTCGCCAAATGTCCGTATCGCGGTATTGCTTTGGATGGTACCCCAGCAAGCTGATTGCCTTGGTGAATGTAGTCCAGCAAGTTGGCTGGTCTGCTGTCGGCGTCATCACAGGCGGCCTTGCCCTGGAGGCGGTCGCAGATGGTCACCTTTCTGTGGCGGTGGGTATTATCGTCATTTCAGCTGTCGTTCTGGTGATTGGAATGCTCGGTCTCCGCATCATTTTCCTGTATGAACGCTATGCCTGGATCGTGTTGTTTGCTGTCTTTATGATCATCTTTGGGGAGACGGCGCAGTACGTCGATAACAAGACGCCCACGAAGCTGAAAGGCACTGCCTTTAGCGGGGCCATTCTCTCGTTCCTCTCTGTTACCTACGGCTACAGCGCGTCATGGTCGCCTGTGGCCTCGGACTATTATGTTCGCTTCCCTGCTAACATCAGCCGCGTCAAGGTCTTTATCTTGAGCTTGGTGGGCCTCACTGTACCGACCTGCATTGCCATGTGCGCAGGTGCCGTGACAGCAAGCGCATTAAACACCGATCCGCAATGGAAAGAGACCTATGAAAATGCTGGTGTGGGTAGGTATCTTCACGATATCCTATACCCTCTTGGCTTCGCGAAGTTCCTGCTTGTTCTTCTTGTGCTTTCCAGTATCGGTCTCAACCTGGTGAACACATACAGTGGCACACTGAGTGTTCAACAAATCTCCCCGATCCTCGGCAAAATCCCCCGTTTTGTTTGGTCTCTCATTTTCTTCGGTGTGGTAATTGCCTTGGGTCTGGCCGGTCGCAAGAGGCTCAGCGCATACCTCCAAAACTTCCTCGACGTCATTGGCTACTGGTGCACGAGCTATTTCGTCATCATCTTTATGGAACATGTCTTTGTACGCAAGGCCAACTTTGCCAACTACGACCTCACCCAATGGAACAATCCCAAGGGCCTCCCGCACGGCATTGCCGCCATCGTTACCTTTCTAGTGGGTATCGTTTGCTGGGTCATGGGCATGTCGGAGACGTGGTACGTGGGTCCACTCGCTGCACTCTTTGACGGTATTGGCGGCGACGTGGCCAACGAGTTTACGTTCGTCTTTACGTGTGTGGCGTACCTGCCACTGCGGTTTTTGGAACTAAAAATCTTTGGTAAATAGTGCAAGCGACGCGCCATGTCCTACAAACAAAAAAAGGGTGGATTCTAAGTACTGTCGATCAAGTCTATAGTCTGCCCCGCGTCTGCATAAGGCTGTCACCTGTCATGTCTACGCCGACGAAGCACGCGACTTGATGACCTCGCCGTCCTCAATCTCCAACAAGTCGTACGCCTTGATGGCCTCCAGGGCGGCCTTCTGGCCACTGGCGAGCATACCTCCGAACGAGGCACCCATGCGGGGGTGACCGTCGAGCTCGCTGAGCTCCATACCGCCCACCACTGCACCGGGGAAGATCTCGCGCGTGTTGTTCACGATCAGGCCTTCCGAGGCGTTCATGTCCAGCGGGTTCATGTCGCCCAGCTTGAGCAGACCGGCACTGGCCAGGCGCTTGACAGTGAACGCGCCGAACGGACCGTCGTGGCCAGCGAACGAGCACACGATCGGCGCCGTCATAGTCTGGGGGTCCATGCAGCTCTGGAGACCGTGCGCCATGCTGACGAGCGTGTAGTTCGTCACGACACCATTCACACGCTGGCGACCGTCACCGTCCTTCTTGATGATCAGGTCCTCACAGCAAGTGGCGTTGAACAGCTTGACATTCGGCATCAGCAGGATCTTGGACAGGATCGTGGACGTGAAGAGCGCGGCGTGCTTCACGACCACATAGGCGCCCTCGTCGTCAAAGGGGACACCCAGCTCGGTGAGCAAGTTGTGTGCAGGCTTGCGGATCACCATGGCGGACTGCAGCTGGCCACCGAGCCATGCACCACCGCCCGGCGCGACACCAGCCTCGAGGATCGTGATGCGCAGGTCGGGGCGGTTCTTGCCGAGTGTGTAGGCACAGGTGAGACCAGCGCTGCCAGCGCCGATGATGATCACGTCCGAGACGGCCGAGTCCATCATGTCCTTGTAGTAGCGACTAGTCATAGCGCGGCTCGTGTGCGCCTCCTTGATGTCGGCAAACACATAGTTGCCCTCGTAGTCCTCGACTGGCTCCTTGCCGGGCACAATCGGGACGTGCTGCTTGTAGGGAGCCACATCGACGCCCTTCAGGGAGGCCGAGCGGTTTTGGATGGCAGCCAGGTGCTGCTTCAGAGCATCCTGCGGCCAGGCAGAGCCATTCGAGAAGGCAGGCTGGGTTGCGGTAGCGGTCGGAGCCATGGTAGTAGTTCGGGAACTTGCACCCTATGCCCGACCGCTATATATCGGGATGCCACGAACCCCAATCTGTGCGCAGGAGCCAATGAGGGTTCATTGCGATTGGCCTTTGGTGACTCTATTTCCCCGGACGGGTCGCACACTTTATAAACATGGCACGTGCATTATACATTTACAAAAGACCACTCATGCTCAGCTTGTACTTGTGTTTGAGGGCGGTGCGGTGGTGCGGGTTCTTCCCCAGCTCATGTACCTGCTCGTCCGAGAGGATGGCACCGTCGAGCAGTGCCGTGATGTTGAAGTTGTGGTCCAGCTTGAGCTGGCACAGCAGGTCGTAGTTTGTCATGCTGTAGGCACGATGCTCGAGGAAGCCCATGTAGTCGTCCAGCTTGCAGAGGCCGTCCTTGCGACCCTCGCAACCCTGCTCGCCGCCGAGTGGCACTACAGCATCGTTCAGCTTCGCACGGATATAGTCCGTGCTGCCATCCTCGGAATCACACTCCATCACCTCAAATACGAGGCGCGCGCCAAACGGAATGATGCGACTTGTACGGAAGCGGCGGTTCGGGTCCATGTGGTTGCCGGGCAGTTCGTCGGCCAGTTGCTTAAAGTTGAGCGCGGTGAGCACCGTCAGGATCACCACATCGTGCGTAAAGTCCACGTACAGCGGCTGGTGCATCGGGAAGTAGGTGGGATTGTGGTCCAGCGTCGCGTTCTGCGTCGTCTGCGGCCCATGGAAGCCCGTGCCCTTAAGGCGCGCAAGGAACTCAGTCACCCAACCGATGCCCATAGCGCGGCCGCCAGTGCTCATGAACCCAAACACGCTCTGCTTCATGAGGTCATCGTCGTACTGGTACTCCTCGTAGTCCTGCTTGGTGAAGATCTTGCAAAAGTCCGAGTAGCCCTGCGACACTGTCTCGTAGCCACAGAGACCGATCATCGTAATGACGTCCGACTTGGAGAATGACACGCCCTTCACGTTCTCCTGCAGGCGCTTCTGCGCATTGCCAAACGCCTTGGCGCGCCACTCGAGGATGCGCAGCGCCTTGGGCGAGAACACGTTCGGGCACGTCATGTACGGCGCCAGCGTGTTGTTCTGCAGGAAGGTCTCGGTAAGGACCTCGATGTGCGCCTTGTCGGTCATGTCCCAGCCGAAGAAACCGAGCGCCCAGTAGCGTGCCGTGTCGACCATGCGGCTCTGCGACGTCGTGCGGAGCACTGGCTTCTGCTTCGTCTGCTCGAGCAGCTGCGCATACTCATAGTAGTACTTGACGCCCGAGTTGAAGACCTCCTGCGCACCGAAGTGGACGAGGGCGGCCTCGCCAAGCTGGTACTTCCAGTGGTGCAGGAACGCGTAGTCGCCGCTCGCCTTGAGCGTGCCGAGCTTCTTGGCCAGATCGAGCTTCTTGACCAGCAMCCCCGCCCCACTTGTCGGGTATCGCGAGCCGTGACGGTGGAGAATGTGCGCCTGCTTGATGCGGCACTGCTTCGGCACATTCTCGTAGCCGTGCGTCTCGGGGAACAGGTCGTCGGCCGGGTGATAGGGCGACGTGGTACCGAGGTTCCGGAAAATGTCATCGGACGTGGCATGGTCCTGCTCCGCATTCAGCGGCACCCAGCGCATCTCTACAGGCGAATTGTGGTTCGACTTGCGCGTTTTAAGCTGGTCCACCTGCGCGAGGAAGGGCGGCGCGCCATACTTGACCGAGCCTAGGAACCCGACGTCCGTGGGGAAGGTCTGCGACGACGTGCCAGTAACATTGTTCCATTGGCCCGTCGGTGTGCCAAGGGCCCAGCACACCGACGTCATTATCGCCATCGCCAAAAGCAGCTTCATGATGTGGAAAGCGGTTGAACGCCGCTACGGTCAAGTGGTGCCGCATTCATACGGAGCAGTGTGACGCCCCCTAGGGTCGGCATGCATTAATTTTGGCACGTGCTCCGAGTGCTACCAAAAGCCCCCGCCCAAATGCATCGTCGTTCATGTTCCCCGTTCCACACGAGTTGTGAGCATACGGTGTCATAAAGACCATCAGTGACTCACTCAGCGATTGCCGAGCCGATGGGGTGCATCCGTTCACTCGAATCGCGGGATGACGCACTTGGACGTCTACACACAGTTCAGGCTACGATAACGCACTTGTACATACAGTTTGGCCTACGATGACGAGCTCTCTATCGTATCTATACACCTGAGGTAGTATAGCTAGCTTGGCTGGCGGCTCCTAGCCGGTGGTTCGGGGCGTCTGGACCAAGCTCCAGGTCCGCGGATGGGCGAGGATCCGGGAGCGCACGTGCGCACCGCAGCGAACGTGCGCAGCAGAACACACGCGAGTCGACAATCACGTGCAATGTGTTGTTGATATCGGAACGTGGGTGATCACGTTGTCCAGTGAGAGTCGGGAAATTATGAGCGCAACCAATCATTGTGAGGCTGTTGGTCACCGGTTTTAGAGCAACCCACTTTCGTCGTCGGTGCGCTGCAGGCGTTTGTATATGAGCTGAGCAGTTGGGCCATGAGCCCTCACCCAACACTACCATGTTTGGCTTCAAGGTGCTCCTTGCGAGTGTGGCGGCGGCCATCGCTGTGGTGGGCGTGTCGGCCAACGACTCGAACCTCAAGCAGATTGAGCATGTGATTCTCTTCATGCAGGAGAACCGTGCGTTCGATCACTACTTCGGCACCATGGCCGGTGTGCGTGGTTTCAACGACCCCAACGTGCAGATCAAGAGCAACGGCAAGAGCATCTTTGAGCAGCCCGTGAACAGCAGCGTCAAGCCCCACCCCCCCAAGGGCGTGGACTCGCTCACGTACTGGTACCTGAACCAGGCCGGTGACGAGTACGTCAAGGCGACCGACTGTGTTGTCGCTGGTAGCAACGCCTGGCAGCAGAACCAGGCTGCCTGGAACAAGGGCAAGAACGACAAGTGGGTCAAGGAGAACACCCCCTACTCGATCGGCTACTTCAAGCGCAAGGAGCTGCCTGTGCACTTTTCCATCGCCGAGGAGTTCTTGGTCGGTGACGCGTACTACGAGAGTATCATCTCGGCCTCGGACACGAACCGTGCCGTGTGGGTCTCGGGCACCATCAACTCGCCCGGCAGCCCGCCCGGTGGTGAGCCGCTCAAGCAGGGTGGCCCCGTCATCGATGACCACCGTGCCGCTGGCTGTGAGAAGAACTCGCGTGGCAAGCCCATGGCCTGCCTGCCTGCCAAGTGGAAGACGATCCCCGAGTACTTCGAGGAACAGGACATCTCGTGGATGGTGTACGAGGACACGGACAACGGTTACCACAACTTCCTGGAGCAGTTTGAGCAGTACGAGCATGCCATTATCTCCCAGAGCTCGCTTGCCAAGCGTGGTATCTACCGCCCCGGTCTGCACAAGTTCTTCTACGACCTGAAGAACGGCAGCCTGCCCCAGGTGTCGTACATTGTCCCTCCGATCGAGCTCTCGGAGCACCCCCCGAACCTAGTCAGCGACGGCGCGTGGCTCCAGCAGGCCGTTACGAACGCGCTGATGGAGAGCGACTACTGGAACAAGACTGTGATGATCGTGTCGTACGACGAGACGGGTGGCTTTGCTGACCACGTCATGGCTCCCCACGCCTCGAAGGGCACGCCCGGTGAGTGGATGGAGGACCCGTACGACCACAACCTCGGCCAGGCCCCGGTCGGACCTGGTTTCCGTGTGCCGTTCTACATCGTGTCACCCTGGACCCGCAAGGGTGGTGTGTTCACCGAGCACGCCGCTCACGAGAGCCAGATCCTGTTCCTGGAGAAGTGGTCGGCTGCGCACGGCAAGAACTGGACCTCGAAGGAGATGAACCACTGGCGCCGCCACCACCTGAGTGACCTGGTGAACGCCTTTGACTTCAGCAACAAGGACACCAGCGTGGCCAAGGTGCCCAAGGTGCCCGCTGCCTCGAAGGACTCGGTTACGAAGCTGTACGACGGTGTGCCCAAGTGCATGAAGAAGTACAAGGGCATGACTCAGCCCCCTGTGCCGTACGGCAACCAGACCGAGCTCAAGCACGGCTTCGACGTCGAGAAGGGCTACAAGCAGATCCGCGGTGAGCTCACCGAGGGCCGCTACCTGACGCTCGAGACCTACAACCACGCGCTCTCGCACAAGGGCAACAAGCTCGGTTCGGCGAGCTCGTCGCACAAGAAGAACTCGGACGACGAGCTGTTCGTGGTGCACTGGCTCGGCAAGCAGCCCAAGGACCACCGCTTCCACCTTGCCACCTCGGGCGGCAAGAACGCCAGCTACGTCAAGGACGACCTGTCGCTCACCAAGGAGAAGAAGCAGGCCGGCACCTTCACCTTTGACTACAAGCGCTCGGTCAAGGGCTTCAGCATCAAGGTCGGCGACAAGTACCTGTCGATGGACGAGGATGGCAGCGTCAAGACTGTCAAGAACGGCCAGACGACCTTCACGCTGTACAGTGTGACCAAGTAGACTTCTAATTAGGGTGTGTGTGAATTTTTATCTTGTTCGTCGTTGTCCTCGCCGGTGCCGAAGCCGTACCATGCAATCGTCGCTAGACCGACCACGGCGCTGATAATACACGCGATAAACGTCCCAATCATCGTACCGGTCCAGCCAGTAACCAGCGGCTGGGCAGGCGAGCGCAGCGCGCCAAAGGAAGTCGTAGAGTGCAGCACGCCGCCTGCGTTGCCTGCCGTTGGGTAGCCGAGTTGGCGGCACTGCTGCGGAATCACGTCAGGGACGTCCATCGTCTGTGCGACCTGGTCCGGTGCGATCAGCACAATCATCGCGAGGCCGGACGACAGGTGCCAGTCAATATGGCAGTGCAGGAACCATGCGCCAGGGTTGTCGGCCACGAAACGCAGGCGCGCGCTGCCGCCCGCTGGTACCACCACGGTATCGCGGCGCACCGGGTTGGAGTTCTCGCCCTCGATAAACGGCGGATTGTCGGCCGGGTCATCGGACGACACATCGTTGCTCTTGTACACGATCTGGAACTGCGTGCCGTGCATGTGGAACGGATGTGATCCAGCGTCCCAGTTGTAGATCACAAACTCGACGACGGCCATGCCCGGCGCCACAAACGCACCACTTGACGGACCGTACAGCTTTGGGTCCATGGCAATTGCACCTGTCTCTGACTTCATCGTGAGGAGCGACGGCGTCAGGGGGGCGACATATGTGAGGTTGTTGAACGATGCATAGTTGATACCGTCCTTGTACGTCGTGAAAAAGACGTTCAGGTCTTGCGATACAGTCGGTACGAGAGGTGCCATCGGCTCGATTGGACGCAGCTGCGTATCGTCAAAGGCATCGTACATATCAAGGGTCGTACGGCCAACGCCCAGTGTCGCATGGGCTGCGCCGTACGAGACCGTGGCGCTCACATTGAGCTGCAGCCCGTCCGGCACATCATCAAACATGTCGGGGTCCATGTTCGCATGCAGTGTCCAACTGTGCGCTGTGTCGTTGCGTGCACGTACCAGTACCGAGTACCGCTGCGCTACAGAGAGCGAGACAGAGTCGACAGGGAGCGCTTCCATATCGACGCCGTCAGCCTCGATGATCTCCATGTCGTGCCCCTCAATCCATACGTGGAACATGGAGAGAGCGGCCATGTTGATCATGCGCAGGCGGTACGTCTTGCCCGGCTCAAATGTTAGTGTCACATCATCGTTAAAGCCGGGGAGGTACTTGGCCGTGCCGTTCGCCGGCGTATGCGCCATGTACACGAGCGGCGCGTCAGGCACAGGCTCCGCGCCGCCGGGGTTCTTGGGGTTCATAAACTCGTTGTGCAGCAGGTCGTTGTGCTCGCGGTGGTACCAATCAGCGAGAATGATCGTATAGTCATCGTCGTACGCGTGTGCCTCGCCCTGTGCGTTGTGGATAATGTTTGGCAGGCGGAAGCCATCGACGTACTGGCCGCCATAATGCCCATGCATCCAGTACGTGCCCCACTGTGGCTGGCGGTCTGGTGGACTACTTGGCGAGTTGAGCGGCTCGTACACGAAAGACTCGTTGTCGGGGACCGGGCACTGCGTCAGCATCGCAGCGCCATCCATGTAATTGGTCCGGTTGAAGAACATGCCATGTGCATGGAGCGTGCTGCCCGTGCCGTCGCCAAGGCGGTTGTGAAAGTGGATGCGCACCGTATCGTCCGAATTCACATTGACAATCGGCGGCGGGAATTGTCCATTGATGCCAATAGCGCGCCGCGGCTGCAGTCCGTCGGGGTTCACATTCTCGACGTAGCCGATGGACCAGTCATACTCGACCGTCTTTGCGGATGCCGCGGTCGCCAGCCAGGCGAGGGCCATAGCAACGCTCTTCCACATCGCAGCCACGGTGGGAAACTCACGTTGCGGCTCCTGCGCCGGCAGGCCGGCCAGCTCTGCTATCAGTTATCGTTCGCTCTTGTGCCAAGGCGTCATCGATGGCTTGGTTTATCTGATTTAGTCATTTCCCAATCACAATGCGCCAATTCGTCCTTCATTTTACTCATGGCTCACGATTCGTCCCAGTGCGCGCACGTCCTGTGTATGTGTGCGCAGGTACATAAAACTTCCGTGAGGTCTCTATCGATGGATTCGGCAGGAAGCTCCTATTCTGCGCTGCGCTACGGCTTGCCCGTCACTTGCCATGTCGTCCGGGACCACCGGCAACCGCGTCTTTGCGCCGACCATCTTCTTTATTGCGTTCCGCGAGGCGCTTGAGGCCGCGCTCGTCATTGGCATCCTGGCCGGCATGATTGAGCGTGTGATCGGCAAGAACCAGCATACCATCGATGAACACAATTGCCGCCTGATCCGCAAGCTGCGCTGGTACGTGATTGCAGGCGCACTCCTGGGGCTCCTGATCGCCTTTATCATAGGCGCCGTCTTCCTCGCCGTCTTTTACACCCAGGCGACCGACTTGTATGGGCGCTCCGAGGAGCTTTGGGAGGGCATCTTCAATCTGATTGCCGTTATGCTGATCACACCCATGGCGCTCGTCTTGCTGCAAGCCGACAAGTCGCGCGAAAAGTGGCGTAAGAAATTGTCCAAGGCCCTCGATGGTCTTGCAGAGGCGCGTCACGAGGCCATCGAGAGCATCCATGCACAGCCAGCCGAGGCAGAAAGCACCGACGGCACGATCTCGCCTCTGACCAAGACGGAGAGCGATGGATCGCAGGTGCCCGTGCTCGTCGCGCCGGCCAAGCGCTCCTGGGGCACAAGGGTGCGCCTGTGGGTGCGCATTCTCCGCAAGCCATTTGAGGGAGATGCCAAAGGACCCACGGCCATGTTTGTCATCCCGCTCATCACGACGCTGCGTGAGGGCCTCGAGGGCATGGTCTTTATCGGCGGCGTGTCGCTGGGCCTGCCTGCATCGTCTATACCCCTCCCTGCGATTGTGGGCGTGTTGGCCGGCCTGCTCGTCGGCTTCGTCATCTACCGCTCGCGCTCCATCTCGAGCGTCAAGCCGTTCCTCGTCTTCTCGACGTGTGCGCTGCTGCTCATCGATGCCGGCATGTTCTCGCGCTCCGTGTACTATTTCCAGTTCTACCGCTACGTGCAAAAAGTGGGCGACGCAGCTGCCGAATCGGGCAGCGGCGCAGGCAGCTACGACGCACGCAACTATATCTGGCACCTCGACTGCTGCAATCCCGAGGATAAGACGAACAATGGTGGCAGCGGCTGGTCCATCCTCAACTCGCTCGTGGGGTGGAACAACACTGCGACACTCGGCACCATTCTCGCGTATATTCTCTTCTGGGTGGCCATTGCCGTTTATGTGGGTGCCTTGCTCATCTATGAGCGGCGCAAGCGTGTCGCGCAGAAGCGGAGCTAGGCTATTACATGTCACACAGGTGGAAGTTCGAGTCGTTGGTGTCGTGCGCGACAATGGCACACAGCGCATTGTCGTCGATCGAGTAGATTGCACGCACCGCGCCGGGGTTCTCGCCGTTCTCCAGGTCGTACGGGTGACCGTCGGCGAACACGGGCAGTTCGAGCATCATCGAGGCGCCGTCACAAGCGCTCGACATGGGCAGGTTCTCATAGTCGTAGAACCGGTGAGGGTAGCCCGAGTGGCGGTTCTCACGCGGCGCTTGCTGCACCTGCGACATGATCTGCGACACATCAATGTTGCCGCCGTTGCCACAGTAGGCGATCTACGTAAGTAGCTTCCACATACCTCATCACGGCGGGCAAGGGGCACGGCCGAAGCCACAGCGGCGAGCGCAAGAACCAGAGCAGCAAACTTCATTAAGGTGGGCAAGGCCAGCTGGGGCGGCTTCTTATATTCCCCTTGCGAACGTCCGGAAGTTTAATTTCGGGCACGTGGGGGCCGGAGTGGGCCAGGAGCTGACTGATTGGCGGCCCCTTGCAACTATGCTCGAACTCACCCAGGTGCACTCGAAGCCGGTCCCAGAGCTCGTGGACAGCATTGTTGCACAGAGCCGGGACGAGCAATTTGTGCCGTTCGACTTTTGGAGCGAATGGCTGCGCTGTGCGGCCGAGTCGTGTGACGTACATGACAAGCTTCTCGCTCTCGCGCACGCTCTCCAGCCTAACAGTGTGCGTACGGTCGAGGGCCAGTGCCTCTGGACGGATCTGCCTACACTCCCATGGGCCATCCGTGAGGCGATGGATACACTTGCGGACGTCCACAAGCCCACATCGTTCGTGAACATTCACACCTTCTTTGCACGCTGTGCCGCCGACGGACTGGTGGACACAGCCATGTGGGCTGCTGTACTCTGCCGCGAACTGCTAGAAGACGATGCCGTCCAGCAGATGGATGTGTATATTGCCGCCGTGGATGCATGGATCCAGCATGCAGGCGCCGTCCTGTACAACCACGGCCAGCCTCATCATACGTCGTCGCCCATCTGCCGCGCAGGTACACGCTGGAAGGGGCCTGGTGGTTATAGCCCCGAGCGCCTGGCATTTTGGAACGAACGCCTCGATGAACTTGATGCGAAGGATCCTTCCTTGCGAGTGACCACGCGCCGGTTTCCCCTTGTGTAATACCTACTATCTACACCATTCGTACTGTGCGCCATATCCGCTCGGCGCGAGGCACTGCCTGGGTCGTAGATCGGTACCTCACCACGTGATACGGCTGCACACCCGAGTAGAGGCCTAGGTGCAGGTAGTATGTGGTCGCCGCATCGTGCACCGACCGACTGCCCAAATGGTCAACTCGTTCTTGTCTCAGCGCCACCGCATCTGCGCCGTGTGGTTGTCCATGAGAACATACTGGAAATGTACGCGCAGGAGCTCGTTTCTTCCTGCGTGATGCCCAGCATTTGGCTAAAGTGCCATCTGACATCATACAGCGACTTCCAGCGAATGACGGGCTTTGTCCGCACCACAGGGGGCTGCGCCGTAAGATGCACCCGCCCCCCCCATATTCTTTGTAGCACTGCAAGGACCGGCATACAGTGCGTCGTTATAGTGCCAAGCCGATTCAATATAGATCGCGAGATTGCGCAGCAGGACCCCTGACTGCGCATGCGCCAGGAACTCCTTGAGCTGCAGAGTCAGGTACAGGTACTCGCTAGCCGGATTCAACTCTCAAATGCATACATGTCATCCAACAGACCATTTGGTCGCAATGGCTATGGGCGCTGGTTTCACTCCAGTGCCAGGGCCCAAGGTGGGTGGTCGTGTGATTCCCCCTAGAGGAGAGACCACGTCCTCCGTGGTGGAGACTGCGTGTATCATAGAACGTGTCTGGTAGCCGGGAGGGTGGCCCACACGAGACTAGACCCGTTCAGGACGAGCATGGGGTGGGGACCGAGTGTTATTGCATGAGGACAAAGTAGCAGTGTGGACCGAGTCGCGCCTTCACCAAGTGGAGACCTCCAATGATGGGTCAGATTTCCAGGTTTATGCAGAGTGCCCAGACCTGCATTCCTATACATTTGGGTGGCGGCCTGTTCTCCACACAGGTACAACAGGACGCGTCAGGTAACTTGCTACCTGTGGCAAGTAAGATTCCCTTCCCGCTTCCTTCAGCATGGCAACTGTCCCGCACCTGGCCCTCTCATCCACGCTCCGGCATGTCGCAGAGACCAAGTTGACAAAACTGGGTCAGCGCCGTGCCGAGCTGGATGAGTTTTGGCGTAAGAACCTTGACGATGAGACCGTACAGTTCCGTGATGTGGACAGAGTTCGGCGCCTCTTGGAGGCCATGAAAGACAGAGGACACAAGTTCCATGATGAACAGTGGCCCTGCAGCATGGCCAATTTCTTGGATCACGCCGAAAAAAATCCCTTCGTACGGCCGTCACAAGTAGCAGCATGGGGCGAATCGCTCTTGCTCGAGTTGGAGCAGAAGCGAGCCCGTTACCAAGTGACGGAGCTGTTCAGTAAACTGGTACTACAATGGATTCAAAACCCTGTCGCTGTCGAGAGCTTGACAGACGAAAGTGAGTCTGCTCAGGGCCCATCGGAACTTCGGGAGCAGCTCACCACATGGACATCGTATGCTTTTGAAGAGAAATATACCAACAAAAATGAGATTATGGCATACCTGGATGACTTATTCCTAGGAAGGCAGCAACGCAGTGTATTGAATGAATCTCCGTTTGATCAGCTACGCAAGGCCATTGCCGGGTTTGATGAGATAACGATCGACCCAAAAGCGATCCGTATAGCAGTGCATTCTCTGCTAAAGGAGGATCTCTTCACTGGAGAGAAGCGCGATGCGTTGGAGGACTTGAAATCCAGAGATATCGTGATGGGAGAAATTGCGGATGCTCTTCGTTCAGACCTCAGTGCCTTGGATTGGTGGTCCTGGCAATCTAGCGCCATTCCTGTGCATCTCCGCAGGCATATTAATGGAAAATTCCGTGTGTACATGGACGAAGAAATCTATGAAGCCATTTTCATCCAAATCGTCGGCTCATTCTGGGCCGTCTTCCTAAAAAGGGCTCTGAAATCGTTCGCCATGTCCTCTGCATGGCTGGAGAAGAGCGCCTCGACCAGGCTTAGCAAGGACCATATTGAAAAGCGTACCAACTTTCTAGGGAAAAGCGCCGAATTAAATCAGAGAAATGACACTATCAACACCACCCGTTGGAGAACGTACTGTGATCGTTTCTTCTTGTCCCAGCTACCATCGTCGATGGAAAATGGTACGAAAGGTGACTACAATGACGAGTCTGATGAAAATGATACCACGGATATGACTCCCAGTGAAATTAAACAGAGCATGCTGCGTCTCATTTCAACGGAAATCCTTGTACAAAAACATATTCATGGATCGGCGACCTACTTCCAAACAGATTTCCAATGGTTTGGGCCCTCTGTTCCTCACTCTACACTGCTTGCGCTCTTTGAATTTTTCCATGTACCTCCCAAATGGATTGCCTTCTTCCAAAAATTTATGCAGCCCACGCTCCAAGTGGAAGAGGAGGGGGTATATGGTGAACCGAAAAAGCGCGTGCGCGGTATTCCCATCAGCCACACGCTTAGTACAGCATTTGGCGAGCTTCTTCTGTTTGTCCTAGACTTTGCTGTGAACCAAGAAACACAAGGATGTAATATATACCGTTTCTTTGATGATATCCACTTTTGGGGGCAGCCCGAATCGTGCGCCAAAGCCTGGAATACCATCCAGAATTTCACGCGCATTATGGGCCTCGCGCTCAATGAGGAAAAGAGCGGATCATTCCAGTGCAGTCTCCCTGGAAGGGATACGATACTACCGGACCGTCTCCCTACCGGCGATGTTCACTGGGGCTTCTTGAAATTGGTGGGGGACGGCGAATGGCAACTGGATCAAGAGAATCTAATGCACCATATTAGCGAAATGGCACGCCAGCTGAAGTACTGTGACAGTGTCTTGTCTTTCATTCATGCCTATAATACGTACATGCGGTTCTTTATCAACAATGCAGGCCATCATGCATTCTGCCTCGGTCAGAAGCATGCCATCGCTTTAGTCGACATGGTTGTACAGGTTCAAAAGGCGGTGGCAGAAATCTTATCTGACTCGAAGCATACCGATGTGATCTCATTTGTGCGTGAAAAGATACAGAGAAGCATGAAATTGGATCTAGTTTCGTCTGATCTTTCGGATGCTTTCTTCTTCTTCCCTACGGAACTTGGCGGTCTGGGTCTCAGCAATCCACTTGATCATTTAATCAGTCTTCGCCGTTGTTCACCTATGGATCCTGAGAATATTATCATAACGGTCAAGGAGAAAGAGAAACAAGAATACGAGAAAGCACTGGAATCATTTGAAGAGGGTATGGTCCATGATATTCCGCTCAACGCACCTGAGACACCCCTCTCCTTTGATGAATATTTGAAGTTCCCTGAAGATGGCAGCCGAGTTTGGAATGAAGCCTACAAGGAACTACAAGACATGATTAGTATCCCTTCCATTATGCTGACAGATGATATTGAAACTGCAAAATGCAGGCTGGAGCGGAGTGAGGACATCAATATTTCCATGCACCATTCTTGGTCCATCCAGATGTACGGTGCCGAGGTTTTGGCCCACATGGGACGACTTGCCTTTGGTGAACGCGACTTGATGCCTATTGGATTGATCAAGGTCCTCAGCAAAGAGCGCTTCCGGTGGCAAGCATGAACGGCTTTGACAAGATATCCGACCGTAGCAACTGGTCCTTAGTTGAGCACCATGTGGCCCGAGCGGTGTGGAGGACGGTGGCAAATCTCGGTCCCTCCATTGCAATCTTCCATCATGGAGTACGCCAAGTAGGTATCGAGAAATTCACGAAAGCTTGGGACATTCGGGTCTGAAAGTATCGCGCATTATCCTGGGATGCATGACCTTTGGTTCGAAAAACTGGGGAGAATGGCTCCTGGACGAAGAAGAGTCGCTGGAAATTATTCGCCACGCCTACGAGAAGGGTATCAATACGTGGGACACGGCCGATGTGTACAGCAATGGCAAGTCTGAAGTCATTGTTGGAAAGGCTCTGACCAAGTTCCAAATTCCTCGCGAGCGTGTGGTGATCATGTCCAAGTGCTACTTTGGTGTGAGTGACGATATGGAGCAAGGTCCCGCATTCCTCAGCCCGAACGACGGCGAATTTGTCAACCGTGTGGGTCTTTCGCGCAAGCACATTTTTGATGCCGTGGAGGCGAGTGTGAATCGCCTGGGTACCTATATCGATGTTCTGCAGATTCATCGCCTGGACCGCGAAACACCAAAGGAGGAAATCATGAAGGCGCTCAACGATGTCATTGAAAAAGGTTGGGTCCGCTACATTGGCGCCAGTTCTATGGCTGCCTGGGAATTCCAGCAGCTTCAGAATATTGCAGACAGGCGTGGCTGGCACAAATTCATTTCCATGCAGAACTTTTACAACCTATTGTACCGTGAAGAGGAGCGGGAAATGATCCCCTACTGTCAGGCTACTGGTGTAGGCCTCATCCCCTGGTCTCCAATTGCCCGTGGCGTCCTTGCTCGCCCATGGTCCGATCGATCTTCAAAGCGCGAGAGCTCGGATCGCATGCTACAGCGTCTCCTTCGTAACTCGGCCAAAGAGGCTGACCAGACGGTCACCGACCGAGTCGAAGAGCTCGCAACAAAGAAGGGTGTGTCTATGGCACAGGTAGCTACGGCATGGACGCTCGCCAAGGGAACTTACCCCATTCTCGGCATCAACAAGCTGGAGCGTGTTGATCAGGCTGTGGGCTCACTTCAGGTGCAGTTGAGTTCCGACGAAATGGCCTACCTGGAAGCGCCCTATGTGCCTAAACCTGTGATGGGCTATTAAATCGCATGTGGAGGTGGCGTAAGTGATTGGTCGGGGCGCACCTCTCAAAACCGAGGCGTCAAATATAGGCCCTGTAGACCCTTTCTTTTATTCTGTGGCAATCATGACTCGTGCTCCTTCCCTGTTTATAGGCCATGGGTCGCCTATGAATGCTATTGACAATAATATTTCAACGCAGGCATGGACCAAACTCGCCCAGCAATTCCCCAAGCCACGTGCGATTGTGGTGGTCAGTGCCCATTGGGTCACCAGTGGGTTGAAGGTGATGGTATCGCAGCGCCCGGAGACGATCCACGACTTTGGCGGTTTCCCGCGCGCACTTTATGAAATACAATACCCCGCACGCGGTGAGCCTGCATTAGCGCAGCGCATTAAAGACCTTCTGTCACCCTTCCAGGCACAGCTCGATCAGCACTACGGTCTTGACCATGGCGCCTGGTGTGTGCTGACGCGCATGTATCCTGAAGCTGATATCCCTGTGGTCCAGGTGAGCCTGGATGCAAAGCGTGAGCCGAAGGAGCACTTGGCTATCGCTAAAAAGCTCGCCACATTGCGTGACGACAATATACTGTTCTTGGCCTCCGGCAATATCGTGCACAACCTGCGTGCCTTTTTCTTGATCGGCAAGATGACCCCATGGGTCCGGTCTTTTGATGATTATATTAAAAAGGCAGTGCAAAACGGCGACGATGAGGCCCTAGTCTCTTACCAGAAGCACCCGGACGCTGCGGATGCTGCCCCGGATTGGGACCACTTTTTCCCCGTTATATACGGAGCTGGCGGGCGTTTGCCTGACGAACGCGCCTATGTGAAAGAGTTGGAGTTCATTCCTGGTATCTCGATGACGATGTTTGGCTACGGTCTGCCGATATAGTCCATCCAAAGTTAGACCGTCACGGAAGTTATAAAGTGAAAATGCGGGACGTAATCCGATATATTCGACACCCTATCTAGTCCTTGTGCAGGGTCCGTACATTTGATAACTTTGTCAAGGAGGTCATCGAGATAGGCGGTGACCAGGCGCTGCTCGCGTACAAGAGTCTGCTGTGTCCGAGGGCGCCCCCGACTGGGACTACTTTATGCCTGTCCTGTACACCGCTGTCAGGCACCGTGAGAAGCAACGACCGGTCGCGACGAAGCTAAAGTGCTTGCTGGGTATATCTATGACGCCTTTGTCTACGGCCTCCGTGGCTAGTGGATAGGCAATATCTACGTGGTCTGTGCGTGTGGCGCAAACAAACCAGACTGTGTTACCTTAGTCATCAACGAGCACTCATCACCATGCGGCCCATTGTGGCGTTGGCATGGGCGATGCTGGTCGTGAGCGTCATGGCCTCGGATATGGCTCATGACATTGGAAATGATGTATCATGGGCTGTGGGGGCAGCGACGTCCGTCGCCAATAGTGCGTGAACCTGATCTAACAAGGCAGGCGCAGTCAATGGGGCCACCTCAGTATTCTCACATGGCGCCTCGCAGGCGACCTCGGCGTACTGTAACGCAGTGTCGCAATCCTGTGGCCAGCCGACAGTATCTGCCAAGAACCCGTCTCAGTCCTACTCGGGCGCCATCGGCAAAGTGTACACATACGGCGAAGGCGTCTCGGGCGCTTCGTCGATTCTCAACCAGGCGGACAATGAGCATCCTGCCGGCTCGACCGTCGGTGTCGGCAAGGCGCCAGCGAATGGTAATGATGCACGCCACCAGGGTTTGACAACGTCAGGTTTTGTGGGCCTCGCATGCATCGTCGGCGCTATTGGCGCTATGGCCGTGTTCCTATAGATCCCATATTGTATAGCAGGCGCCACCCAGCGCTAAACCCGTCTTCTCCACACGCAACATATGCCACACCCGAGCTCTCTGCGGGTGGCGCTGCTCAAACAGCAGGCCGGGCCCTCGCCGGCCATGCATGCCGATGAAGATGAAGAAACAGACGGACTGGGCGATCTCCCCTCCAGCAGTAGTTCACGGCCAACGGTGCCGCCGGCTCTCGCGCCTGGGGCGTTTGGGCCACTTTCCTCCGACGACTGCTTTGCCGTGGCACTAGAGCTAGATATACCTTGCGAAGCGGGCGAGAAGAAGGGCACGCTGCGGGCCTACTACACGCCGCCGAAAGGCGGGGCGTCAGCTGACACGACAGTGTTTATATGCCACCACGGCGCAGGATTCGGCGCCCTGTCCTATGCGCTGATGGCCCGTGCCCTTTCGGAGCAGACGGGTGGCGAGGTCGGTATCCTGGCATACGACTGTCGGGGGCACGGCCGCTCCAAGTTTCCACCCCAGGTGGTCAATGATATGTCACTCGCCGCGCTGACGAGTGACCTTATGCAAGTGATATATACCCTCTTTCCCGTTGCTGCTCAGCGTCCATCGCTCATCCTCGTCGGCCATTCGATGGGTGGCGCGGTGATTGTGGAAGCAGCGCATGAGCTCGAGAAGGACCCGCAAGTGTGCGTGCTGGGCGTCGCGATGATCGATATCGTTGAGGGCACATCGCTTCAGCTCCTGGCTGACATGTCGAGAATTGTTCGGCAGCGTCCTGAGGGCTTTGTGAGTGTCGAGTCGGCGATCCAATGGCACATAAATTCGCGCACGATCAGGAATCCCATGAGCGCGCGGCGGAGTGTGCCGTCGCTCGTACACGAGGTGCGAGGTTATGCAACACTGCCTTGGCGGTGGAACGCCGATCTGCTTGCTACGGAGCCGTACTGGCATGGCTGGTTCACAGGCCTATCGACCAAGTTTCTCCGCTGCCGCGCCGCGCGCCTGCTCATCCTCGCCGAGACGGACAACCTGGACCAAACTCTGATGATTGGGCAGATGCAGGGCAAGTACCAGCTTGTTGTGAGCCCTCATTCTGGGCACTGCGTGCATGAGGACATGCCCCAGCATACCGCAGAGATACTTGCGCACTTTTGGCAGCGAAACGACAAGCTCCCTGCGGGTCTGCGCCCCGTCGGCCAGCCGTGATGTAGTATACACTCCTCCATTAAAATTGTCGCAGCTGTGCGGAGGGCACAGGCTCCGTGCCATGAACGACGAGTCTGGCGCCGACGCCATTCGCGATGCTCAGGACACATGGGAGCCTGGCGAAGAAGACGTAGACGATTTTGGTGACTTCGAAGAGGGTGACGAGCCAGCACCGGCCGCAGAGGCGGAGGCGCCGGCGCTGGGCGAGCCAAGTGTGGGTGCACTGCCCCTCTCTGGCGATCCAGAGGACGCGGCACTGAAAGAGGGCGTGCGTGCGCTCCTTCCGCCCGACTTTTTCGACATGCATGCACCGGGAGAAGGTACCACGCCGAACATTGCCGTCGAGGGCATGCGCCTCGTTGAGGGCCCCTCGCAAATTTTGGTATCGGAGCAGATTCGCGCACTCTACCGCGCGCTACAAGTGGACAATGTACCGAAGGCGCCCCTGAATTGGCGTCGGTCGTACACGCGGCGGCAATCGCTCATTGCGCTGGGCGTGCCCATCAACCTGGACGAGGTATCGCAAGAAGTGCTCCCGCCCCTGGAGCTGCATATTCCCACGCCGGCGCGGCCGGCAGCCGCTGGCGCAGGTACACTCAGCACGCCACCGCAGCGTGAGGATACCCAACACTCCGAGACGTGGGGCGAGCGGCGGCGGCGCGACCTCAACCTGGTCGAGCCTGTGGTGCCGATGCACCGCATCGATGCACTGCAACAAATGTCAGAGGAAGACATCAAGCTCAAGACGCAGCCGGAACTGCGGGAGCTTCTTCGTGAGATGGAGGGGCTCTCTACACAACTAGGCGAGGCGCTGCAGTACTATCTGACGCTGCGCGACGCGTTCGCCTCCGATGGCGAAGTGTACAACGGCATGATTCGCGATCTCGTGGCCGGAGCCTCACACAAGCAGGCCGCGCGCGCAAAGACAGAGAAGAGGAACGGACTTATGCGCCGAGGGTCGCTGCGCAGCGATAGCGGGTCGCGGCCGGAGACGCCCCAGGCCAAGTAGTGTACATCAAGGATCCACTCGCGCTGCGTACGCGCGCGCAATGGTATCAGCGTCCGGCTCGACGTCCCAGACGGGCGGCGGCGGCTGCGTGCATGGCAAAATGGTGCCCTTCCGCTTGCCATCTTCGTACGCCTCGTTCCGTATGAGCAGCGCATGTGCGTGCTGCGAAATGTGCAGATAGGGTAGGACGCACCGCGCACGGTCACACATGCTGTGCTTCGCGGCCTCGTCGTAACCGATCAGCGGCCATGTCCCGTCGCTGTGCCACGCACTCTTGAGCAGTTTCGTCTGAGTTAGCGACGGTACGTACGACCATCCACAGCGGCAGGCCACGGGGCCGACCTGGCTCGGAGGGCAGCGCCACGCGCCGTCCATTATCGAGGGCCCGCTTCACGCTTGACAGTACGCCCAGTGTCTTCGCCAGCTCTTCCGCCTGTGGCTGCGCTTGTAGCGCCTCTGCGAGTCGGCCCAGTGGGGTATCGGGGCACGACGCCGCCATCGGCTGCGCCATGAGAGTGTGACAGGCGAACCGCCGCCTCTCCACACGATGCGCGCTGCGCGCCCAGCCTGGGCGGTCGCTGGGCGCGGGAGCCTGTCGCGCCAGGGCATGGCGTCCGCCGTGCCGACCATCTATGCACTAGCTACGGGTCCGCCGCCCAGTGCCATCTCGATCGTGCGCATCGCTGGGTACGCAGCTGCACTGACGCCAGGCCACTTGCAATGCCCCTGGGCACGGCCATGACCAAGGCACGCGAATTGGTGCCGCGCCAGCTCGTCAGGTGCACGCTGCGGCACCCATGCACGCGCGAAGTCCTCGATGATGCGCTGCTCGCCTACTTCCCGTCAGGCCAGTCGTTCTCAGGCGACGCCACGCTCGAGCTGCATTTGCACGGGAGCCCAGCGGTCGTGCGCGATGTGCTGGCGGCTCTGACGGATGCGCACGCACTCTTCGATGCGCCCCTGCGCCCGGCAATGCCGGGTGAATTCACACGGCGCGCGTTTGAGCAGGGCCGCCTCGACCTGACGGCGTGCGAGGCGTTGGACGCCTTGCTCCATGCCGAGACATCGGCCCAGCGGCGACTGGCGCAGCAGGCGGGCGGCGGGCGGCAGGCCCAACTGTATGAGGAACTGCGCACAAAGCTGCTCCGCAGTATGGCACATTTGGAGGCCATGCTCGACTTTAGCGACGAGGACGATATTGATGCGCGCCTATGGGACAGCGTGCGGGCGCAGGTGGACAGCCTGCGGGCGTACCTCGCAAAAGAGCTGCAGCTGGACGTGCCTGCATCGCAGCGCAGCTACGTCGACGCGGCCCAGCATGGTGTGCGCGTCGCGCTGTACGGCCGGCCGAACGTCGGCAAGTCGTCGCTGCTCAACCAGCTCGTGCGTCGCGACGCCGCAATTGTGTCGTTGCACCCAGGCACCACGCGCGATATCATCGAGGCCAGCATGGAGCTCGGCGGCTTCCGTGTCACGCTGGCCGATACGGCCGGTCTGCGCGAGACGCGCGACGAAGTTGAACAGCTGGGCATGCAGCGCACGCACAGTACGTACGGATGCTGACGCAGTGTACGTCGATGCAGCCGACCTCGCTGTGCTCGTATGCACGCCGGACGAGTGGGCATCGCTGCCGCCTGCCGGCCCCACGTTCCTCACGCCGCGAGAGGTCGAGCGCCTAGGGCTTCGCCGCGCCTCAGGCGCATGGGACGGCGTGCCCGACTTGGTCCTCATTAACAAGATGGACACTGTCCAGCCTATGCCAATGCCCATGCGCCACGCAGGCCACCCGTGCCATGTGTGGCATGTGAGTGTGGCGCATGCGCAAGGTATCGATCAAGTCCTGGAGGATCTTGGTACGTGGGTGACGCAGCGATACGCGACCGAGGCGCGCACGACCCCGCTTGTGACACAGGCACGGCATCGGCACCTTTTGCTGGACGTGGTGATGTGCCTGGACGCCTTTCTTGCGATGCCGTGCGACGAAGACATCGTGGTCGCCGCGGAAGAGCTGCGCCGCGCCGCGCAGCTGCTGGGCGAGGTTACGGGGCACACACTCTCGTCCCATGACGTGCTGGGAGAAATATTTGCGCGCTTCTGCATTGGCAAGTAGCATTACGAGGCAGGGCCAGCACCCTGGAGGTATGCCAGGATCGTAGGGAGCGAGAGAGGTTGGCCCTCTTCCCAGCTGCTCGAGTCCCATGCGACTGCATCCTCCGCGGATTTTTGTGCGCGTGCGTACTCTTTTTGGGCTTGCTGCAATGCCTCTAGCGACTGGGCGGTGCGGGTTGATGTAGCAGTCGCCTGTCCTTCGCTGGGCATGCCCAAATCGCGCCACATGTCCTCGTGGACCGACGACGCCTCAGCGGGCGGCGCAGGCTGCGGCGCCTGTGTCGCGCCAATGTGTCCGACGAGCCGAGGACACGCCTCGAGCTGCTTGCGGGGCATCACCGTGGTCAGCGCTCGCAGGCGGGGTACATGCCGCGGCTCCATGTACAGGTGGACGTACCCCGGCACAGAGGATGTGCCGAGCATCTGCTGCACAACATACCAGACGTCCGCCGACGGCGGTAGAGAGCTACTCGCGTCGGGCGCCGTATCCAGCTCAGATCGTGCCAGCTCAGGTAGCGAGGCGATTGCGGTATAGGCCGCCGGATCGACGCGAATGGCAGGCCAGGTGCCTTCTGGCTGCGCATGCCACCAGAAGTAGAGCCCAAGAAGCGCCCCGACCGCATGCAGAACCGTCTGTGGCTCGGCCGTCTCAGGGCCCGTCACAGCGGCGATGCGATCAAGGAACGCATCCGCAACCGCCTGTATAAACGCGCGGCGTGTGCGCACGTCGCTACCTAGCAGCCCACTCACCTGTGGCCACTGGTTGCGGGCCCATACGCGCTGGAAGACGGCCAACGCACCGTACTCCCAGCGCAGTGACGTCGGTGCATCGACATGTTGATCGAGCCACAGCCATGTGAGCGCAAACGCGTCGATGAGGATATGGACATCGCGCTGGAGCGCCTGCACAAATGCAGTCGATGTAGCCAGCGGCGCGAACGAGCATGAGGATGCCTCAGATGGCGGCGTTGCCTCGCGACTCGGAGGCATGGCGGCCGTGCCGAGCGCTGCGAAGAGCTACAGCGACTACTCCACATTATTCGAGGACGCGCCAGTCGTCGCCGAGCTGCGACTCGTCGACGTAAAAGTGGCGCACAGGCTTGCCCTCCTGCTCGCAGGTGCCAGGGAATGTGGCCGGACCTTCTTGGTCGCTAGGAGTAACGCGCCAGCGCGCCCACCAGCGGCCGACCACTTTGCCGCTCGACACATCGACCGTCTCGGCCACGAGGCTCGACACGGTGTGCTCGCCGACACCCTGGGGGTCGTCGATCGTGAGAGGAGGCGGCACACTAGGGAGCTCCCACGACGCAAACGCCCGCGTCGATGGTCGCAGGAGGGACGGCGCATATACCGTCGTCTTGAGCGAGCGCATGTGCCAGCTGAGGGTGGCAATCTCCATGTAGTACTTGTCGCTGGCGTGGCGCGGCGGGTCGCTCGGCGTATCGTCCAGAACGACATCGCTCGTGCTGTCGGAGATGTAGTGCAGTGGCTGCGATGCCGGGTCTGCTCGACGCAGGGTCATGTGGCCGACATAGGGCGCACCGATCCACGAGATGAGTGCCGTGCTCGTCGCACTGGCGCCAAGCGTCGTCACAGCAACACCAAGACGCGCGGCCATCTCGAGCTTGTGGGGCCACAGGACAAATAGCGGCGCAAACACGGCCGCCACGCCGAGCGACGAGAGCGAGAAGAGTTTGAGGCGGTAGTAGCTCATGCGCCAGGAGCCGACGTACTGTGCGACGGCCTTGTTTTTTTCGGCAACGAACGCCGTGTGCGCGAACGAGCGCCACGGAGCAGTACGGATTGGCGTGGTAAGAGGCACCATGCTCGCGCGGGGCACCATGCGCCTACATGTGCGCATCGCTCCCAGCATCATCATCGTAGTAAGAGGCCGACTACGAGTCTGTCACGTGGAGGACGCCGACCGCGGCGGTGCCTTTGAGGCGCGCGCCCTGTGCATCCATCTTGGCGCTACGCGCCCCAAACTGGATCGCCCGCTTCGGTAGCGACGCCGCATAGGTGAGCCCGCGCTGATGCGCGAGCAGACGTAGGAGCTTCTTGTCGCCCAGGTCGTCGGCCATGTCCGCCTTGGCCTGCACTGGCAGCGCCGCGAGAAACGCCCGCACGGATCGGGCTAGATAGGGGTATCGTGCCTCACGCGCGTGCGAGCTTAGCACACGGTCATCGCGCCCGAGATTGCGCGTTGGGAGGCGGTCGAGATCCAGCTGCAGCTCGGCTGTGAGCGCCTTGTCACCGCCACGCCGCCACGCCTGGCGGTGGCGTGCGTAGCCGCCGAGGAGCTCATCGGCGCCGAGGCCAGAGAGAAGGACGCGCGCTGGCGAGCGGTAGGGATGACCATCGACGCAACCTTCGCCCCGCGCAGCAAAGTAGAGGGCGCACGCAATGCTTAGGTCCATCACCGTCGCGGAGGGGTGCATAAGTGCCTGGACTGTCTGGGCGTGTGCCTCGTACTCACTGTACGGCACATTGACCTCGACCATGTTCCATGTGCGTGATGGAAAGAGTCGGCGCAGATCGTCGGTGCTGCGACGCGCAGCCAGACGGTCGGGTACCGCATACTTGTCGTGCGGAAAGGTGCCCGGCTCAGCTTGCGCGCCGGACGCCCAAGCAGCCTCAATCGAGCGTGGATTCTCAAATGCCACATTGATCAGATCGATGGCGCATTCGGGCGGCAGATGCTCAGCGACCAACGACGCCAGGACGGTACAGTCCAGGCCGCCCGAGAAGAGCAGCGCCACAGGGGCAGCGTGGGATGTGTGGGCAAGACCCTGGATGCGTATGCGCACGCTCTCACGGAGTACGTGCTCGAACAGGGGCAGGGCCTCGGCCATGGATCGCTCGAGGCTAGGAGGTGCCAGCTCGAGGGGAAGAGCGTAGGGCGAGCATCGCTCGAGGGGCACGGGGCCGCTGTTTGTGCGCAATGACAGTCGCCACAGCGACGTGCAGGGCACCTCAATCCATGGCACATGCGCCTGCACACTCTCGACGCTCGCGGCGGACGCGAGTAAATGAGCCTGTGCATGCAGTGCATACAGCAGGGACCGCCGTCCGAGCGGGTCGCGGCCATAGTACAAGGTGTCATTGGGGCGCTGCGTTAGCCAATCCACGTACATCGAGCAGCACAAACGCATACGGTCCGTCCATATGCGCGAGTGTATGCACGAGCAGAGCCTCTGAGAAAGACGCGGCCGACCAGCGGTCGAAGAGCTGCTGCGTATCGTTCAGTGCTTGGTCGCCAAGTGTAGGATCCTCTGCCTCGAATATCTCGCCATTCCATGTGAGCCAGAGCTGCTCGTCGTGCGAGACCAGCGGTTGCTGGACGACCGAGGGGCCACGCAGACCCAGCACGGACGCATGCAGAGAGACGCGCCATGCGCCCAGTACGACTTCAGCACCGCCCCACGAATCGCCGCCCCGCCGCTGAACCTGCCGCAACACCGAGGGCCACACAGACGGGCACGCGGCGGCGGCAGGCCACGCCGCCCAGGCCGTGCCACACATGCAGCAGGACACGAAGGGCGCCCATCACGTGTCGTGGCAACGCGATCGTGCGCCTGGACCTTTTGCCCACCATGTCTCTAGACACATTTGACCCGAATCAGGCACAGAACCTCCCTGAGATTGAGAAGCAGATTGCTGTGCGCTGCGTGGAGCATGCACAGACCTACTGGAACCTGTTGGAGAAGGTCCGCGGCTCGGCGCTGCGGCTGACCAAGTAGGTGTGAGTGTCTGACACTAGGCTCGACGACGAGATCATGGCAGACTTTGACGAGACGTTCCCTGAGCTGTCGCAGAACGACGAGGCGATCCGCAAGATTGATGAGGATGCTATGAAGAGCGCGGCAGGCAAGGAGAAGTGGCGCAACTTTATCAACAAGTACGAGAAGAAAGGTACGTGCCGCCGTCTTACGCAGTCGCCGACTTTAACTTTGGCACGCTGATCCGCACGGATGCGTCGGATGAGTACACGCAGTCCAACACGATGTTCCGTGCGTAGCGATGACTCACACCAGTGACTCGGTTCCAGTTCTATGTGTTCGAGATCGCGCGCTGCCGCCGCGGCATGAACGACTGGATCTCCGCGCAGGCGAAGAAGAGTAGCTAGACGCTAAGCAGAAAAGGCTATACGCTATCCACTAGGCATGCCGGGCAGCGATCTTGGGCTCCCACGCGTACTGGGGTGAGTGAGGCGTACATACCCACTTGGGCTTGGTCGTGTTGTAGGGACGGTACGCACCGCGAGTGCCCGTAAAGTTTTCAAAGGCCGGCTAGCGTCAGAAAGGCGTACGTACCGACTGCCAGGGCCGCTCAAAGTGCGACGCAATAGGGTCCGTGCTGGGCGGCTCACAGCGGGTGTGCGAGACCCACGCGTGCCAGATGGGGTCAAGCTGCGTGCTGTCGTAGTCGTGGAACTTGTAGTCGACCCAGCGCGTACGGCCAGGCTGCTCCTCGTTGTTCTCCCAGTAGGTGTTGCCGTTGCTGGTGTGAGCCGCAAAAGACCTACCTGTCAATGCCGACCATGCGGCCCCACTTGGCGTCACCAATGTACTGCATGTCGCGCCAGTACTTGGAGAAACCACCCTGCTGGATGTACTTGAGTGTGCGCTGCAACGACATGGCGTAGAACAGGCGAGGCAATTGCAACGAGAACCGCCCGACGGGGCCGTGGTGCACCAGACCGACGTCACGTGCTCATATCCAGGTGCGAGGTGCCCCGTCCTGGCTGATGGCGTGCACCGACGAGCGCCTCTCTGTACGAGGCTACGTAGCGAGGAGACGGTAGTCTATGTGATGATGCGGGACGACCACGCTGCGAGTGGTCGCATGGGCGAGGTCAGGATGCGACATCGCCCACGGAGCCAGGACGCGGCGATAGTGCTGCAATCGCTTGTTATCGTGCGTATATCACTGCGCCTGTGCCTTCCGTGCCGCCCAGCGCACGATGCCATGGCTGCTGGGCGCTTAGTCGTGCTGCAGAGCCGTCCTTCGCAGGCTCTGACAGGAGGGTAGGTGGAGGCTCCGGCCGAGCGAGGGGATTGTGCCACATGTCATTGGGCCTGGCACCGGCTTCATTGCCCCGAACCGGGCCAGCGTCCGCTGCACGAAGGTGGGGTAGTGGGGGCGTGCGATATCTCTTCTCCAGCGACAACATGGCGGATTTCCCTGCTACAGAGAACGGCAAGATTTCGTTCAAGAACCGCGTGGTGGTTGTCACCGGTGCCGGTGGTGGTCTGGGTAAGACTTATGCACTCTTCTTCGCCTCGCGCGGCGCCAAGGTGCTGGTCAATGACCTGGGCAAGTCGCCTGACGGCAAGCCGGCGGCCGATCTCGTGGTCGAGGAGATCACGAAGAACGGCGGTGAGGCGATCGCCAACTACGACTCGAATGCGGCCGGTGCCAAGATCATCCAGCAGGTGATCGACAAGTGGGGCCGCGTCGATATACTCATCAACAATGCCGGTATCCTGCGCGACCGCTCGTTCAAGTCGATGAGCGACAAGGAGTTCGACCAGGTACTGGCCGTCCACGTGCACGGTTCGTTTGCCTGTGCCCACGCTGCGTGGCCCTACATGCGCAAGCAGAAGTTTGGCCGTATCATCAACACATCGTCGGCCGCCGGTTTGTACGGCAACTTTGGCCAGGCCAACTACTCGGCGGCCAAGCTCGCGCTCGTTGCGTTTAGCAAGACCCTCGGTATTGAGGGAGAGAAGTACAACATTCTCGCGAACTCGATTGCGCCGGTGGCGGCCTCCAAGATGACCGAGACGGTCATGCCGCCCGAGATGCTCGAGAACCTCAAGCCCGACTATGTGGTGCCGATCGTGGCATTCCTGTGCTCGGCGCAGAACGAGAACGTCAACGGTGAGGTGTTCGAGATGGGCGCTGGCTTCTACGCCATGCTCCGTCGCGAGCGCTCGCGCGGCCATGTGTTCCGCACGGACGCGAGCTTCACGCCCGAAGCTGTGCGCGAGCAAATGGACGCGATTCTCGACTTTGACGAGTCGCCCGAGTACCCCAAGCGCATCACCGACGCCAACCTGGTCGAGCTGCTTGAGCGCGCCAAGCAGGCGCCGGAGAACAAGCAGGGCGATGGCAAAATCCCGTACGAAGGCCAGACCGTGCTGATTACGGGTGCCGGCGCGGGTCTGGGTCGTGCGTACGCGCTGCTCTTTGCCAAGCTCGGCGCGAACGTGGTGGTGAACGACATGAGCGAGAAGAACGCGCTTGCTGTCGTCGATGAGATCAAGAGCGCCGGTGGCAAGGCGGTGCCGAGCGTCGGCACGGTCGAGGACGGCGACAAGCTCGTCAAGGACGCGGTCGATGCGTTCGGCGGCCTGCACACGATCGTGAACAATGCGGGTGTGCTGCGCGACAAGTCGTTTGCCGGCGCGAACGAGAAGGACTGGCACCTCGTGCTCAACGTGCACCTGCGCGGCACGTACAAGGTGTGCAAGGCGGCGTGGCCCATCTTTATGAAGCAGAAGTATGGCCGTATCATCAACACGACGTCGGCGGTCGGTATCTACGGCAACTTTGGCCAGGCGAACTACTCGACGGCCAAGTCGGGCATCCTGGGTCTCACACAGACGCTCGCTGTCGAGGGTGAGAAGTACAACATCCTGGCGAACACGATTGCGCCGAACGCCGGCACGGCCATGACTGCGACCATTTGGCCGCAGGAGATGGTCGACGCGTTCAAGCCCGACTATGTGGCGCCGCTCGTGGCGTACCTCGGTAGCGAGGCGTGCGAGGTGACGAAGGGCCTGTTCGAGGTGTCGGGCGGCTGGGTCGCGGCTGTGCGCTGGGAGCGCTCGGGTGGCTGTGCGTTTGCGACGGGCAAGCCGGTGACGCCCGAGATGATCCAGAAGAAGTGGGCCAAGATCACCGACTTTGACCCTGAGCGTGCCAGCTGGCCGACGGCACCGAGCGAGTCGCTGGGCGACATGATCTCCAACTTTGGCAACACGGAGGAGGATGACGAGGAGTCGGGCGACTATATCGACCCCGAGGACACGGACGAGGTCAAGGCGGCGAAGCAGGCGCAGTACGAGGCGACGCCGTTCGAGTACACGGACCGTGACGTGATTCTGTACAACCTGGGTGTTGGTGCCACGGAGAAGGACTTGGACCTCGTGTACGAACAGGCGGACAACTTCCAGGCCGTGCCGACGTTTGGTGTGATCCCGCCGTTCGCCGCGGGCAGCAGCATTGCTTTCGACTCGTTCCTGCCGAACTTTTCGCCGATGATGCTCCTGCACGGCGAGCAGTACCTGGCGATCAAGGGCCCGATTCCCACGGACGCCAAGCTCGAGAGCACGCCGCGCGTTATTGAGGTCCTCGACAAAGGCAAGGCGGCGGCGGTCACGACGCTGACGACGACCGTGAACGCGGCGACAGGCGAGCCCGTGTTTGAGAACCAGATGACATGCTTCATCCGTGGCTCGGGCGGCTTTGGCGGCAAGAAGACGGGCTCGGACCGCGGCGCGGCGACGGCGGCGAACAAGCCGCCGTCGCGCCCCGCCGACAAGGTCGTGCGCGAGAAGACGGACGAGGCGCAGGCCGCGCTGTACCGCCTGAGCGGCGACTACAACCCGCTGCACATTGACCCGAGCTTTGCGGCGGTCGGCGGCTTTGACAAGCCGATTCTGCACGGCCTGTGCTCGTTCGGCATTGCCGGCAAGCACGTCTTCCGTGCGTTTGGCCCGTACAAGGACATCAAGGCGCGCTTCACCGGCCACGTGTTCCCCGGCGAGACGCTCGAGACGTCCATGTGGAAAGAGGGCAACAAGGTCATCTTTGTGACCAAGGTCGTGGAGCGCAACACGCAGGCACTCGGTGCCGCGGCGGTGACGCTCGACAACTAAATAGAGCATTCGTACTAGTACACTACGCAATGTTGCGCAACACGAGCACGACCGAGTCGCCGCGCAGAAACATTTTCGAGATGAAGCGGTCCTTCTGTCGGTCAGTGGGCAGTACGCACATGCACAGGCTTCTTGCTTTTGCTCTTCGGGACCTCAGTCCACATCTCCTTGACGTTTTCGAGCACCATATTCGAGTGGCGGTCAAATGCCTTGACACGGGCGAGCAGCTTTTTGTTGTTGCGCAGCGAGATGAGCACCTGCGAGTGGTTGCGCACAGCCTGCTGCAGCACCGACAGAGGGCCCTGCGCAATCTCGTACTGTTCCAGTTCGCGAATCTGGCCCTCGTCGAGGTCCGAGCGCGGGACGTTGACGTATTGACTGGGTTAGCGCAGCGACGTACCTCATGACCTCTCGCAGCGCCCTAGCGGCGCGGCCGGCGGGCGAGACGATAAAAGCACGTGACCTGGTCGGCCAGAAGGAAGAGCGCCGTGCAGCGACTCTCCTCGACATCATGCCAGGAATCACGCTCGTGCTCGACCCGAGTGCGCGGCTGCCCTTCGTCACGCCGCTGGTTCTGTCGAACATGGCGGCGGAGCGCGGGGCGCAAGCCTGTGAACCCCGCTTCGACGTAAACGCGCAGACCGCGGTTAGCGGCGCCGCCACCGCCGAGGGACCGCTGCCCGTGCTGCGCACATTGACGCAGCTGTATGCCGACCAGGGCCTCGCCGGCAAGAGTGCCGAGGACCAGGCGGTCGTCGACGCCTACCTCGCGCAATCAGATGCGCTTGCCGCCGCGCCGTTCCCGGTCGCCCTGCAGAACGCCGACGACCTCGATCAGCACCTCGCGCTGCGCACCTACCTCGTGGGCCATACTGTCACGGCCGCGGACGCGGCCATCTGGGGTGCGATCCGCTCATCGTCTCCGCTCCTCGGCATCATCAAGAAGCACGCGCATACGCACTTGGCGCGCTGGTATGCACATGTGGATGCCCTGCCGGCCTTTGCGAATGCCGTGACGGCCATGGCCGAGGCCAAGAGCCAGATGTTCAAGCAGAAGAAGACGGCTGCGGGTTTTGACCTGTTCCTCCAGGGTGCCAAGGAGGGCCAGGTCGTCACGCGGTTCCCGCCCGAGGCCAGCGGCTACCTGCATGTGGGCCACGCCAAGGCGGCGATCCTGAACCAGTACTTTGCTAAGGCATACAAGGGTCGCTTGATTATCCGCTTCGACGACACGAACCCCAGCAAGGAGAAGCAGGAATTTGAGGACGCCATCGTCGAGGACCTCGCGCTGCTCGGCATCCAGGGCGACTCGGTGTCGCACACGTCGGACTACTTTGAGCAGCTGCGCGACTTGGCACTGCGCTTGATCCGCGAGGACAAGGCGTACGCGGACGACACGCCGCAGGAGCAGATGCGTGCGGAGCGCATGGACGGTATCGCGAGCCAGCGCCGCAGCGCGAGTGTCGATGAGAACCTGCAGCGCTTCGAGGCGATGCTCCAGGGCACCGACGAGGGCCGCAAGTGGTGCCTGCGCGCCAAGATGAGCGTCGACAACCCCAACAAGGCGATGCGCGACCCGGTCATCTACCGCTGTAACGTCGATGTGCCGCACCAGCGCACGGGCACAGCGTGGAAGGCGTACCCCACGTACGACTTTGCGTGCCCCGTCGTCGACAGCCTCGAGGGCGTGACGCATGCGCTGCGCACAAACGAGTACCACGACCGCAACCCCCAGTATGAATGGTTCCTGCAGGCGCTCGGCCTGCGCCACGTCGACATTTGGGACTATGGTCGCCTGAACTTTGTGTACACGCTGCTGAGCAAGCGTAAGTTGCAGTGGTTCGTCGACCACGGCGTGGTGAGCGACTGGAATGACCCCCGCTTCCCGACGGTGCGCGGTATCCGTCGCCGCGGCATGACGATCGACTGTATCCAGCAGTTCATCCTGTCGCAGGGCCCGTCACAGCAAATCATCAACATGGAGTGGGACAACATCTGGGCGCTGAACAAGCGCTTGATCGACCCCGTGGTGCCGCGCTTCGTCGCGCTGCCCGAGGCGCAGCTCGTCAAGGCGTCGATCGCCGGTGCGCCGCCCGCGCACGAGAAGCAGGTGCCGAGGCACAAGAAGAATGCCGAGCTTGGCATGAAGACGACGGTGTATGACAGTCAGATCCTGCTCGAGCAGGCGGACGCCGCGAGCTTTGACGAGAACGAGGAGATCACCCTCATGGACTGGGGCAACGTGATTGTGCGCCGCAAGACGGTGGACGCGGCAGGCGTCGTGACCGGTCTAGATCTCGAGGCGAATTTCGACGGCGACTTTAAGGCGACGAAGAAGAAGGTGACGTGGCTCGCGCAGCCGACCGAGACGCGGCACCTGACGCCGGTGACGCTGCTCGACTTTGATTACCTGATCACGAAGAAAAAGCTCGAGGAGGAGGACAACTTTGTCGACTACCTCACGCCGCAGACGCGCTTCGAGACGCAGGCGCTCGCAGACGCGAACGTCGCTACGCTCAAGGAGGGTGACCAGATCCAGTTCGAGCGCAACGGTTACTACATCCTCGACAAGGTGCAGGGCGCCGACGGCCGCCGCGAGTTTATCAAGATCCCCGACGGTCGCGCCGCCTCGAGTGCGAGCAAGGCTGCGCCGGACGAGAACCCCGAACAGAAGAAGGCCGCCGCCGCTGCCGCGCGCGCCCAGAAAGCGGCGAACAAGGAGAAGAAGAAGGCCGCCGCCAAGGACCCCGTGCAGCAGCTCATCGAGGAGGGAACAGGCAAGGTCAACATGTACAAGGCGCCGCTCGTGAACCAGCCCACCGAGGTGCCCGTTCGCAGTACGTACGCCTGACTCACCCAGCGTCCATGTACAAGGTCGACCCGATTCTGTAGTGCGTAGCGTCACGTGGTTCGCCGCGTCCCTTTCCGCCATGAGTGCGACGCGCAGTGGACCGAGTCTCGGCGCGCTGCCACTCACGGCGGTCGTCGCTGCGAGCCTCGGCAATGGCATCGGCGCGAATGGGACACTGCCGTGGCGCCTACCCAAGGACATGGCGTACTTTCGCGCGGCCACGCTGCATGTCGCGGACGCATCGCGCGACGACGCGCGGATGCGCGAGGCGGGGTACGAGCGGCGCGCGACGCCCGTGAAAAATGCCGTGATCATGGGACGACACACATGGGACAGCATTCCGACGCGCTTCCGCCCCCTCCAGGGCCGCATCAATGTGGTCGTCTCTACGACCATGTCGCCCAGCGAGCTGCAGGTGCCAGAGGGGGAGCAGGCTGACACCTTGCTTGCGCGCAGCCTCGACGAGGCCGTCCAGCTCCTTCAGGAGCGCCGCTACGCACGCTACGACCTGCCTGGGGTGACGGCAGGCACGGCCCTGGGCCGCGCATTTGTGATTGGGGGCGCACAGCTGTACCGCACGACTCTGACGCAGCAGTCCGCGCCCGACACGTGGATCCTCGATCAACTCCTCGTCACGCGTATCCTCTCTCCCATCGACGAGCAGACGATGGACGTGTTCCTGGAGGAGTTCCGTTCGCCAGCGCAGCGCGCGCAAGACGAGGCCACAGCGCGCGCGTGTCCCACAGGACTGCTGGCTAACGGCGAGGCGGACGAGTCGGCATGGCGCCTCATTCCAAAAGACGAGCATGCGCGCCTCGTCCCCCCCGCACAGGCCGAGCTGCTCGGCCGCATTGTAGACGACAAGGGCATCGCCATGCACTTCCAGTGCTGGCGCCGTAGCTCCTAGTGGAGGTTTCTCATGGCCGACGACGCAGCGCCGCCAGCAGGCGACGCGGCGCGCACGCGCGAGCAGGCGAAGCAGTGGAAGAAGGAGCGCAAGTTGCTAGCGCAGAAGAAGGCGCAGACGACACAGGATGCGCCGCCCGCCAAGGCGCAGGGCCGTGCGGCCGAGCCGCCGGATGTGCAGCTGTCCAAGGCGCTCTCCTATATATTGCGCCACGGCACACAGAAGGAGCACCTCCCGGTGCGTGCCGATGGTTACGTGCGCCTGGACGCTGTGCTTGCACGTCCACGTATCCAAAAGATCGCCATGGACGATGCAGGGCGGCCGCCGACAAGTGACGACGTCGAGGGTGTCGTGCGCGACAATGCCAAGAAGCGCTTCGAATTGACGAGCGGCTCGGACGCGTCGCCGACCGACGAGGGCGCGTGCCGCTGGATCCGTGCCGTCCAGGGGCACTCGCTCGCGGCCGTCACCGACCTGTCGCATACGTCGCTGAGCGCAGCGAATGTGGGCGAGCATCTCGCTGAGGAGAATGGCATGCACTATGCGATCCACGGCACGGACGAAAGTGCATTCGAGCAGATACTCGCGAGCGGTGCACTGAAGCGCATGCAGCGGAACCAGATCCACCTGGCCAAAGGCCGGCCCGGCGCGTCGGGGCTCATTAGCGGGATGCGCCAGCGGTGCACGCGCTTGCTGTATGTGGACGTGGGACGAGCCCTCTCAGATGGCGTGCCGTTTGACATCTCGTCGAACGGTGTCGTGCTGACACCGGGCATCGGCGACACGGGGACGCTGCCCCTGTCGTACGTGGCGCACGTCACGGACGCCGAGGGCCGCCAAGTATGGACCGGAGAAGCATCTACACAGTAATCATGGGCTGTTCCGTAAGGACAAAGGGGAACACCTCCTGCTCGAGCAGGTTGGCAAACTCGCCAGGCGTGTCCTGGTGCGCCTGTGCGTCGGCTGCGCGCCCCGTTTCGGTGCGAGAGAGGTACTCGTCCAGGTAGCCAAAGTGGCTCGTAAGGGACGTGAGGATCGTCTTGGCCTTGCGCGGCGTCGGCTCAATGACCACAGTAAAGTAGGTAGCGGGCAGGCCGAAGCGCAGGACGCTCTCGACAAACGTGTACACGACCTTGAAGTGGATCAGCGCTTGGTATGCGTCGGCAAAGTGCGTGCGGCTGAGGCGCAGCAGCTCGGTCCAGAGCTCCTTCTCCGAGGCGCCCGCTTCGTACAGCTCTTGGCGCTCGCGCTCGAGAAGGCCCTCGTCCCACGTAAAGTCGCGCACCTGGCACTTGATCTCGCGGCACTTTTGGACAAACTCGTCCTGCTTCTTCTTGAACACGGTCACGTTGAACAGCGCATATTCCTCGTCCTCCGCGAGTTTGCGCGACGAACGTGGGACGACGAGGTCGCACAGACGCTCGTAGCTGTTGAGCCACTGGGTCGCCTGGTTCTTCGGCACGACGACGAGCAGCGTCACGAGGAACTCGGAGTTCGGGTCGACAATGTCGTCGCGCGTCACAATGTCCGCGAGCGAGCACATAGACAGGTTGCCGCTGGGGTGAGTGTCAAATACGTACTGCTTCTTGCGCTCGAGCTGCTGCAGCTGGCCCTTGGCTGCATTGTATGTGTTGAGCTTCTGCTTCATGACATGGTCAATCGACTGCATCTCGCGCGTCAGGCGCTCGGTGATCTCGTTGAGCGACTTGTCCGCGCGGTACTTGCCGCTGTTCCATTGCCACGACAAGAGGTAGTCCTCCACGCTCTGTCCGTCGATCGTCAGGTGCTCGTTGAGCGCCTGCTCGTCATCGTTCACGAGTGCACGCAGCGTGTCAACAATGCGCGTCGTAACCGAGGCAAACAGCGTCTCAATCTTGGGCAGGTCCTCGGCCATGATAATCAGCGACTCGAGCGTGCCCGTCTTGAGCTCGGGCACCGGGAGCGGCGCCAGGTCCCGCTCCTCACACGCCGAGTCCCGCAGCAGCCGAGACACGAGCTCGCTGTGCATCTGATCCGTGCTCTTTTCCTCCTGCACGGGCACGCTGACAATCCAGTAGCTCGATTCGGAGGGCATCCTGGTGACCGTGCGATCAAGCGCTCGCCCGCGCGGGCGCCGCGGTCTTTGCGCACGTGGCATATGCATCTCCGCCTCCAGCGACCCAGCCGGCATGAAGTGCGTGCGAGAAGGCTGACAACAGCTCCGTCAAGGAGATCCAGCGAATCAATGAGCGTGAGCTGGAGCTCGGGATTCATGGAACGGGTTCGTGGCATGACCAGTATAAAGGTATGTATATTTGGCTCATTCAGACTCGGCCTACGTGTTCGTGGGCGGCCTCCCGTACGACCTCACCGAGGGCGACGTGATCACTATATTTTCGCAGTACGGCGAGGTGGTCAACATTCACTTGCCCAAGCCGCGCGCGGAGCCTGCACGCGATGGGCGCCAGCCGCGGGAGGTGCGCGCGCCGAGCGGCCATAACCGCGGCTTTGGCTTTCTTATGTACGAGGACCAGCGGTCGACGGTCCTGGCTGTCGACAACCTGAATGGCACCAAGGTACTAGGACGCACACTTCGTGTGGACCATGTCGCCAACTTTCAGCAGGAGCGCATTCGCGATGCAGACGGCAATCTCGTCGAGGCGAAGGAGCAGATGCTTAATTGTGCACCGCCAGAGATTGTCCTGGACGAAGAGCCGGGCGAGGACGCAGACTTGGAGGATCCTATGGCAGCCTACCTGGCGGACAAGGCGCGGAAAAAGCGGCGCGTGGGCCACGAGAGTGAGCGGCGCAGCGGGCGGCGCAGCGAAGGGGAGCATAGCGAAAGGTCCCGCCGGTCACGGGAGCACGACAGTGAGCGGGAGCGCAGTGAACGCCACCACAGTCGTCATAGTGACCGGCATAGCGAACGTCACAGCGACCGTCACAGCCATCGCCACAGCGACCGTCACAGTCATCGCCACAGCGACCATCACAGCCATCGCCACAGCGACCGTCACAGCCATCGCTATACCGAACGCCACAGCGACCGCCCGAGTCGAGACGCCGAGCACGAGCCGGCACCCGATCGGGCGAGATCCGCGACGCCGACGATGGACCGTAACGCGCCGATAGGAACACCGTAGTGGAGGCCACGTGCAGTCACCGCCCCACCATCCGTCCAAGCGGCGGGGATGAGCTGGGCCTGCGGCGCGCGTACGCGCGTGCTTGCACGACACACGCCAGCTGGCTGTCGTGGTGCGCACGACTATGTGCGCACTCGCAGTAGTACGGGTGTGCTTGCCCGACTGCCTCTGCGCGCGGGCGTCACATTCGGTGCTGAGCGGAGTCGCGGCGATCGTGCACGGCAAGAGGACGCGTTGTCCGTCGCATGCGTATCGCTGCCGTGCGAGGAGCTGCGCAAGGATCTAGTACGTCATGCACCACGGGGCGCGACGCGCGATCCCTGGTTTGGCTGGAGCTGCGAGCAAGCAGGCGGCGCCGACCTCGGCTCTCAGGTCGTGTGGTTTGGCGTGTTTGACGGGCATGGCGGGTCGGCCGTCTCCTCGCTTCTCGCAGACAAGCTGCATTGCGTGTTTGAGCACGCGCATCCCGACATGATCGCTGATACTGGTACGCCCGCCGACTCACACAGTACGCTATACGTGCTCGCTGGGCGGCTACTTTTCGCTCTTCAGCGGTGGCGCGCTCGAGCGCTGGGTCGACCAGCCGCGGCACGAGCGTCTCCGCACGCCCATATCCCTTTCTTCGCTCACGAAAGAGGCGCAGAATACGAGACTACTGCCCCTCGAGCACTTTCGGGCGCTCGACGACGGCGGCGAGGTGCATGCAACATACACCACCCGCGTGCCTCCCCCTGTACACATGTGCCGGGCAGACATGACGATGGAGGAGCGTGCCACACTGGCGTGCCTTATGGTACGTTTCGCCACTCACAGCAGATGGACCGCGAGGTGCATCAGAACGAAGTGTATCAAGGCGCGGGCTCCACCGCCTCTGTACTACTTGTGCACAGTCTGGACTTGCCGGCTGTGCCGTGGTTTGAGAGCGAGTACCTTTCCATGACCACCATTCAACTGGGTGACACGCGTTTCCTGCTGTGCAGCGCAGAGGACGGCCGGGCCGTGCCACTGACAACGCTACACCATCCCGACGACCGTGGCGAGGCAGAGCGCCTGAGCCGCCTTGGCGCAGGAATTGTCACGGACAGCTTTGGTGAGCGGCGCTTCCTGGGGACGCTGGCCAATACGCGCGCCTTTGGCGACGCACAGGCCAAGCGCTATGGTGTCACGTCCGAACCGGAGGTGCGCACGCTCGTGCTGCGCGGCGCGCAGTTTGCCTTTGCGATTGGCGTAAGCGATGGCATCAGTGACGTCATGAGCGATCAGGAAATGGTGGACGAGTGCCGCGCGGCGCGGCACCCCCAGGAGGCAGCACAGCGAGTGCTGCGGTACGCCGAGGATCTCGGTTCGGACGATAATGCCACAGTCGTCGTCGTCCCGCTGCGTGGCTGGGGCCGCATTGGTGGTCCGGACCGTACGCACGCCAAGCGTGCGGCGCGACGAAACAACACGGACATTTACCGTATACGGCGGCAGTAGCTATGAACGGGAACGCTTGCGTGGCGGGCCCGCGGCACGGCGCTTGACGGACGACACGAGCGTAGACAGATCGGACGTCGGCGTCTTGGCGGCGGGCCGCTCGTGGCCCGCCTGCATGAGCTGCCGCATACCGGCGGTCTGCACAAAGCTGGGGTGGCTCGGATCGATCGCGAAATGGTGGTCCTCGTGGACCGCAGCAAAGCGAGGATCGTGCACGTCCATCTGGAATGACGGCTGCACGAGTGCAGCGCGCTTCTCGGCGCGGCGCGCCTCGCGCCGCCGCTGGTGCCGCGAGAGTGACTTGCCCTGTAGCTTTTCCGTGCGCACAATGTCCTCGAGGTTAAAGTGCTGCTCGTCGTCCGAAGCCTCGGCCACAGGCTCCGACGGTGCATCCGCAGGCTCCGACGGTGCATCCACAGGCTCCGACGGCTCGGCGGCCTCCTCCGCCCGCGCCGCTGAGGCTTGCCGGCGGCGCTCGCGGCGCTCGCGCTGCTTCCGGCGGTACTTCTCGATCGTCGTCTCTTCGTGGGTCTCCGCGGCGGGCGCATCGGCGGAGAGCGCAGGCACAAACGACACTTGCATGTCGCCCTCCGGCTTAGCAAAGAGGCTGTCCGTATCGTCGGCGTCGTCGAACGCGCTGCGCTTCGGCAGGTCCGTGAGCAGCGAGCGCAGGCGGCTCTTGCTCTGCTCGGCGGCCTCCGCGCCGTCCTCTTCGTCGCTGGACGCGAGATACGTCTTTAGATCGTCTTCGTGCAGCTCGCGGCGGTTCGCGGCGCGCGTCAGCTTCACGCGCCGCGGGTCGTCCTGGTCCCAAGTGAGGCGCACGCGCGAGTGCCGCAGGGCATCGGTCTTGTAGTCGAGTGGCTCGTAACGCGCGGCATCCTCGGTCGCCTCGTCCTCAAAGCCCGCGTCACGGCCGTCCTCGCCGTCGGGCAGCGCCATGTCGTCCGGCACAAAGCGCAGGTCGAACATGTTCGCCGAGCGCTCCATCTCGGTGCCGTCAATCTCATTGTATACATGGCGCGCGGACGCGGCGCTGTCGAACGTGGCCACCGCATAGTAGTACCGCAGGCGCTCGAGCTGGTACTGCCGGAGCGCTTCCTCGTCGAACTCGTTGCCCTCGTCGACCTGCTGCACGGACTTCTTACTCTCGCGCTTCTGAAAGATGGCGCGCGGCGGCCCTTGCACGTCCTCGCGCGCCAGGCGCTCGCGCCCGAAGTCCGAGAGGTACACACGCACCGAGAGCACCTGGCCGCGCACCGGCGCAAGTGCCGCGTGAGTGCCGCGCGCTGGCTCGCTGACTGGTGCAAGCGGCTCGCGCGTGGCGTGCGGCGACACGAGACTGCTAAACACCTTGAACAGGTCCACAGCCCGCACATGGTCCCAGTCCATGTTGACGACTGCAAGGCGCCGCGTGTCTTCGCCGCGTGTAACGTCCTCCGACGGGCGCGCACGCGCCTCGCGGTCCAGCTCCGCTGCGACGTCCTCGTCGATCTCCTCATCAAGGTCAATGGACGCTTCCGACTCGTCGTCCCGCTGCGTCGCGCGGCGCACCGCCGAGGCGCCGCCAATCACGACGTCGCCATCCGAATCATCCTCTTCTTCTTCCTCCTCCTCCTCCTCTTCCTCCTCGCTGCTGCTCTCAAGCTCGCCCTCGCCACGCGCATAGTCGACGGACGGCGTGTCGAGGCGGTACAGGTGCGCGAGATCGTCGGCCTCCCGCACGTGGCGGTGGCGACCATAGCGGTCCGGCTGCTTGGTCCCCTTGCCCAGCACATCCTGGAAGCGCTCGTCAAGGACGACTTGTGTGTCTTGCCGGCGCGCTCGCCGGAAGCGCGGATCGCTATGCACACGTTGGAACCGCGCGTCGCCCGACATGGTCGCTGCAAAAAAAAGGCGCATTTCGTCGAGCCTCCACTTCTACCTACGCGAGCGCCAGCAGCGCGACGGGCACTTGCTGGTGCGTGCCGTCGCCCAAGTCGCATTCCGCAAGCTCATCGTGCAGCTTCTCGATCAGGACCTGCGAGCCGCGCATCGCACCATCCGTCACGATGCAGCGGTCACCCGCGGCACTGGGGCGCAGCGGCTCAAGACACGCCACAGGTACGTCCGAGAGCTGCGCGCCCGTTTCGAGCTCGATCTTGGCCACGGCCGGGTTCCGCGACAACACGCGGCCTGTCGAGCCATCGTACGCGCCCCGCTGATACGACGTGCCCTGCGCATCGCGTCCCACACGCACACGCATGCCCTCCATCAGCGGCACCGCTGGAGCGGCCGGCGGTGCGCCCCACGGGTTGGGATGCGACGGCGCGCCGTACGGATTGGGTGTCGCGCTCGCATGCGCCGGTGTGCGGCCACCGTACGGGTTGGGTGTCGTGCTTGCGTACGGGTTGGGCGTCGCACTCGCATGKGCCGGSGTGCGGCCACCGTACGGGTTGGGCGTCGTGCTTGCGTACGGGTTGGGCGTCGCACTCGCATGCGCCGGCGTGCGGCCACCGTACGGGTTGGGCGTCGTGCTCGCATACGGATTCGGCGTCTGGCCCACCGGGTACGCGGGCGTGCGGCCGCCGTAGGGATTGGGCGTCGCACTCGCATACGGATTCGGTGTCTGGCCAAAGGCAACATAGGCCGGCGTGCGCGCTCCGTAGGGATTGGGCGTCGCACTCGCGTACGGATTCGGCGTCTGGCCAAAGCCGCCGTAGGCCGGCGTCATGCCGCCGCCCATGTACGCGGGTGTCTTGCCGCCCATGCCGCCGTACGCGGGCGTCATGCCGCCGACCGGTGCACTCGCGTACGGGTTTGGCGCGGCGGGCCCCGGACCCACGAGGCGGCGGCTCTCGCCCGTAACAGGGTTCTTTTCGACCATATGGTCGAGGGGCACCGTGAGGATTTTGGACATGGTGTGTAGCTCGACGCGCGCCATGCCACCCGTAGTCTCTTTGATGATGCCGCGGTACGTCTTGTACGGGCCACGCACAATCGCGACCGACTTGCCCGCAAAGATATCGCGCCCACCGCGCCGCGGACCGGACGCGTTCGCACCGCCGTCCGCGTCGAGCGCGCGCAGCGCCGGGTTCATCTGGCTCAGATCCGTCTTGGGGCGCACGGACGTAGGCGCGAGCGGCTCCACGTACGAGGCACGCACGAGGAACAGGCCGCCATGCTCTGCATACGTGCGGTTGTGCACAAACAGCAGCGTCGAGTGCACAATGTGGAGGACCTGGCCCTGCCGGAACTGGGAGAGGGGCCACTCGACCTCCTTGACCATGTCGCCGACGTGCACTTCGTGGCCGTTGTGGTCGAGGGCGACGGCGCGCGCTGTGTCGCGACGCATAGAGATCTGGTGCGGCTGCACGGTGACAACGTGCCCGTTCTGGTCAAGCACCTTGAATGACTCACGCTCGATCTTGAAGATCACACCGACCGTCTGCGCATCGAGCTGCACAAGGTTGTGCAGCTCGTACCCGCCGATCACATTCACGCCTGAGCCGACCTCGGCTGCCTCGCGGATGTCCTTAGAGAAGACAGATACCTCCTTCAGCGAGAGGTCCGACAGGAACGTCGTGACGCCATCTTCGACCTTGACGACGAGACCCGTCTCGTCCGCGTGCTTCCCGGCAAGCACCTTGATGTGGTCACCCGCGCGGAACTGCTTGCGCACACACGCCGCTGGTACCTCGATCTTCTGGCCGGCAATCACACCGTCTGGCACATCGAGCGTGACGACATCGCCGCTCATCGCCTCGACGATGCCGACGACGCCCGCCTGCTCGCCCTCGAACACCTCGACGTGATCGCCCGGCTGCAGCGTCGCCTCGAGGCCGCGCTTCGACGCATCGGCCAGCAGGTTCAGATCGACACCCGCGCCCTCCGCGGGCGTCTCGCCGGTGAACTGCAGCACCTCGTCGAGGCTCGGATGCACGTCGTCGATCTGCAGCGCACTCATCTTCATGTCCTTCTCGAGGTAGCCGTCGCGGAACGTCTCGCCACCAAACACCCACACGCCCCCGCGCTTGGTTGGGTATTCGTGGGGATACACCTTCTGCACTTCCTCCGCATTGAACAAGCGCGGTGGCGGGCGGAACCCGAGCGACGTGAGCGCCGCATTGACCGGCTTCTTGCGCTTGCGCCCGGCACGGTCTGTGTACGTGTCGCGCTCACCCGGCGCCATGTCAATGCGCGGCACCAGCTTCACACCGACCTCCTCGCCATTTTCCGTCACGTCGAGGACCTGTGCCAAGTCGCCCGCGTACTTGCCGCGTTTGATACGCACCCAGCCACCGACTGGCACTTCGGTGCTCTTCTTCTGTAGCTTGAGCAGGTCGGCCATCTCGAGAATCGGCACGAGGAACGGCCGCGTCTGGCCCGTGTACACACCCGCGAGACCCTCGAACGCGTCCAGCACATCGTCTGCGCGCCGCGCCTCGACAAACAGCTGGCCCTCGAGCGAGTCGCGGCAGAAAGCCGAGTAGATGCGCAGCGGGTGCCCCTGGGCCTCGCGCGTGAGCGCGCGGCGCAGCACCGTCGCAACCAGGTGCTTCTCGCGGCCGCGCTTGCAGCGAATCCGCCACAGGCCGGGGTCGTCCACACTCGGCATGAGCAGGCGCTGCGGTACGTCCGCATAGTCGGACTGCGACGCGTACCGCGAGCTACGCGCATGGCGCTGACGCAGCTCCTCGGCGAGCACTTCGGCGCTCATCTCCTCCTCCTGGCGCCGGAAGCGGTCCAGCCGCTGGTTGTCGGCCGCCGTGCGCAGCTGCGCCTCGCGGTACTCGTCGAGCATGTCATCGGCAATGAACCCGTCCTCGCGCAGCAGCTCCTCTGCTTCCTCGTCCTCGACGTCCTCGTCATCACTGTCGACCTCAGCCTCGACATCGAGGAAGCGGTTGCGGCGTGGCTTTTTCGACCGCCGACCGCCCTCCTCCTCTTCTTCCTCATCTTCCTCATCTTCTTCCTCTTCCTCTTCTTCCTCTTCCTCGTCCTCCTCGTCCTCTCCGCCCTGTTCGTCCTGTTCGTCGTCTTCTTCTTCTTTCACGTCCGTCACCTGGGCCGCACTATCGGACGCGGAGGGCGCCTCAGGCACCTGCGATCCTGACTCGCTCGGTGCCGCCGCATCGTTGGGCCCCGCGGCATGTGCGGGCGGGTCGCCGTGCTCGTTTGCCTCCATCGCCGTCGCCGTGACGAAACGCGCTCGCTCGGCGTGGCGGGTCAATTGCATTTAGTCAGCATCTGTCGCAGCGGCGCGGCGCGGACCGACGACGTTGTCCTCTGTTGAAGAAGATGAGCCTTGCTCGTGCTGTGTCCTTGCGCCCGGTGCGCGCCGTGTCGGCCTCGCCCCTTGCGAGCCGTGTTATGACTGCGCCAACTGTGCCTGGTACGTATACCTACCTAACGTCCGAAGCGATGGCTCGCCAGCAACACACCCGCTCGGTGGCGAACGCGCTCCGCCGCTCGACGCGTGCGGCGGCTGTGCCGCCGCGTGTGCTCGGTGCCATCCGCACCTATGCGGCCGACTCGGGCAAGTTTGTGCGTACCAAGCCCCACATGAACATTGGTACGATCGGCCATGTCGACCATGGCAAGACGACCCTGACGGCGGCCATCACCAAGGTGCTGCACGAATCCTCGGGTGAGGGCAAGTTTGTCGATTATGCGTCGATCGACAAGGCGCCCGAGGAGAAGGAGCGTGGTATCACCATCTCGACCGCGCACGTCGAGTACGAGACTCCGAACCGCCACTACGCGCACGTCGACTGCCCGGGTCACGCCGACTACATCCGTAACATGATTACGGGTGCTGCGCAGATGGACGGTGCTATCATTGTGGTGTCGGCGACTGACGGCCAGATGCCCCAGACGCGTGAGCACCTGCTGCTCGCTCGCCAGGTCGGTATCAAGAAGCTGGTCGTGTTCGTGAACAAGGTCGACCAGGTCGACGACAAGGAAATGCTCGAGCTCGTTGACATGGAGATGCGCGAACTGCTCTCGACCTACGGCTTCGATGGCGACAACACGCCGATCGTGTCGGGCTCGGCGCTCGCCGCGCTCGAGGGCCGCGATGAAGAGATCGGCAAGCAGGCCATCGTCAAGCTCATGGAGGAGACGGACAACTGGCTCGAGCTCCCCCCCCGTGACCTCGACAAGCCGTTCCTGATGCCCGTCGAGGACGTGTTCTCGATTTCTGGTCGTGGTACCGTCGTGACGGGCCGCGTGGAGCGTGGCACGATCACAAAGGGCGCTGAGATTGAGATCATCGGTCTCGGCGGCCACCTGAAGACGACACTGACTGGTATCGAGATGTTCCATAAGGAGCTCGACCGCGGTGAGGCCGGCGACAACATGGGCGCGCTGCTCCGTGGTGTGAAGCGCGAGCAGGTGCGCCGTGGCCAGGTGGTCATTCTGCCGGGCACGGTCAAGCCTGTGAAGAAGTTCCAGGCGCAGATCTACATTCTTACGAAGGAAGAGGGTGGTCGCTACACACCCTTCATGAACAACTATCGTCCCCAGCTGTTCATCCGTACCTCGGATGTGACGGTGTCGCTGACGCACCCACCGGGCACGGAGAACGCTGACGAGGCAATGGTCATGCCGGGTGACAACGTCGAGCTGGTGTGTGACCTTGTGCACGACATTGCGCTCGAGGAGGGTTCGCGCTTCACCCTGCGTGAGGGCGGCAAGACTGTCGGCACGGGTATCGTGACCAAGATCCTCGGCTAGGTAGCTCGTAGCCCGCATTTGCATCACGTGCAAAGTTATATAGAACACGTGACCATCTGCTCCGCCCAGCCATGCCCCAGCGCGCGCCTTCTTTGTCCACTCGTCATCATGGCTCCCCAGGACAAGTCTCATAAGAAGACCCGCTCGGCTCTTAGTGCGTAGAAGCATACTGACAGTGCAGACGACGTGGTGACTGTAGGTACTCGCGATGGCGCGAGCAGCGATACTAACATGACAGCGTGAGTACACGATCCACCTGCACAAGCGCGTGCACTCGATTGCGTTCAAGAAGCGCGCGCCCAAGGGTGTTAAGGAGGTGATCAAGTTTGCCCAGAAGGCGATGGGCACGAAGGACGTGCGCCTCGACCCCAAGCTGAACCACGAGATCTGGAAGCTCGGTGTGAAGGACGTGCCGCGCCGCCTGCGTGTGCGTCTCGAGCGCAAGCGCAACGACGACGAGGACGCGAAGGAGAAGCTCTACACCTACGCGACCCCCGTGCTGGGCATCACCAACTTCCACGGTCTGCAGACCGCTGTGATTGAGCAGGACGAGTAGACAGCTCACCAAAATGAAAGCGGACGACCGCTCGCCTATGTATGCTCTATGGGTCCGCAGGCGCAGCAGGTGCGTACGTGTGCTTCCTGCGCGCCGCCTGCTGCGTCATACCGCGGCCCGCACCGACTGCGTCAGATAGTGTGCACGTACTCTTGGCGTACGGGTCGTCGGGCGTCTTGAACTGGCTCTTGTCGCCCGCGACGTCGTAGCGCTTCTTCACGGCCTTGGCCTGGAACTTTTGCCACGCCGACTGCTTCTCGTCGTGCTCACGGTTCTTGGCCGCCTCGCGCTCCTGCTTCTTGGCCTTCTTCAGGCGTTTGCGCTCGCGCTCCTCCTGCGTCATCGGCGCCTTTTTCGGCGCGACGTACGCAGGAGCCGGCGCATCGTCGTTCGCATGCACCTGCCGCGGCCGCAGGTCTGCGGCCGTGAGCATGTGCGTCGTCTGCTGCTTCGGCAGCAAGACCGAGTACACCGGCTGTGCCGCCGAGCCCGCCACCGTGAGGATCCGCGCTGCGTACCAGCGCCCATCCGACGGGTGGCGCGCCATGCACTCCTCGCCGGCCACGAACGTGTGCGTAGCATCGCTTGCGCTACTCGCCTTGGGTGCCTTGGGGCGCGCCGCCGCCTGGTCTGCCTCGTACTGCTTCGTCAGCACAATCAGGTTCGCCAGCTCGTCCCGCAGCGACAACAGTTCGGCATTCTCCGGGTCAGCGGCCAGCGCCTCGTTCACTTGGGACAGCTGGACTGCGGTCAGTGGTAGCACGCACACTCGTAAGTGCCAAGTCTGCGGTCAGCTACACAACGTACTCGGACGCCATCGTCGCAGGCCCGTGTGGGCTGGGCAGGCCGTGTCGGCCACCTCCACTTGTCGCTTGGTGCTGGCAACGATGACCGAGACGTTCCATACACGCGATGGTGCGCGCATCGGGTACCGCGTGCTGGGGCGCGAGCATACGGGACCAGCACTTGTTATGGTAAATGGCATGAGTGCTGTGATGGAGGACTGGCTATCCTTGGCGCATGCATTGGCCGAGACGCGCCGCGTCGTTGTGCTCGACCACCGCGGTATTGGCGCCTCGTACCTCACACGCGACGAGAACGAGGCCATCTCGATTGAGCTCATGGCGCAGGATGTTATCGATCTCGTGCGCTCGCTGGGCGTGCATATCGTACACCTGCTAGGCTTTAGCATGGGTGGCCTCATTGTGCAGGCCATCCTCACGCACGCCGACGCACACGCCACGGCCGATGGCGCAGGCGTGGCTGTGCAGGGTATCGAAGTGCGGCGCGTCGTGCTCAGCGCCACGTTTACGCGTGCGCCACGCACCGAGTTCCGCCTCGAAGACGTTCCGCGGCCCGCGCACGGCTCGCCCGCGGACCGCGCCAAGGCCGCGGCGCGGTACATGCTCGAGATGCAGTACGACCCGGCCGTGCTCGGGCCGGGCGGCGCCCTGGAGGCGACGCTCGAAGCGCATCTCGCCGCGAGCGAGACGCTGCGGTACGTCCGATGACTCACGCAGACGCCCCACGATGCTCATCATGCAGCAGGCCAGTGCCATTGCGCTCTACAGCGGGCGCGACGCGCTGTGCCGCGTGCCGCGCGGCCTGCCCGTGGCCGTCATCCACGGGCGGCGCGACCGTATGGTAGCCTACGACGAGTCGGCCGATCTGCTCGCGCGCCTCCCCGGCGCCGAGCGGCTCTTCCCTGCGACGGATGCGCACGACCGCGAGGCGTTCGGGCACATGTGGTTTGACTACTTTGCCCTGCCCGCGTGGGTCGCGCCGCTCACGCAGTTCCTCGATCGGCCGGGCGCGAAGATATAGTGGAGGCATCACGCGCCGAGCTGCCGCGGCGCGGCGCCGTGCGTGGCCGGCCGACAAGCGACCCGCCTCGTCGACCCGTTGTGCGCCGCGAGATGCCGATCGTGAAGCGCAAGCCGGTGCAGCCGGTGCCCGTCTCTGAGGCTTTGGAGGCGGCTCACGGACGGCATGAGGCCCCGCCGGTGTTCTACCTGGCCGCTACCGGCGAGGTGTTTGCCGAGTATGAGCACTATGCGGCGCGTCTGAGCTACTACCACCAGCGTATATTCCAGTGCGAGGTATCGGGCAAGTCAAACCTTACGTACTTTGAGGCGGCGGAGAGCGAGGCGCAGCACACGCGCGCCATCCAGGCACAGTTCCCCGACGCGCTCAAGGCGCCGATCCTGCAGGCGGTCCAGTTCCAGACCGTGTCGCGCCTCAGCGAGCTCGTGGAGCGCGTTGCCGATAGCGTCAAAGCGCGCTTTTTCCCCAGCGAGGCCGTCCTCGTCGACCGCGAGGGCGGCCCGTCGCGCCAGCCCGCCATGGTTCGCGCCGTCGAGGCGACCGACACGTCGGAGGCACCGCCCTTGTCTCTGGCGCTCGACGCTGTGCCGCCGCTCGTCTACACGGTGCAGCTCGCTGATGACGACGGCAAATGGTGCGGCGAGACGCTGCGCGTGCGTGCGACGCAGCTGAACCGCGAGCGGCACTCGCTCAGCAAGACGATCCTCCGCCGCTTTTTGCGCGACAGCGTCAGCCGCGAGGCGGGCGCCACCGGTGTGTGGCGCGTGCGCGAGCCGCTCGCACGCAAGTATGCCATCCCCACCGAGCTCCCACCCGACGTCGCCGAGTGGCAGCAGTCCGTGCGCGATGCCCAGGCGGCCAAGCGGCGCCGGCCAAGCGAGGGCGAGGCGCCCCGGAAACGCACCGCGAGCGACGCACCCAGCGCGGCCAAATCGCTCAAGTTCCCGTGCGAGGACACGCGCCTTGATGCCATCTCGCTCGCGGAGCTACAGACAGAGACACCCGGCGAGCTGGCACGCCGCGTGGCGCGCCCGGCCCTGGGCGGCGACGAGCTGCTAGGCGTGCCAAGCGATTTGTTCGAGCCGTACCTGGCTGTGTACTACTTTTTCCTCGCGCTCGGCGAGCCGCTGGGCATTTCGAGCATCGCGCTCGACGACTTTGAGAGTGCGCTGCGGCACCCCGTAGCGGAGCCGCCGTGCGTGCTGCTCGCCGAGATGCATGCGGTATTGCTGAATTCGATTGTGCGCGATGGACCGCACAGCCGCGACCTGGCGCCGGCCGCCGTGGCGCAGCGGCTCGCTGCAGTGAGCCGCGACGAGGCGTTGCCGCTCGACGCAGGCGAGGAGCCCAAGGATGAGGCGCTTATCGAGGCGAGCAGTGACGTGAGCGACTCGCCGGAGCGCGAGGTGTTTGACGCCGCACGCGAGATCGGCCGTGGTTGGCAGCGCTCGGAGCTGCACGACGAGCTGCGCACCGGCTGGGAGCGGAGCCTCGTCGGGTGCCTCGTGGACCGCGCGACGCCCGAGGCGCTGCCGCGCTTCCTGGGCATTCTCTCGCACCTTACGGGCGTCGCGTACGACGACGAGCTGGACACGCCGTCCATGTCCCTGCGCACGGCCGCGGACCGGTACCCTCAGCTGCCTTTGAGCGACAAGATCCATGTACTGCAGTTTTTGTGTGAGCTGGCGGTACTCACGCGCGGCGTCAAGGCGTACTACGAGATGTGCGAGGCGCACCTCACCGAGCTGCGCAAAGAGCGTGTCGAGATTTCTCGCACGCGCAAGCGAACGTGCGTTGGCCCTACTCACCACAGACTGGAGCAGCGCGTCGCGCTGGATGCGCCGCCCGAGGGCGGTGCGATGGACGTGGAGCCGGACGAGCCGGAGCCCGAGGCGCCGGCAGCCGAGGCATCCGACTCGGACTCGGAGCGCGATGAGCTCGCATCAGACCACGGCTCGGACGGCGCAGGCGACAGTCCCACTGCGTCCGACTGGAACTCGAGCGACTCGGAAGGCACGCGTGATGAGCGGTACAAGCGCCTCGCCGGCACGCGCCAGGAGGCGCTGCGAGAAAAGGCACAGCAGCGCGAGGCCGAGGCGGCACGCCTCGCTGCGGCGCAGGCGCGCGCAGCGGAGCAGGTGCGCGAGACAAAACAGCTGCGGGAGGAGCGACGGCGCCTCGAGGACACAGCCGCGCGGCTTGCTCGGCGTGAGGACGCGCTCGAGCGCGAGTTTCGGCGGTACTCGCAGATCCCGCGGCTGCGGCCGCTGGGGCGCGACCGCTTCCTGGACCGCTACTACTGGCTCGACGGGATCGGCGCGGCGGAGGCACCATCCGGCGCGTACCAGGCGGCGCGCATCTTTGTGCAGGCGCCGAGCCGGCGCGAGTGGGAGGCGCTCTGCGCGCAGTATGCGGACGGCCGCGACGCGCTCGCCCAGCGGCGGAGCCGCGAGCATGGCGCGCCGACCGCGTGGGAGTGCGGGTCGTGGGGCGTGTACACGAAGCCGGAGCAGGTCGAAGAGCTGATTGCATGGCTCAGGCCGCGCGGTGTGCGGGAGCACGCGCTCAAGGCGCAGCTGCTCAAGCACCGCGACGCTATGGAGGGCGGCATGCGCCGCCGGACCGACGACATTGCGCTGGGCGTGCGGGAGCCGGCGGTCGTCGAGACGCGGCGCTCTGCGCGTGTGCGCTCTGAGCAATCGTCGCAGCTGCGCTTGCCGTACATGCAATGGCGCAACACGGCGGGTGACTAGGCCTCGGGGCCCTCGCCGCCGGGGATGAGCTGGCGTCAGTAGGCACGACATACCGCGCAGATATTGTTGCCATTCAACAGCGTCTTTGCGAGCGGCGTCTTTTTGTAGCCAGCCGGCGTACCCTCGCTGGTGTGAGTAGAAGCACCTACTATTCCGTCACGTCCTCGAGCACCATATCTGGGTGAGCAGCGCATACGTACTGACGTAGTCATCGAAACCAAGGAGCGTGCCCACAAACTCGCGCTCGCTCTTCATTACAACCCAGATGCGGCTCCCGATGCACCGGTCGACGAGCTCGAGCGGCAGAATCGTCGCACCCGACATGGCGGTCCCAGAGAGCGGCGCGGCGCGACGACACACGGATGGAGGCGTGTAGAATAGCACGTGCCCTGCCGCCGGCACGCCGCCCTTACCATGCACTGGTGGCGTCTGTGGGCGGCGCTCACCGTCGCTGGTCTCTTGTATGCTGCGTGGCCCCGCACCTATGCGCACCGCCGCATCTTAGCGATCGGAGACCTGCATGGCGATGCGGACCAGGCCCACGACATCCTGCGCGCTGCCCACGTCGTGGACGAGCACGGCCACTGGGCCGGCGGCCCGACAGTCCTTGTGAGTACGGGCGACACGGTCGACCGCGGCGACGCAACCATCGAGTTGTACGGCATGTTCCAGCGTCTGCGCAACGAGAGTGCACAGGCCGGCGGCCACGTCATCACGCTCCTGGGCAACCACGAAATAATGAATGCGCTGGGCGACTGGCGGTACGTGACGCCCGGCGACCTCGCGTCATTCGGCGGCTACGAAGCGCGGCAGCGCGCCATGTCTACGGACGGGTGGATTGGGCACGAGTGGCTCACGCACTACGCTGTCACCGCGAGTGTACCCCTGCTCGACGTACAGGCTACTGCCCTTGCGCCGGCCCTCGCACGTACGCACCGCGCCTCGTTCGTGCATGGCGGCATCTCGCCCGTGTGGGCACGCTTGGGCGTCGATACCATCAACGCACATGCGCATGGCCTGCTCCGCAAGGCCCTCGCGTCGCACACGGCCAAAGGCGTGCCCCCGAGCGACGCTCTGCGGGAGGAGCGCGCGATCTGGTCTGCCGATGGGCCGCTGTGGTACCGCGGCTATGCGTTGGATGCCGAGCGCAACGCGTGTGCGAACGCGGACGATGCACGGCACGCGCTCGGCGTACACAGCCTCATTATGGGTCACACGCCCCAGATGGGCGGCATTGCCAAGCGGTGTACGGACGACCGCCTCTACATCATCGATACTGGCATGAGCCGCGCCTATGGCGGTCGCGCTAGTGCGCTTGAAATCACCTCTTTTCTATGGCGTGGCTGGTGGGGTACTCTGTGTGTGCACTCGACGTACACAGCCTTGTACGCGCGTGAAGGCGCGCGGCGCTTATCGCACAACATCCACTGCTAATTACTTGCGGTTGGGGCGCAGGCTGCGCACGACGTGGCCGACACGCCACATCTCCTGGTCGGCGATAGCGTCCGTCTCCTTGTCGTAGTCCTCGCGGTAGGTCTTGCGCGAGCCAAACTCGAGGGCGCGGCGCGTCTCAGCACCCGTCTTGACGCTCTCGTACAGGCGCTCAAACACGGGCTTGCACGCGGCCTCAAACTCAGGCGCCCAGTCGAGCGCACCGCGGCGCGCTGTCGTCGAGCACGCCTTGTACATGTAGTCCATACCGTTCTGCGCAACCAGGGGGTACAGCGACTCGAGCGCCTCCTCGCACGTCTCGTTAAACGCCTCCGACGGCGAGTGACCATTCGCACGCAGCACATCGTACTGCGCCTTGAACATGCCCTGGATACCGCCCATGAGGCAGCCACGCTCACCGTACAGGTCCGAGTACACCTCCTTCTCAAAGGTGGTCTCGTAGATGTAGCCAGAGCCGACAGCCATACCAATCGCGACGGCCTTCTCGAGCGCGTGGCCCGACACATCCTGGAACACGGCGACGGACGAGTTGATGCCGCGGCCCTCCTTGAAGAGCGTGCGCACAGTCCGACCCGAGCCCTTGGGCGCGCACAGAATCACATCCACGTCGGCCGGCGGCACCACCTTCGTCTGGTCCTTGTACACGATCGAGAAACCGTGCGAGAAGTAGAGCGTCTTGCCCTTGGTCACGAACTGCTCCAGGTGCGACCAGGTCGAGGTCTGCGCAGCGTCCGAGAGCAGGTTCATGAGGATCGTGCCCTTGGTCGCAGCCTCCTCAATCGAGAACAGGTTCTTACCGGGGACCCAGCCGTCCTCGATGGCCTGGCGCCACGACTCACCGTCCTTGCGCACACCAACAATCACGTTCAGGCCATTGTCACGCAGGTTCAGGCCCTGGCCGTGGCCCTGCGAGCCGTAACCGAGCAGAGCAAACGTGTCGTTCTTGAAGTAGTCGTGCAGCTTCTCGAGAGGCCAGTCCTCACGCTCGTACACCTTCTCAGGCGTACCGGCAAAGTCCAGCGTCTTCATGCCGCGCACCGCCGCAGGGACCGAGCGCGCAGTCGCAGGCGCCACACGCGCAGCACGCGACGCAAGAACAGTAAGCGTGCGCGCCGGTACACGCAGGTGGGTGGCCGAACGGGCAGCAGTACGCAGTCCAGAGCGAGCAAGAGAACTCATAGTAGATAAGGAAGAAGCGGGGCGCCGCCCGCCCGTATCTCATCGGCCGATAAGTGACTCATCTCTATCGCCGCTGACAAATCACGTCTCGCTGGTCGCTTCTTCGCTTCCGCCATGCTGTGCCTCGCTGCCGTTCACGCAGCGCGCCGTGCCCCGGCTACGGGCGCGCGCTTCTACGTACGCACCCTCGCCACAGAAGCACCACAAACATACATTGAAAAGGTCGTGCAAAAGTACGTCGTTGATGCGGACCCGGCCGTGCATGTGAAATCGGGCGACTACGTGTCGATCCGCCCTGCGACCGTGATGACGCACGACAACACGGGCCCCGTCATCTCTAAGTTCCGCGCAATCGGAGCGACCAAGATCCATAATCCGCAGCAGGTCGTCTTTGCACTGGATCACGACGTGCAGAACAAGACGCCCAAGAATCTCGACAAGTACGCTAAGATCGAGGCGTTTGCTCGCGAGCACAACGTCGACTTTTACCCGGCTGGCCGTGGTATCGGGCACCAGGTGCTCGTAGAGGAGGGCTATGCATTCCCGCAGACCCTCGTCGTGGCGTCGGATAGTCACTCGAACATGTACGGTGGCGTCGGTGCCGTCGGCACACCGATCGTGCGAACGGACGCCGCGGCGCTATGGGCTACCGGCAAGACTTGGTGGCAGCTGCCCCCGATGGTCAAGGTCGAGCTCACCGGCCAGCTGCGCCCTGGTGTCACCGGTAAGGATGTGATTGTGGCTCTCTGTGGCTACTTCCACAACGACGAGGTGCTCAATGCGGCGATCGAATTCACCGGCGAGGGCGTGCGTTCCCTCACCATTGACGAGCGTCTCTCGATCAGCAACATGACGACCGAATGGGGCGCGCTCGCCGGCGTCTTCCCGGTAGACGATACGACCCTCACCTGGTACGAGCAACTGCTCCGGAATATGGACCGCCTGCACTTCCAAGTCGGCTCGTCGCCCCGCCGCTCCGAGACACACCCTCGCCTGCATTGGCAGAGCCTCGAGCGCCTCGCGCGTGAGCGCTTCGCGGCGGACCCAGATGCGACGTACGCCAAGCACCTCAAGCTGGACCTCTCGACCCTCTCGCCTCACGTGTCGGGCCCCAACAGCGTCAAGGTGACGACACCGCTTGCCGAGCTGGCGAAGCAGGACATTGCGATCCACAAGGCGTACCTGCTCTCATGCGTGAATGCGCGTGCCTCGGATATCAAGGCGGCCGCCGATGTGCTGCGTGGCAAGAAAGTGGCGCCCGGCGTCGAGATGTACGTCGCTGCGGCCAGCAGTCTCGCGCAGCGCGAGGCAGAGGAGTCTGGCGACTGGGGCGCCCTGCTCGCTGCTGGCGCTCGTCCCCTGCCTGCCGGCTGCGGCCCCTGCATTGGTCTGGGCACCGGCCTCCTGCAGGATGGCGAAGTGGGTATTTCTGCGACGAACCGCAACTACAAGGGCCGCATGGGCAGCCCGAATGCGCTGGCATATCTTGCGTCACCCGCCGTTGTCGCGGCCAGCGCAGCCGCCGGCAAGATCTGTGCGCCCAGCCCGCTGCCCGATGGTCAAGCACCTACGCGTCAAGTCGTGTCAGAACAAGCAGCGGCGCCCACGACCGGCGCGCCTGTCGAGCTGGACCCTGCGTTCCCGCCTTCGTTTGCAGGCACACTTGTCTATGTGCCGCAAGACAACCTCAACACCGATGCGCTATACCCCGGTAAGTACACGTACCAGGACGACATTACGCCTGAGCGCCAAGCAGAAGTGGTGATGGAGAACTACGACCCGTCGTTCGCCAGTACTGTGGCACAGGAGCGCGCGCGCCGCGCCGAGGCCGGTGAGCCCGCGAATGTTGTGCTTGTGAGTGGCTTCAACTTTGGCACAGGCTCGTCGCGCGAACAGGCTGCAACAGCACTCAAGTATGCGGGCGTGCCAGTGGTACTGGCCGGCTCGTTCAGCGATGTGTTCAAGCGGAACGCTATTAACAATGGGCTCATCTGCCTGCAATGCCCTGAGCTGGTCGAGGACCTGACGCGGGCGCATGCCAAAGACGGCGCGCGCGGTGCGGGTGGTGTCAAACCCGGAGAGCTGAGTGTGCTTCTGCGTGATGCTACCGTGGAGCTGGACAGCCGCACGGGCACAGTGACTCTGACGCATGCTGATGGCCATGTGGCTCAATACACAACGAGGCCCGCAGGGATTGGGCGCTCGATCCAGGACATTTACGTCGCGGGAGGCCTCGAGCGCTGGGTCCAGCAACATCTGTAATGGCCCTTGGCATATAGGCACCCTTACATGAATGGAAGGCTAGCTTGATCACCCTCGTTCGAATCACTTCACGTTCCATCGCTAGCTCGCTTGTTTCCAAAGGCGTACAGCGATTTTTTTGACAGGTCAATGCTGATTGGCCCGATAAAATTTGTTCGGTTGGAGTAACGCACCTTACTGGGCTGAGCGCTTGGAGGTCCCAGCGCAGAGGCCGTCTAGCTGCGTATAAATGGCGCATGTACGAGCAATAATGCCTCTAGGTATCTGCCATGGTCAGACTACCACAAAAGAACGCCGAAGGGATTCGGCAAATGCATGTCTGCTCTAGTGACTTGGCGCCACCTAGCCCTTTCCTGGAGCGATGTATCGCGGATTTGTTCGAGCCGGAGGGGTGCGGCAAAGCCAAGCCAGTCTATACATTCACATCCGTTCTTATTCTGTGTATTGCCCCCCTATTTGCAGCGTGGATCATCCAGGCCTGGAGGCCCAGCAAGGGGCCATGGTCCTTTTGGTTTTCGTCCATCTTTAGCGTGATGATCGCTGCTATTGGCTTTTTGACACTTTGTGAAACGGACACGCCCATCATTCCGGAGCCCAAGGCGTAGCGCCTTCGCAAAGAGACGGGTAGTCCCATGCTGCACATCGCCTTCGCGAAAGACGAGCCGTTCCTCACGTGGTTCGTGCATGGCCTATTCCGCCTGGCCGTGTATCTCGTGACGGAGGCTGTGATATTTATGCATGCTTTCTACTAGGCAATCCTGTCCGGCTGACAGTCTTTGTTACTCGCCACGCTGTTGCTTCATAGACCTTGCAAGTGGCACTAAACGTCTTTTTTTGCATCATTGGAATTTGGCCAGTCCGTTGTCGCTTCGATGCAACTACACTATGTGGGGGCATGACCACTAGTGCCACGTTGTAGTAAGGCCGTGCGCGCTGCTTCGGCTGCGACGAGGCGCCGCTGGAAGTAGCGCCGAGCCACGATCAGGGCAATCAGGCCTAAAACACCCATGATAAAGAAGGAGAGCTCCACTAGCACGGAGATGGCCTCTTCGCTCCATGGCTCTTTGAGGCTGGAAGGAAGGTAGGTCAGTAAGATGCGTCGCGCCGTCACGTCGCCTTGCAACATCGCCCACAGGGTCTGGAAAAAGAGGCGTATCATGAGCAAAAACATGAGTGGGTTTGTCATTTGGGGAAACATTGAGCTCAAGAAATCGTATAGTCGTTTAGCCAGCGCCAAATCACGTTTCATAGGCGGCTCACCCTGTGCATACATTGAACCCAGACGCCATGCCGACATTAGGTCGAGCGATGCACCAAGGCCATGGGCGAGGTTCATCCTGGAAGCATCACCATCCACATTCAACATCCAGTTTTTTAGAGATGTGTCCGCTAGATTTGCAAAGCAATTGGCGGCACGCTGAGCATCACCATCGGCGAGTCCAAACAGGATGTATTCACACAACTTATGGGAGGCATGAAGACTCCCTTGCTGTGCACTTCGAGCCCAGTAATGCTTGGCCAGGGTATCGTCCAGCGCAGGCACAGGCTTGTGTTGCCACGAGGTAAACTGGTCCAGTACAAAGGCGATATTGTCCTGCGCCTCCTCCACGCCTGACTCAGCCGCTATTGACCATGCTTGTAGAGCAGTCGCCAAATCTCCGCGGTCATACGCTGCTGCAGCGCGATGGTATATAGGATCGCTCCAATCTGCACGTTGGACTGCCTCTTCTAGGAATGGCACGGAAGCAGCGCAGTTAGTTGTCACATTTATGCCTTCCAGAGCTTCATCCACACGCAAGCTTGCTTGAAGATACCGATGCTCAAAAGAATCATCCAGAAGCAATGTACCATCCCCATCAGGGCGGGAACTCCACCATATAGTGCGGAAAAGTTTATCTGCTTTTTCTCGATCCATAGCGCCTAGTGTCAGTTTAGTATACATACGCATAGCTTGTTTAGCCAATTCAAGTCGCACCTGGAACGCCATGGACTTCTCGAACACGTGTTCGAAAAGTGCCTCCGCCTTGGTTGCGTTGGGTGTCAGGCCGCCAAAGCCATATAAATACATCATGCCTAGGCCCACAATCCCCTGTGCGTCCTCCTCCAACGCGGCCCGTGTGAACCACACCTTGGCTCGCACAAAGTCTTGCGGTACACCTTCGCCACGTAGGTACTGCATGGCCAATAGCGACGCAGCTGCTTTGGCGGCGAACCGATGTGTCGAGTCCTGTTCTTGAGCCACATATACGGGGCGCAACTTGGAGCCAATATGCGATTCATCATGGATATCATCGAGGACAGGCGGCTGGGGCCATCGAGCACTGGCGAGTGCCAGTGCATGCTGAGCACTGGCTGCTGGGTCATACGGTATAGCTCCCAGCACGTTACGGTCGCCAATAATGCTGCCAAAGTAATGGGAACGAGCAAGGATATAGCGCTTTACAGGTTCATCTTCAAGGGCATAATCCTCGTAGGTTTCCACAAGACGTTGCAAAGCCTTCTTATCTGTCAACGCCTTGGGTTGGTGTTTCAGCATTCCCCGAAGGAACCTGAACCGAAGCGAATAGAGCGACCAATTCGGCTTTTCCCGCTGTGACCACCACACAAACTCTTCATGGTTTCTTGCCAAGTGGACATCGCTCAAACGAATTTTCGAATAGGGTAAACGGCGGCCGCCTGGAGGTCCTGCCATGAAAATGGCATACGTATCGCGGGCCATTTGATCATACGTATGCATGGCCTCCAAACAGTCTTGCGGCACACCCAGGCCATTCCGATAACGGTGCGCTATTGCACTGCGTGCATGCCAGTCTTTTTCTTGTGCTGCCAGCGCATAGTGTACAAGCGCCTCGTCAGGCTTCGACGGGATCTGATGCATGTCGGCTGCGTATGCACTGCTGTAGAGGTATCCTAGGCGCGCATGAGCAGTGGCGTTCCCATGTAATGCCAGTTGCGCATAGCAGTCAAGTGCACGTGTGACATTCGGCACTGCTCCATGCGTGCCCCATAAGTAGTGTTCGCCGAGAATCCATAGAGCATCGTCCTGAACCGGCTGACCAGAAGATTTCATAGCAAATGCATCTGACATCATCGTGGCCTCATCGAGCGGATCCGAAAAGGCGAGCCACTCTAATAGTCGTTCTGCATGCGTACGCTTTGCAACCAAGTGTGGCTCTGGCTCAGGAGGATGCGCCTCGGTCTTACCAAATAGACGCTGGAGCAGATCCAGCAGGGCCGTGCGCGTAAGACGCTCGCGATGGCGCTGCACGATCGCCTGCATGCGAGGCGCCGGCGGCGCATGAACTTGGCCCACAAAGGGACCCCACATCGCCTGCTCCCAACCGTTAGTCACCGGCCAGTCGTTCTCCAGATGTGCATTCTGCGCCTTGGCCACATCAAAGTCCCAGTCTGGCCACAAGGGGGACGGCGGAAGGTCATAGAATGTATGGGCTGACCGCGATGGGGCGATAGCCGTGCCTGTCCATGCATGGATCAGCTTCGCCGCCAAACCCCGCAACGGACCGATATAGGCACCGTTGGTGTCATGGGTGTACGAGTGACTGGCGCGTCGAGCCCATTTCCGAGCATGGTATTTCGCATATCCAAATAAGTCGCTGGAGTACGATACTGGTGGTATCTGTACATTTGATGCCTCGTCTGCATAGCTCACGAGCGAGCGGAGCAGGTCCAAGGCATCGTCCAGTGCCACCTGCCGATCAGAGTAGATAGCATTGAAGTCGTGCGCGAGCCTGGATGGATCGGTCCGCGAAATTTTCTCCGAGTCCCAGTGTACAGTATCTGCAAACACAGTGGCAGAAACGCACGCCACAATGCCCAGCCACAAGACCCGATACATGGCTCGCTGTCCAGTGAGTCGTGCCACGCCGCATCGTCGTGCGTCGCACGTGACATAAGATGGCCCAGGCGAGAAGCTTGATAGTGCAGGTCTTGCAGTGCGCACGGCATGTCGGTGTTTGTGAGAGTGCGTGGCCCTACGACGCATGGCACTGTCTGGCGTCTAGGTCCACATCATGCAGTGGCTGTGGTGTCGTATCTGGCGCGACAATGGGGCCCTATTGTATATTGCTCGTTCCCTAGGGTAGGTGGCACTAATCTGACATGCAGGCGCCCGGGCAGGGCCGTCTGCTAGGCTACGGTACGATCACGTTCAAAAATGCAGAGAGCGTGCAACGTGTGCTTCAGGCTGTGGAACAACGCCGCGGACTGTTGCGCATTCCCTATGGTGCACCACTAGAGGACCCCGACGCCATTGCGTGCGCGTCGCTCACGGACAGTGAGCGTGCCTTTTTGGCCTCGCCGTCGATCCGCGATACTGTCGCCACTTCGGCACCGTTAGCACCAGGTACCAAGTCCCAGGCGCAATGCGACCACCTGCTTGTGACTGTCGAGCGCAGCCAGCGCACACTGCGTGCACGCAGTCCACAAGCCAGGGTAGACCCTTCGCTCGTGGAACAATTTGATGGGTTTGCTGGCGGCCTCGCCCAGCGTATTGCACATTATATACGTGAAGATCGGAGACGTGATCGCCATGAAAAACGGAAGCGTTCTGCTTAACTATGATCGCGCATCGTGCCCTTGGCACGCTTGTTACCTACGCGCTGGCCCTTGAATGCCTGATTTTTGCGCTTGCGGCTCATATGCTTGCCTGCATTGCGCGCGGCGCGACGCTTGGCCGCACGTTCAGGATCGGCAATCGTCTCGAGTAGCCGCGAATGTTTGCGTTCGCGTCGCTTGTCCAGCAACGTCTGCTTCACGTGGGTGTAAACGCGCGTAAAGGCGACAGACCCAACATGCTCCTGGACCATGTCCTGCACCTCATTAGCTAGGGTCTTGAGGTCCTCGGGCGCCTGATCGTCGTCGACAATGCGCAGGATCGGCGACAAGATATGCACGAGGAATCGGCTGACCACAGGTGGCTCGAGCTGCGACGTCATGGCAGCGAACCACTTGAGCACGGCTCCTGCGCGCTTGGGCGCCGACTCGTTGTATCGGCCATGCTGGAGACGTGCAGCATGTGACAGCTTTGTGAAAAGCCAGGCTAGGCGCGCAGGCACTGGCGGCCCGTCGTCTTGTGAGCCGGCCTCGTCAGCGGCCTCGTCGTCGTCATCGTCGTCGTCGTCGTCGGCTGTCTCGTCCTCTGCCTCATCGTCGTCCTCGACTTGCTCTTCATCAATACCCACCGCAAACTTCTTGCCCAAAAATACGAGGTTGCGCACCACTTGGAGCGTTAGTGCATCGTCCAAAAAGGGGCTGTACAGCTGCGACACAAGCTGTTTTGCTGCACGGATCAAGTCGCTAGGCGCCCATGGCTGCTCACTCGCAAAGCTCGCGCCCAGCACACGACACGCCGATATGCGGCACCAGGCGTGGGGGAATGTAAGCAAGATAAGCAGAGGCTCCTTAGCCGGCGCCAGCTGCGACCACAAGCGCGGATCGCGCTGGACGAGGGACTGCAACGTCTGTAGTGCCTGGTACACGTAGCGCCACGCATCGGCATCGCCTTCCCTTGCACCCAGTTGTAGCGCCTGCACAATCGCCACACAGGCATCTTGGGCCACACTGCTCTGGTCGCGCTCCGCTGCCAGTTCATAGACACGCAGGGCCACAGAGGCCAGCTGTTGGGCCTGCGCACTGCCTTGCGCCGTCGCCCAGGCGCGTGTCATTTGCATGAGCGTGGCGCGCTGCGGCGCATGGATGGCACCCAGCAGCGTCCCCAGAACTTGGGCGGTTTGCTGGCGGCAGGCAGTTGACTCTTCGTTTGCAAGGAGCATGACCAGAGCCACGAAAAACAGCTCAGAAAACTGCGACACAACGTCCGTGGAGAATTTAGACAGCACAGCACCGACGAGCTCCAGTACGCTCTGACGCCCTCCTTGCTTCTCATAGCTGAGGTGCTTGGCTAGGAACTGCATCTGGCTCTGCAGACGGCCCTGTCCCTGAGGATAGTCCAGTAGGAACTGCAGGTACAGCGAGCGGCAAATGTCGCGAACCTGTGCATCGTGGCTGACCACGAGGAGCTCGGCAATCCGGTCCATGATGTCATAGATCTCAGGTACGACAAAGGCCCGCGATACAATCGCTCGCAGCAGCGCAAATACACTCGCCTGTGCGACAGGTGTCTCCAGCTCAGGTTCCACAAGCGTAAGGAGCTCAGTGAGCTGCCTCGTCGGTGGCGCAGGCGCACGACCTTCACGCAGAACAATGCTTAGGGCTCGCAATGCGGCCTGGGCCATGGCCGAGTGCAACCCACCAGCGCTTCGCAGCAGCACGAGCATCTGCTTCTGCATCACGGGCAGCGCTTCGATCAGGTTCGGCAGCGGGCAGCGGGCCAGAGCAGCAGCGGCTCGCAGACCACGCTCAATCACAGGACCATTCGTCGCATAGAGCGTCTCGCCCACCGCCTTAACGAGTGGGACAAGCCGAGCGACGGTTTCCTCGTCGTGGACATCAAAGCGCGAGCGACGCAGAGCCGTTGTCAGCAGCTCTAGGCCGAGCTCGACAAACTTGTGTGCATTCTGGGCCAGGTGCGGTGCGCTTGCGAGGGGTTGAGCAAGAGCCTTTTCACCCTTCGCAATCAGCGTGTAGCACAGCACGAGATAGTCGTGTGTGTCGATGTGCGTGTTGGCGCTGAGGCCTGAGGCAATGCGCCGAAAACATTCGTCCACGTTGCGCAGCGTCTTGGTCTCGATGCTCGCAGCGAGTATGCCGCGCAGAGGAATTAGAAGTTCCTGCACACGGCCAGGCACCGCAAGACGAGCCAGGTGCTCAAATGTGTCAATGCTCTTGCTCTGCCGCAGCTCGCGCACCTTGGTTCGGTACTCGACTGCCGCGCGGTCCTCAGCTGTAAGTCCAAACACGTCCTCCATAGCCGCCTCGACCATATCGCGCACGCCATCATCCAAGCGCGTGAGTGGCGGCTCGTCGCCCGTACTCAATGCGACGACAAGGCTGTGTACCGTGTATGCACAGACGGCCAGCTGCGGACCGCGCGTCAGGAGTCGACGCAGCTCGCGCACGACGCCGGCAAAGTATTCGACACCGATGGCGCGCAGCATGTGCAGAGCTGTCTCGCGGCACGCATCTCGTGTCGACTGTAGCTTGCTGCGCAGAGCGTTCGCCAAGGAGGCAAAGACCTTGAACAGTTCCACCTGCCGACGGTCCTGGGGCAAGTGCTGGGCGAGGCGCGCCGCACCGACAATCAGGGGAAGGCGCGCAGGCAGCCGGTCCTCGTCCTTAACCTGGAGCGCCTCGTGCAGTGGCGGCAGCACGCGCGTCGTGAGCGTCGCTGTCAGGGCCACCTTTTGCACACGCTGTGCGTCCAGTGGCTGTGTCAAGTCGCGCGCAAGCGCCTGCCCATCGTACGCCTGGTCGTCTGCGAGGTCGTCCTCCGGTGCACCGGCAGCACTGCTGACCTCCTCATCACAGTCAAAGTGGAATGCTTCAAGCACGCCCACCACGCCACGCACATGCAGACGCTCCGCTGGTGACGTCTCGTCTTTCGCCGCATGCTCCCTAAGCTCGCGCAAGAAGCGGGCGAGCCAGTGGTAATAGTGGCCCCATTGGAGCTGCGTGGCTATGCGCCGGATACAGGCCAAAGCTTCGTTAGCCATGTTCATGTCGATACCTCCGCTTTGATTGGGCTGCAGGAAAAACCAGGTCAATGGCAGAAAGAGGTCCGAGAGCGTCTTGCTGCGCAACGCGCCACTCTCCGCCGCCTGTGCCAGGCGGTGCATGGCGCGAACGCGCCGGTGCGTCTGGATGTGGTATAGGTTGGTGAACACACTCGCCTCCTCGTCGCCGCCCGCCCGCAATACGTGCAGTTCGGCGAGTGCGGGCACTGCCTCGCTCATCTCGGCGACGGTGACATCGAGTAACTGGAAGAGCTCCTTGCGCACGGCCTCCGAACGGCTGTGCAAACGGCGGCGCATGCCTGGGAGCAGCACACGAGTGGCTAGCGACACACGCTCAGCATCATGTGCCTCGCGCACAAAGCGCTGAAGCATGGCCGAGGCGTTCGTCCGCATCGCCAATTCGTCGTCGCAGATGTAGAAGAGTGCGTGGTATAGCAGGGCATGCCACTCACGTACATCAATAACCGTCTCCTCGCTGAGGATGGCATCGCACGCGGTCAGGCGCTGCTCCAGGTCTGGCTCGTCCACCATCCGTGTCGAGTACGCATTAAGCGCTCGAACCCATTGCGTGATGCGAGACAGACCCGGCTCGGCCGTCGCAAGTTGCGCAAATGCCTCCGCATACTGTCCGCGTGCTTGGCGGGAGCGCAGCTCCGAGCCGAGACGGCAGAATAGGCCATATAGATCATCCAAAAAGGCCCCTGATGTCTCTGCACGAGGTAGCAGCAGGGAGAAGGTGCGCAGCAGCTCTGTCTTAGTACGCTCCGGGACGGCACGGGCGCTGTGGCGCATGAGAGGTACCAGTAACTCGACCACCTTGGCAGCAATTGCGTGTGTCGCGATGTGCGGCGCCAGCTGCGAAAGCACACTCAGCTCCTGACGCAGGAGATCGTCGCGGACATGCATGGCGAGGGGATGCGAGAACTCGGTGCGGATTGTGTGGTGCACAAGCGGCTGGAGGTGCTCGAGTAGGGCAGGCACCATCGGCATGACGACCCGGTCCCGAATGGCCCTGGCTTCTTCTTCATCCCCCTCGGCGGCGCTAAGCAGGTGCTCGGCCATATCGAGGATTGTCTGTGCGACCGGCGGCTTGATGCTTGTGCTGCTGAGGCCGGCATACACCGCCGGCAGGATGGATGTGTCGCTCAGAAAGCATAGGAGCGTGTCACTCTTGTTGATCCAAGTGCGACACAGGTCCAGGAATGCGGACGGCGCCTGCACACTGTCCTGAGCGAACGTGGCAAGTCGGGGATGAACCAGGCGCGTGAGGATCACCTCTCGGAACTCGGCCCAGTTTGTCCCGTGACCGTACTGCACAAAGTCCGCGAGTCGACGTAAAGCAGCGCGCCGTACCTCGCGCGCCTGTTCGTCGGTAGCCTCAGCTGCATGTGCCGCGAGGCTGACTACCACACCGACCAGGCGGTACATGCATGGTTGAAGGGCGCGCCCCAGATGCCGCAGGACCTCACCGAGCATCTGTAGCAGACCCAGCTGCTTCCGCATAGGCGCCTCGGGCGGTGGCGGTAACACAAATGGCTGTGTCACGACTTGATCTCCAAAGGCCCCCAGCATGAGATCGACCAGCAGCTGCCACTCCTCCACTTGACTCTCGTACAAGGCCGACAGAATGGCCGTACGACGCGCATGCTGTCCTGCCCCGCTCGTCCGCACACCGCGGCGCGAAATCATAAGGCCGTAAAGCAAGCGTACCAGTACAGGCATGACTTGGGGGCGCGTGACCGCGCTGAATTGTTCCGACGTCGCCGACAGGTCCAGCTGTGAGAGCGTATCGCGGAACTTGGCCGTGTCCAACAGGTTGCGCAGCTTGTCTTCCATGTGTACAAGCGCGGGCGTCTTCCAGGTCAACAGACACGAGAGCGCGCCGCGCTGCACCGTGATCTCTGGTTGCGCACACAGGGTAAGGAAGTGAGCCTGCATGTCCGAGGCCCTGTGCATCCGCGCGGGGTCACGGAACTCGGCAAAGATGGCAAGGAACTGGCGCAGGCGCTCCATGCGCGCAGCACTCGGTGTGCGATCCGACTCTGGTGCATCTACCAGTGACGCCCACTGTGCAAGCACATGCGATACAAAGGCCTCGCTGTGTTTTTCAGGCAGCACAGCATGCTGTTCATACAGCAGGAGGAGCTCTGTGGCATAGTGCGCGGCATCAAAGCGCACGTGGGGCGTCATGCGCGCCTGGAGCACCAATGCCGCACGTTGTGCAGGAGCCACGCCGTCCAAGCGCACAATATGGTGCAGCGTGCGAAGACGGCGGGTTAGCTGCGGATCATGCAGCTGGTACAGATCGTCGCGTGCATCGTCATGCGTAGGCTCAGTGTCAAAGGATGCCTCTTCCTCATCCATCTCGTCGCTGGGCTTAGGTCCCGCATGTACAAGGGCATCGGCCGCTTGCAGCTCGGCAAACGAAACGCGCCAGACCTCCTCGCTCACGCGCGCACTCAGCGCAACCAATGTCTCGCGACTCGCAGCCCATACCGGCTTCAGGTTGAGCTTGAGCGTTCCGATGGCATAGCGCACAAGCGCCTGCATTTGCAAATCGCTACCTTTCAAGGCCTTGCAAGCTTCGCGTTGGGCATACCGTAGCTTCACGTTGCGCGCTGTCACGTTGGGTACATCGAGTGGCATCGCTTCGACCTCCGCCAGGAGCGCAAACACATTGAGAGGGGCCTCCGTAACGAGTGCCAAGAGCCGCAGCGCTGCATGTACAATCGCGCGGTTGGGGTCGAGCAAGGCACTTGTCAGCACAGGCCACATGTGTGCCACGGACGGCAGGGTCGCTGGTGCATCGACCGCCTCGGCCAAGTCCACCAGGGCAGGAAGGACGGCATGGCTGGATACACTGGCTTGCAGCAAGTGCGCAAAGATGCTTGGCTCGCCGTCAAACAGCACCTGCACATACTCTCGCACATCTGACGACATACGCAGCACAGTGACGAGACTCGCAAGCAGTGAGCCCAGGATGCCATCCATATATCGTGTAGCTGTGCTGTCAGTGCCACTCGCCGCCGCTTGGATGCAGCGCACGAGCAAACGCGCCATGGCCGGTGCAGCGCTGGGGAAGCGGCACGCGAGTGGCACGGCTGGCATGTTCGCCAGGACCTCATCCGTTCGCCCGCTGTCCAGCAGCGAGGCCAGGTGATCTAGGCGCTGCTGGACCTTCTTTTGTGTGCGCTTCGTCCATCGCAACACAATGGTGGTCGGTGGCGCACTATGCAGCGCAGCGAGATGTCCTTGGGCATCGAGCTCAGCGAGGAACACCAGCGCGGCCTCTTCCTGTGCGGTAGTATAATGACCGGCAAAGATCCGCGACGTAGCATCGAGCGCAGTGGGCAGCGCCAGCGCACCAAAGCCGCGCCAGGCCAGTGCCGGGTCGCCTAGGGCGCGGTAGACACCGTCGAATGCAGCCCACGCCAAGTCAAAAGGCTCGCGCTCGTAACGTGTTGCAAATGCTTGCAGGACTTGTTTTCCAGGTCCTGTCATGTCCTGTACGCGGGCCAAAGGCAGGGTCACACATACCAGCGACGTGTAGGCCTTGAGCAGCTGAACGTTGGTTGCCGAAGAGCTCCAGACTATGCGAGCATCCAGCTTTGGCAGCCAAGCAAAAAACCGTGCCTTGACACTGTCATCCACACGCGTGCCTTTGCGAGTGCCCAGCGCCGCAGTGAGCCACACCAGGCAAGTCGGCAGCTCATCCAAGGCGCTCTCCGTCGCCCGGTGCAGCAGCCACTCGAGTACCGGAACCATATCGGGTGCACGGGCATGATGCACCAGCGCTGTCATGATCCGCTCGCCCCATCGCTCAATGTTGGACACGAACCGCGCGTCCCAATGAAGCACGCACGACAGTAGTTCGCGTGTCCGCGAGTGCACTGCATGTGCAGCTGTCTTACAGCTGTGGGCCCATGTTGCAGCAATGCCGCTATCTAGGGCTGAACCGTACGTGTGTGAATCCACGTGCATGGTATGCACCAGCACACCCAGCTGCGAGAGAGGCGCCTTGCGGATGAGATGCGCGAGTGCCTCGGTCGCAAAGCGGCGTGTGTGTGATCGGGCTACAGGCCGCATGCCGCGAGGCACCGTTTCATTCTCTGCCCGCTCTGTGTCTTCGTTGTCAGACACAGGAGCGGCTGGTGCCTGGTCGGCCGTAAGCAGATCACGGACGATGGTCCAACTTGCGACCAGCAGCTGTGCATCGGAGCTGCGTACCATGAGCGATGATACCGCTCGGAAGAGCCATGCAGCGCTGTTGAAGGCACGTTCGACGAGGCGTGCAGCAAGCTCTTCGTCGCCTCGTGTCAGGTTTTTGTCCATCAGAGAAGACGCGCGCAGCAGCGCCGTCAGCAGTGTAGGGTACACAGGGAGGAACTCAGATCCCAGGTCAAATGCCATACGAGGCACCAGGTCCAAAAATGCATCCCACGCGAGCCAATTTTGGGGGTCATGCAGGGTAAGTCCTGCGTCCAGCTCCATTGCGATCTCGTCGCGGTGGTGGACGAGCAGCACAAGCGACTGTGCCTTGGGCATAACACTCGCGTAGAATGATTGGAACGGCAGACTTAGATTAAGCTCGTTCCACTGCTGTAGTGCCGAGCCAAACGCCGTGCTCTGTAGGTCGGACGCCTCGGTGACGGTGGGCGCCGCGCCAGTTGCAACGGCAAACGCGCTCGCGGGCGCATCGAGTCCGGCGACTTGCAAGCGCGAGGCACCCCAGCTCGTACTTGACTCTCGTGACAAGTCGATGGTGACATGTTTGAGCCGCTCGTGGAACGACACGTAGCGGTGCCGCACCGCACTGTCCCCCATCGTAGCGTCGTCCACTGACGAACAAGCCAAGTGGAGCTAAAAACTTTTTTCAGGTCGGCCGAGCCGTCATCGTGGAGCTGCTGGTCAAGGCGCCAGTCCTTAGCCGTCAAGGAAGTTGCAGCCGACCATGGACCTGTTTGCAGATGCAGCAGATGCGTCGGATGAACAGCTTTCGATAAACCAGTCGTATGCGGAACGCTACCAGCACAACAAGCGCCGCGTCGAGCTGGAGCGACTGAAAGAAAAGTACGGCAGTGGCGGGGAGGAAGACGAAGACGACTCGGAAGACGACTCGGAAGATGTCACCGAAGACGAGAATGGCGAGCAGCTGACGCCTCATATGGACGCCGCTATATTGCGTACACTCCAGCGAATTCGTGAAAAGAAAGATGACCTCTATGATACGAGCAATCGCGTGTTTGATGACGAACAGGCCGCTCTGTCTACTCGGGTCTTTCCCGCGGCAGAGCGTAAGAACTCCAGTAAGAAAATGACGTTGCGTGACTACCAGCGAAGTCGCATGCTTGAGGCCATGAAAGATACCAGCGACCCAGCCAAGGCGTTTGCTGATGCCACTTCGCTTGAGCCGCAGTCGGAGACGCACCCGCAGCCCACACACGATGAAGAGCAAGAGGCGATTCGCTCTGAGTTTCTCGATGCAGCGCGAGACAGTGACTATGGAGACGGTGATGACTTGTTCCATGTGCGTTCGGTCGACAGCCACGACGACAACGAAGCGTATCGCCAGGCGCTGTTGGATGCTGTGGACGAGCAGGAGGGCGAGAAAAATGTTCGTAACCTCCTACGGGATCATACCCACGATGAAGCACGCACACAGGAAAACGAGGATTTCCTGATGAACTACATCCTCAACCGCGGCTGGGTTGACAAGGACCTTCCGCAAAGCAGCGGCCAGGGTGCCCAGGCACGCGACTGGGACGCCGAGGCTGCCGATCTTGACTCGGAAGCATCATTTGATTCGGCCGCCGATGCATTCGAGCATGCTTACAACTTCCGTTTCGAAGATCCCTCCCTGGCACAGAAGGCCTTTGCGATTGAGAGCTTTCCTCGCTACACAGAAGACACGATCCGTCGCAAGGACGACCGCCGTAAGAAGGCTCGTGCTGAGCGTGCTGAGCGCAAGAAGGCCGAGAAGGAGACCAAGATGCGTGAGCTGGATCAGCTAAAGGCTCTCAAACGCCAAGATATTGCTGAAAAGCTGAAGCGCCTGCGCGATGTCTCAGGCGGCGATAATAACATGGACGGTAGTGCCTTTGAGGGAATTGACTTTGAGGCCGACTTTGATCCAAAGGAGCACGACCGTATAATGCAGCTGCAGTTTAATGATGACTATTATGCTCATGAAGATGATACAGTGAAGCCACAGTGGGATGACGACATTGAGATTGATGATATCCTCGCTGAGACAGAGCCGGTAATCAAGAGCAAGAAGAGTAGCAAGAAGAGCAAGCACAGCGATGAACTGAACATGGATGCTGATTACACCGATGGTCAAGATGTGAAGCTCTCAAAGAAGGAGCGCAAGGCCCTAAAGAAGAAAGAGAAGAAGGCAAAGAGTAAATGCACGACCGATACCGCGGTGAACGAAGATGAGATGGATGCCGACAAGACGGAGATGGTCATGTCAGAGTCTGATCGCAAGCACCGTGCTCGCGAGCTGATGGACCAGTACTATAACTTGGGCTACGAAGACATGATTGGCGATACACCGACCCGGTTCAAGTATGCATCGGTGCCTAAAGAAAACTACGGGTTGAGCGCTGTTGAGATTCTTATGGCCGATGACGCAGACCTTAACAATGTCGTGGGTATGCGCAGCCTGCAACCTTACCGCCGAAACACTGCCAAACCGTCGAATCTCAAGAAACGACTGAAGCGATTCCGCGAAGAGCTCGATGCACGCGAAGCCGACGAGGAACCAACAGAACAGCCTAAGAAAAAACGATTGGGCAGGAAAGAACGGCAGAAACTGAAGGCTACAAGGGAGGAAGCAGAAACTACTTGAAATGGAACTCCTCCATATCTTTCATCACCATCTCACCAGCCTCGTAGAGGATTTGGCTTCCCTCTCGGTACCAATACAGGGGACTGAGCGTGAACTTAAAAGTGTTGATACGTTCCCATGTGATTTGGTATGAGTATTGGATCAGTAGAGTCAATGGATCGACACGACCCTCGAAATAGTACCACGTTACCATCCAGCCTAGATAGCCCAATAAAATAATCACAGTTATGGTCACAAGAATGACAGAAGCCATAACCCAGAACATGGACCTGACGTCTTCGTGGCTCAATTGTGCTTGAGTGACAGCATCCACGTCATTCTTCATGTCAACTTTGGCATGCTGACGAACTAGACGCTCGCGCGAGAAAACCCAGTCTTGGTACATATATGAGCGAACATCGCGCGAGTTCTTCTCCGACGCAGACATGACGTAGGACGGGAACTTCGACTCGTACCAGGTTTCAATACGACCGAGTTCTACACACCAGCGAACATAATTCGGATCATCAGGTGAGATTTTCTTGTGAATGGCGCGGGCAAAGTCCAAGAAAATTTGCGCCACATCGCGCGGGTTTGTGGCACGAAGAATTAGCCGAACAGCCAGTGACTTGCGGATCTTGACGTTTTTCTTGAATACATCTGCATTGTTCACCAGTTTCTCAAGCGTTGCAATAGCCATGACCTGAGGAGTCGCACAGAAGTTGAAGACACTCTGGTCACGCAGCAAGATCAAATAGTCAAGAGAGTGGGTTGCATGTGACATCGCATCCAAAAGCATGGTCGAGAGAACCTCGCGAGCCTTGCGACCATCGAGTGAGTCGGCAAATTTGTAAGAGCCCGAACCCGAGTAAGTTTCCATAACACCGCGCTGCACTTCGGCCTGGTGTGCAAAGATTCCATCCTTGCCCCAGCACTCCTTTGGCCAGAAAGATCGACCTTCTTCGCAGTCTTCGGCATAGTCGCGGATGATGTTGGTCTTCTGGAGGAAGAGACCCATGTGATTCGAGAGTTTCAGTTGGTACCCCACCAAAGGACGTTCAATGTTGGTTTGGACGAAGAGACCAGAGAGACCCTCACCCACAAGACCAGCAACAAAGTGGCAGTATAGATCATAATCCTGCCATTTCTGCATGGTAAGGCCCTTAGGAGAATTTCCCAGTTCGATGTAAGAGGCCATTCCCGCACCCATTCGCGCACAGATATCGGCGATGACCGAGCGGCAACCCTCGTTCAAGAGTTGGTATTCACCAATCACCTTGTCAAACTCGACCAAGAGTTGACGGTCCTTTTCGTTGGGTCCGCTTCCAGTGAAGTTCCATCCAGGCTCATCCAGTTTCTTGTAAAAGTCCAGGAGTAAAGGAATCTTAACTTCGGGTTTCAACGTCATGTCATCTTCCACAGTGTCAAGACCGCGCAAGACCAGATAGAAAATACAGATTACACGACTCAGTTCGCCTTTGAGCTCTTTGATCACCGCTGCAAAACTACGGCTGGTTGCGTCCAGGAAAGACCAGCATGCCCGCATGCGCTCCCGGTCCCAACCACTCGTTTCAGGATGTTGCTGAATGTCGTGTACAGGATCGCGCCAGACTTTGTATGTGATCAAAGCGCGAAGTTCATTGGGATGTGTTACTGCAGTCTTGACGAACTCCATGCTGCACAGGTCACTTGGTCAGTTGCGTCGCATTGCCCAAAGTCGACAGGTCGGGGTCATCGTCACGTGGCCGTCCCCCGCTACAACAGAAATTTCAGGTTGCCGTTCCATCGACTGTATCATGGACCCATTGCTGCAGCCCCCTCTTCGTCTGGCTGCTGTCAACAGGCCGAAATCTGCATCGATTGAAGAAGCTAAGGAAGATATCGAAATGTTCATTCAAACATTCAAGCAACGACTTGGAAATACTACAACTTCAGAGTCGCAAGATGTAACGAACTCGGGTGGTGTGCTAATCAGTCAACTCATTCAACTCCGGAATAGCCTGACCGAATCGACGTAAGATTCAAGACTGCACCTAAATGGAACATGTAGCACAAGCAAGGTCATATACCCCTATGGCAGAAGGAAACCCTAAATGATGTTGCCTTGTCCGTATACACTATAGTTCAGGCTCGGGGAGAGTTTTCTCGAGTTTGATTATCTTCTTCTTTGAGCATGCTCAAAAATTCAGAATAGGTTAGAGAGCATTACGTACCGTTCCAGTCATCTTCATTTGTGCTTTCAACCCTGGGTGCGTCAGGAACATTAGCTACATCTTGTTGGTTCTTGCTCGAGAAAAAGGCCTCGTACCAAGAGAGGTGACGAGAATATGGCGTTAGAGACGACTCGGCGTCTGATGCAACAGAACTGTCAAATCCGAAATCCGATGGCTTGAACCCAGCCAACACCATTTTCGCGCAAATTTCCGGCGAGTGCGACAAGGTCCTCCGACGATCATATCTGAGTTGGTCGCGTACTAGAGTAAGAAGTTCGAGATTATTGTTGAACTTTAGATTCCGTTCAACACGGTGACGACGCATTGCAGTAGTATTCAAAGCGAGCGATGTGACGACGGACAAGAGGATGAGTTGGGGCGCCAACTCTCGGACAGACTCATTACTGAAGAGCTTCCTCAGCATGATTACAATCGTGGAGGCCCAACACGCACACAGTCCGACATTGGGTAAGACCATAATTACATAATACCAAACAATTACCGTGGGAATAAAATTAAAACGAAACCTTTTAGTTATATGCTAATGTAAAAATAGAATACATAAACGCAAAATATAAAAAATAAAATAAATATTATAAATAATATATTTTATAATAGCAATTATTATGATGATTAAATAGTTAAGATAGAACAAATCGTATCTAATAATATAATCTGAATATATTTATATATTATCTTGATGTTTTATATAATATTATATTTACGACACATTTTTTTAAAACAGATTATAATCGATTGATATTTATTTTTTGATTAATAGATGGTTTTGTTTGTTTTTATTTTTTTTCTTGTTATGATTTTGTCTATTATTTAATTTTGAAAAATTGTATTTCAAATTATTTGTTGAAGTCATTGTAACAATAATATTTACTTTTGTCTATTCAATTATGAGGCACTAGCAAATAATGGCATTTGCCACCACTCGTTTATGGAAGTGGAGGTTGTGTTTGCTGGTCGATCAGCCCGATCTTGATTCTGCGACCCATCTGACGGGTCACGTACATGGGAGGAGTCCGAGATCTCATCACAAAGATTTGGCATTTGAAGTACACTTTGTGAACCGATAGTAATTGAACCTCCAACTTTAGACATCAGTTTATTGTTGTTTGCATGAGTCTCAGAGCCTTGAACTACACTTGGTGCATCGATCATATCCATGATAGCTGCTTCGACTGTCATTGGAGTCCATATTTGTCTGTCACCAATTGGTTTGTCATCGATAGCTGGAAGGTTCACCATAAACGAAGCATGTTTGGTAAACACCTCTTCGACCGACAAGAGATCTGACCAAGCTTTCCGAACAAACTGCAGTGGGTCACTCTGTGCTAGTTCAGTGTTTCGCTGATGATCAGTCATCATTTTATCGAGGGTCTTGTCCACAGCATCCGCAGCTTTTTCGGATCTAGTTTCCGTTCCAGGAGATCCAGCTGTTGGAATTGACTTTATGTCACTGTTCGGAGGCTTCGATATATCAGGTGCCCCTGTTTTCGATGAAAAACCTCCATCCCCAGACTTTTGAGAAGTACTTCGAGACTTGCTACTGTCGGGAATAGGTTGGTTAACATCCATTGATTCTTGCTGACTCGGCTCATAGTGATTCTTGGCTTTCTTGTTGGACTCTGAATATATAAAAGAGCACCTTGGATCTTCAGAAGCATTTCTTTTTTGTGCTTCCTTTGGCTGGGAAGCCAACGTTTTCGCAATAATCCGTTGCGCCAGTTTGTCATCATTCATTCGGACAAAGCCAATGCAGCGTGTCATTTGGATCTTTAATTTCTCAAGATCGGAAGGACGTAATATGCACTGTCGCTTAGGAAGAAGAGCCAACTGATCCTCAAACATGTAGACCATAATCTTGACTCGTTTTGCAGGTTCGATGTTTCCGGACATAGCTAAGAATGCAGGCAAAAGCGCCGACACGGTGGCTTTTAAAGGAATCAGCTTTTCCATTTGCTGGAACACATTCGACTTATCACTTTCCGTCATGGATTCAATAATTGGTAACTTGGGTCGAGAGACATTCAAGCTCATTTCGATTTTGCGTAAAAGACCCTCTGCATCTTCCAGCATTTTGGATGTCACCTTCAAGGATTGCCATCGCTGCTTTTCCGGTGATTTGTTGGTATTCTGCTGCTGCTTCGTTGGTTCTGTTGTTCTAGTGTGGATGGGGGTAGCACCATTTTGTTGGGCAGGAGTCCAGTTTTGAGAGCCCGTGGCACTTTGGTTCGAATTCTGGGGCATAGTAGGGGTAATAGACTTTGCTTGTTGTTGTAGTAGCTGTGTAATTTGTTCAGAAGTCAAATTCAAGGAAGCAAGCTGCTCTTTCGTAAAGGGCAACGGTATACGCGCTGTTTGTTGCGTTTGTGGCTGGGATCCCTGTTGTGATTGCATGACAGCAAAGTTGGACGGCCGAGGCTGTGTTGCTTGGGGCTGTACCATGAGTTTCATCGCATTACCCTCAGTCCTGACGTTTGGATTGATCATTTGTGGGTTGTTGCGGCCCATAGAAAGCTGGTGTAGCATAGCCCGATTCCACACATCCTCAAATAGTCCCAGATAATCTTTGTACACTCGGGCAAATTGGAGAAGAGTGGATGCCTGTTGGGTGGGATTCAATGAGATGAAGCCGAGCGCCATCGAAACAGAATGCCACATATTCTTTTGCGTGACAGCTTTACTGCCACCCAGAGACTGTACCGTGGTAAAAAGCTGGTACAAGTCCACTTCTCGGCCATCCACGACAGGGGCAGACAAAGACTTTCCATGACGCCGCATCAACTCTGAAAGAGTACGCTTAAATTGATCGGGCGTGATCGAGACATTTGATGTTTGTGTATGCTGAGCAGTCGGCATCGACATTGATGGCTGGGCCGTGGGCACAGAACCGGTCTGGTTGGTAAGAATGTTCGTCCCTAATTTCGAAGGTGTAGCATTCGCGAAGGTTGAGGGTGTAAAGGTGGGCATGTTCGGTGCCGAAGCGGATGGCATCATGTTGGACGCACCAGATGAGGCAGGTATTTGGAGTCCCTGTGAAATCTTTTGCACCAATGTGGCCTGTAGGCGGGCCAGTTCCTGATGTGCTCGCTGCAGTGATTGTCGATCAGTATCACTCATGGGAGTAGCAAGCTTTTGCTCAATCTCAGATATACGATGTTGAATTTTTCGCGCGAATTGCACTCCTTGTGCCACATTGTTGGGCTGGTTTACTTTGCTGGTGTCCATATTCGTACTCATAGGGCTGTGAGTCATAGGTGCAGCGGGGTTTTGACCCGGCATGCCCATGGGCTGGTTCAGCTGTAGGCCATGCATGTTCTGTGGCAATGCATTGAAGATATTCTGGGATGTCCCAGCAGACGTCACTGGATTGGGGGATAGAGGCTGCTGGGTCTGTACAGGTTGCGCCGATGACTGCTTTTGTTGATCCAAGATGGAACGAAGCTGTAATGAGACATAGCCTACATACCTGAGAGAGCTGCAAAGGTGTAAGAAAGCCAGCTTTGGCTTTGTTGATCATGTCAGTTAGAATGGCATTCATATTCTGGGTTGACATCGGCTGCATTGAAGGTATGGCCTGTGTTTGATTCAGCTGGGGTATCTGGGCGGTAGGCGTAAATTGGTTGGACACCTTAATCGGCTGTTGATTTAGGTTAGAATTGACTTGACTTAGCAAAGATTGGATCTGTTGAGGTGACAGGCTATTGAGGAAATCTTGCTGAGGTTTGGGCAGGGTCGCCAAGCCAGACTGCTGGGCTTGAAATGCCTGTTGTGCTTGTATCTGTTGCTGCTGCTGTTGCTGCTGCTGATGCTGATGCTGCTGCTGCTGTGCCAGTTGGGCTAACTGCTGCTGTTCAGTGCCCGAGAACGGCCCAGGAGGAGCATATGACATTGCGATACCGGTCGTACCAACGGCAGAAAATGCAGGGCGTTGTGGTGGACAACGATGGGACCAATGGCAGTTCTTGCACTGACAGGGCGCAGCAGCTCCACATCTCCAGAATGCAATCCAGGGACACGAAACTCGGACACCGGGACCGATGGACTACGGGATGGGGAGGGGCAGTACAACATGTGCTGAAAGAGCAGCTATAATATTTGGTATAGAATGAGTGTAGTAACATTTCGAGCAAGTGAATATGTGCGGCCGAAAATTACAAGGTTTGCTCAAGCTCAGAGGTGATCGCATCATCTTCCGTCTTGGAGCTCGCCTCTGCCGACACATCCGATTCTTTCAGCTCATTATTCTCAGCGCTTGCTTTCGCGTCACGCACGGGATCGATGGCACTCGCCTTAGCTGGCGAGGCATTTCGCATGTCGGCTTCGAGGCGCTCATAGAGAATACTGTTTTGTTAGGACGTGATACGTACGCCCGTTCCAAACGTAGGCGCTGGATGTTTCCCTTGATACGCAAGGTGGTGGCCTGCAGCTTGTCATTTTCCTGGGGTAAGCTTCGGTGTCTCGTACCATTTCGATTTCGTGCACCTTGCGTTTTAGCTCCTTGTACTTTTGGCGATATTTGATAGCATCACTCTGTATAGCAACACTAGACAGATATGCTTTGGACTTTTGCTTCGAGGGGGCTGGCGCGTTCGCTGCTGCACCGGTAGCCATGGTCGTTGCGAGCAGAACGACCACGTTGAGTGAGCACGGTAGTGTCACGTGGCACTCCACGTGAAGGATGGCTCGGCGCCGACCTTCTTTTTTACCCATTGTCGCGCGATGTCGAGCGAGAACCAGGCTGGCGCCGCTGCTCCGGAGCAGCTGGTAAGCTCTGTCAAGAATATGAGCGTGAAAGAAAAGCCTGAGAAAAAGCCCAAGGGTGGAAATGTTGCCTCGGGTCCGCTAGAGGTGCGTTACAAGGAGGCTCTGACAACAGTTTGAACCTCGCCCCGCGTACTTCCAGTCGCGTATTGACATGTTCGAGCGTGTCAAGGCAGAGCAAGATGCTGCCCGAGCAGCAGCTGAGAGGACCCCCATTGTGATCACGATGCCGGATGGCTCGACACGCGAGGGTACCAAATGGGAGACGTCGCCCATGGACGTGGCCAAGCAGATTTCCAAGAGCCTCAGTGAGCGTGTGGTGATCTCGAAGGTGAACGGTCAGCTGTGGGATCTGGAACGCCCCTTTGAGGGTGATGCTAGCCTGGAGCTGCTCGACTTTGAGCACCCCGAGGGCAAGCGTGTGTTCTGGCATTCGTCGGCGCATGTTTTGGGTGAGGCTGCTGAGCGCCACTACGGCTGCCACCTGTGCATTGGTCCACCCACAGAAGACGGCTTCTACTACGAGATGGGTATGGGTGACAGTGGCGACCGTGTCGTCAAGTCGGAGGACTTTGACCCGCTGGAGAAGCTCATGAACCTTGCAGTGAAGGAGAAGCAGCCCTTTGAGCGTGTAGTGATGACCAAGGAGCAGCTGTTGGAAATGTTCAAGTACAACAAGTACAAGGTGCACATCATCAACTCCAAGATCCCTGACGGTACCTCGACGACCGTGTATCGCTGCGGCCCGATGATTGACTTGTGTGTAGGTCCGCACATTCCGCATACGGGCCGTATCAAGGCGCTGACCGTGTTGAAGAACTCGGCTTCATACTTCTTGGGTGACCAGAAGAACGACTCGCTGCAGCGTCTGTACGGTATTTCGTTCCCCGACAAGAAGCAGATGACCGAGTACAAGCACTTTTTGGCCGAGGCTGCGAAGCGCGACCACCGCCGGATCGGCAAGGAGCAGGAGCTTTTCATGTTCCATGAGTTGAGCCCAGGCAGCTGCTTCTGGCTGCCGCACGGGGCGCGTATCTATAACACGCTTCAGGAGTTCATCAAGAGTGAATACCGCAAGCGAGGCTTTGACGAGGTGATCAGCCCGAACATGTACAACTCGAAGCTGTGGGAGACGTCGGGTCACTGGGCCAACTATAAAGACGACATGTTCACGCTGCAGGTCGACAAGGAAACGTTTGCGTTAAAGCCGATGAACTGCCCGGGTCACTGTCTCATGTTCGGCAGCCGCGACCGCTCGTACAAGGAGCTGCCGCTGCGCTTCGCTGACTTTGGTGTGATCCATCGCAACGAGGCGAGTGGTGCGCTGAGTGGACTGACGCGTGTGCGCCGCTTTGTGCAGGACGATGCGCACATCTTCTGCCGGGCGGAGCAGATCGAGTCGGAGATGATCAACTGCTTCGACTTCCTACAGACCGTGTACGGCCACTTTGGCTTCTCGTTCAAGATGGAGCTGTCGACACGCCCTGAGAAGTTCCTGGGTGACATTGCCACCTGGGACGCAGCCGAACAGCGCCTCGCTGCCGCCCTAGACAAGTTCGTACCGGGCAAGTGGGAGCTGAACCCTGGTGATGGTGCCTTTTACGGTCCCAAGATTGATATCACCATTAGTGATGCAATGCGCCGCCAGCACCAGTGTGCTACGATTCAGCTCGACTTCCAGCTGCCGCAGCGCTTCAACCTGGAATACAAGACACCCCAGGGTGCTGCAGAGGCGGAGAAGCACACGGAGCGTCCTGTCATGATCCACCGTGCGGTCGTTGGCAGTCTGGAGCGCTTCATTGCCATTCTGATTGAGAACTTTGCAGGTAAGTGGCCCTTCTGGCTCTCGCCTCGCCAGGTGCTTGTTGTACCAGTGACGCAGAGCGTGTACGACTATGCGCAGGAGGTGACGAGCCTGTTATGGGACCAGGGCTTCTTCGCGGACGCCGACCTGTCGGACAACACGCTGAACAAGAAGATTCGCAATGGCGAACTCGCGCAGTACAACTTTGTGTTTGTCGTCGGCCATGAGGAGAAGGCTACTCGCAGTGTCAACGTGCGCAACCGCGACAACGACCCGAATGTGGCCAAGGGTAAAACCGATACGATTGCCCTGGACAAGGTGATCAGCAATCTGCAGCTGCTCAAGGCGTCCCGGAGTATCGCAAATCAGCTCCCGTAAGTTGGATAACGAAGTGGTAGTCCCATGCGTGCGCGCTCGGTCCGGTTCGGACCGCCCAATGAAGGGGCGGCAGGCGACACAGCCCGCGTGGTTGTGGCAATGGGCCGCGGCGCATGTGCAGCCTTGTCAGGCCACACATAGCCGACGGCCCCAAACACGAAGTGCTGCACCACGGGACGTTTCATTAGGCACTCGGCATCGTACATCTTGAGCATGCCCTTGTATACCTTTGGCCACGTTGTCACGTTCCGTGCAATATCGTAGAGGATTGGCGAGTGTTCGTCAAAGGGGCCACGCTTCAGCGAGTGGATGCGTGCCAGAGATGACACGTAGAGATTGGGTTGGGGGCTCACGGCGCGGGGCGGCTGGTACGCTAGTGTATCCAGCGGCGAGAGCTTGGGGCCGGAGCGTGGCTCGCGCCGCTTGGCAAAAGGGTATAGGGCTGTATCAGAAATTTCGGCGGGACTCAGAGCTGAGTCGCGCAGCTGTGCCGCGCCTAAAATGTACGGCACAAAGTGGAAGTCGTCGAGGCCCCAAACACCATGGCTGCCTGCTGGCTCGAGGGCGTAGCGGTCCTGTAGATGCCATGTCACGCGCAAGTACGCAGGGATCACCTCAAGTGCAAGGCGCGCTTCCGCCTCCTCGGTCGTTGGAAGCACCCCGAGACGGACTAGGAAGCTGAGCCATGCGACAAAGTGGAGCTCATGACCGGTGCCATAGTCGATGCGCACGAACGAGCCAAAGGCATCGAGCAGATAGGGCGCCAGTTCGCGTATAAATACATGGAAGGAAGGAGGAAGGAGCGCCTCGTGCAGCGCTTCGACACGCTGGGCGAGGCGCGCGCCCCATGAGCGGAACGCCAGATTGCCAAAGCGCTGGGGGCCGGATAGTGGCGCGATCTCATCGGTCCACGTATCGAGCTCGATCAGCAGCATTAGTACACGGTTTATGCTGTCGTTTGGATCGTGTGCGGTCCGGTCCCAGGACACAAGGCACGTCGGCTGACCAATGCACGCATCGGCCAAACGCATCAAGAAGAGCAGGAGGGTATGGTGGGCGTCGCTTGCCTGCCACACGCTCATATCTTCGTCGCTCATGATGCATTTACGCGGTGCGGTCGCTCGCGCATACATCGCAGGATCACCCGCATCAATGCGGGGGAGTGGCGGCAGCATCCTGGCCTGCAGGTCTATAGGGTAGTCGCGTGGCGGCACCCAACCCTTGCCACGTGCTAAAAAGGGTTCATTTTGATAGAGCGCCCGTTCGCGACTCGTCATGCGGGTATGCTGGGGCGTTGCGCGGCAGGCTCTGCACACGTCCAGTCGTGTGCTGGCCAAAGGCAAAACGAAGGCTGTCGCCAAGGCGTCATCCCTACTGCCAAATGACTGGGAAGCTGTGATTGGCATTGAGTGCCATGCCCAGCTTCTCGCGAGGACCAAGCTGTTCAGCGGTACGTGATCCGTGCTTATGTATCGCAGCTGCGCCGCCACCGGCCTTGGATGCCGAGCCCAATACATGTGTTGCTCCCTATGATGCTGGATTCCCAGGAACGCTGCCTAGTCTACAACCTGCCGCGGTGACTGCCGCGCTCAAAGCGGCGCTGGCGCTGCAGTGCCATATTGTACCCATGTCCATCTTTGACCGCAAGCACTACTTCTATGCAGACCTTCCATGTGGCTACCAAATCACCCAGAAGCGTCGTATGTTCTTGGTACTTACGCAGAGCCGTTTGCGCACTCGGGCCTTGTATCGATCCGGTATGAAGACGGTTACCTCGCCTCGCAAGATGCAGCGCTGGACGTGCCCATTGAGCAGCTGCAGCTTGAGCAGGACACGGGTAAATCTATGTATGCGGCTACGGATTCGGGGAGTCGCGTCAGCCTGCTGGATTACAACCGCGCAGGTGTCGCTCTCGTGGAGATTGTCAGTGCACCCGTGCTGCGCACGCCTGAGCAGGCTGGAGCCTATGTGCGGAAACTTCGGCAGCTGTTGCGGTGTGTAGGCGCATCTGATGGCAACATGAACGAGGGATCTTTGCGTTGCGATGCCAATGTATCGGTTCGCCGCAAAGGCGAGCCGTTTGGGACGCGGTGCGAGATCAAAAACCTCAACAGTGTCAAGTTCATGATGCATGCATTGGGTACGTGTTTTGCGCTAATGTATCAGACTATGAGATCCAGCGGCAGTATGCTCTGCTGGCACGCGGTGAATTTGTTGTGCAAGAAACACGCGGATTCGACGAGGCGCGCGGCACCACATACGCCATGCGCGACAAGGAGGCCAGCATCGACTACCGCTTCATGCCGGAGCCCAACGTCGGCCCTCTGCGGATCACCAAGGAGCGGATTGAGGCGCTGCGCGCGGCGCTACCCGAGCTGCCCGATGCGCGCCATGCGCGCCTTCACGAGCAATATGGCCTCTCGATGCGCGACATCAATGTGCTGATGCGCCTGAATGCGGAAGATGACTCGACGGGCCCTGCGGACCAAGTGGGCCAGCATGCTGCTTATGCGTATTTCCCCAATGCTGTGGACTACTTTGAGGCCCTCGTCCGTTTGGGCTGCGAGCCACAAGTCGCAGCCAACTGGACCATCCATCTGCTGCCGAAGTACCTGGGTGCCGCGAACCTGCCGTTCTTCCTCAACCCCCTTCCGCCGGCGGTCGTCGCGGAACTAGTGCATATGATTGACGAGGAGCTCATTACGCGTACGTCGGACAACTGACACACACAGCCTCTACTGCACAAAGCCTCTTACGCGAGTTTGTGCAGGCACGCACCTTCCCTACTACACCAGCCGGCGAGCTGGCTCTGCGCGAGCACGTCCGAGCGAATGCCTTGCATCGCCTTCAGCATACAGAGCTGGCGCCGCTGTGCGCCGACGTGGTCGGTCGCTTCCCCGAAGAGGTTGCTGCGATCCAGAAGGGCAAGGAAAAAGTGCTAATGCGCCTCGTAGGCGAGGCGATGCGTCTCACGCACGGACGCGCCGATCCCGCGCAGCTGACCGAGGTGCTGCGCGAGGCGGTGGCCAAAGCGTAACACGTGACATAGACTCCCACCACGATGACCGGGCCATCTGCCGAGGAGCTGTTGAAGCGTGCCGAGAAGAAGGCCTCGTCGTCTGGCGGCTGGTTCTCTTCGAAGAAGGGCAATAAAGAAGAGGCAATTGAGCTGTACAAGGAGGCAGCTAACAAGCTGCGTGCGGACACTCGCATGGATGAGGCGGGTGCGGCGCTATTGAAGGCCGCGCAGCTCGAGGTCGAGACGGACGAGAAGGATTTTGCTGCCAACACCTTCTTTGATGCGAGCAAGTGCTTCCGCATGAGCCGCCCTGACCGTACGTGCTGAGTACTTACACGCAGAGGCTGTTATTGCGATCGGTCGCTGTTCCGACCTGCTTGTGCAGCGTGGCCGCTTCCGCCAGGCAGCGGACCGTCAAAAAGCCATGGCGGAGCTATACCGTGAGGACCCGAACCGCCTGGACCAGGGCCTTGCCGCGTACGACCGTGCTGCGACATGGTACCTGCAGGAGGGGGCGACAGCGTACGTACCACTGACCTGACCCCAGTACGGCTTCTGCTTGTCAGCGTGAGGCAGCGCAGCTGGCGATCCAGCTGCAGCAGTACCCTCGCGCGATCGAGCTGTGGGAGGCTGTCGCCGCCGCGAGCCTGAACAGTAACCTGACCAAGTACAGCGTGAAGGAGTACTACCTGAATGCAGGCCTGTGCTACCTGGCGATCCCCGACCTGGGCGCTGCGACGCGTGCGATGGCATTCTATGCGCAGCAGGACCCGTCCTTCCCCAGCACGACCGAGGCGCAGTTTTTGCATGGCGTGCTGGAGGCCTGCGAGCACAGCGATCTCGACGCGTTCGATGCGCGTGTGCGCGACTTTGATCGCATGCGGCCGATCACTGGCTGGCGCGCTACGCTGCTACACACGGTGCGTAACACGGTGGCCGATGGCCCCGACCTTTCGTAGTCTGGCTAGAGGACATCCTTGAGCGACTGCTTCGCACTGCCCCGCTTCGCCGGCGCCTTTTGATCAGGCGAAGGTTTCCAGCCGATCTGTGTGAGTGTGGCTGACACACCATGTAAATCTGCGCGTACGTCGCAGGGACGTGTCCCTCCTCGGAGCCGTGTAGAGCCTGGTAGGTGGCGGCAGCGGCAATGAGCGTGTCGCGGTGCAGAAATGGCCGGCGGTTGATCACTGCATTGCTCTCGCCCATGTCACGCAGGTCCTGCACAAGCTCAAACATGCTGGGGTAGTTCACCGTCAGCTCATCAATATCGACGGTCTGCAGCGTAAAGCCTGCACGAGTGAGCAGTGACGACACATCCTTCGTGTCTGTCATGGGCGACACATGCACGGACAGACCGCCCTCCCGCTCTTGCTCGGCCAGCATCATACTCGTGCTACTGTGAGTGAGAGTCACGTACCGCAGCTCGAACAGCGTCTCACCACCCAGCATGTACCCAAGGAACACGCCGTCCGGCTTGAGCACACGCTGAATCTGGATGAGTGCACCAGGTAGGTCGTTCGTCCAGTGCAAGCTCCCCGGAGCAATGACACAGTCGAGCGAGTTTTCTTCAAAGGGCAGCCACTCCTCATCAATGACCTGGCGCTCGATCTTGTACGGGAACTGCGCGTCCAGATGTGCATCACGGTGCAGCATTGCCTCGCTCATATCGCACATGATCAGCTTTTCCACGCCTGAGCTGTTCGCATCCAGATGGTGCCGCAGATGACCCGCGCCCGCACCCAGCTCGACAATCACAGGGAACGTGCGTTTGATATCCTGCGGTTACCGGCTCGTACGCACCTGCAGACGCTCCGCCAGGCTCATGGCACCCATGTCGCGCACATAGTCAGTCACACGCGACACCTCCCCACGGTGGCTCTCGTCCATATACGCCTTACCGCTCTCGTCGACGGGGCGCCGCACGGCTGCTCGTGAGCGCTGCATACGCTTGGCCTCGCGGTCAAAGATCATATAGGGCGAATTCGGCGCTGGAGCTGCTTGATTACGCGGCAGAGCCATGCTCATGTAGCGCACGCTGCGTGCGGGCGCCCAGGAGTCCATGGCCTGAACGCAATGGCGCACTGCCCCTCGGGATGCCATGGTGTCTGACCCGATCTACGCCCGATGGACGACCTCGCTGCCCCAGTACGGCTACCTCCACACCGACCGCATGGACGAAGCTGGTGAGGTCCTGGGCGGCACGGTCTTGGCCTGCCTCGCTGAAGACCTGTCGCCTGCAGAGGCGTATGAGCGCCTTGCCTCTGTGGAATCAGCTCTAGGGATCCGCCCGCTGCATACGTGCCTATCAGGTAGGTGCGGCCTCACTTACACAGACGTACTTGTCCGTCTGGCGCTCGGATCACGACCGCCGCCGCCGCGGCTCTTCTCGTATATTGAGACCATGTGTGTTTACCGGAGCCCGAGCATGTCTTTTGAAGAGTATGACGAACGTGGCATCGTCGTGAGCCTGCTCACGCAGCTCCTGGCCTCCAAGCCAGCCGACCATGTGGCTGTGGATGCCATTGCGCATCTCATTCTCGAGGCAGGCGGCCACGCGCAAGTTCTGGAGCACTTGCCTACGAAGCTGCTCATCGATGCGTTTGGGCCGTCGACGTGTGATTTCTGGCGCGCGACGCTCCGCCTTGTGCGCGATCCGAATGCAGCCGGTGCGCAGTTATTTATGCGGCTCGTCCATGGCCCTGTGCGCGATGGATGGCCGCCGTTGCACGAAGAGGACACACTTGAAGTGCTTCTCAGGGATATCCAGGATGTTGTCGCGCAGGTGGACGCGGCAGGTACGAGCAGCGAGGCCATGCGCCATGCCCTTGCGGCGCTCCAGCACGGTGTGACGGCCTCTGCCGATGACCTGTTTGACGACGACGGGCCTGCCACATCGACACCCAAACTCTGTGGATCTTCGTCATTTTCGTCGTACACGACAGCGCTCGTGCAAGCCTGGCGCGAGTCGGACGACCGCGCCCGGCGTGTTCCGCTACAGGCACCGCACCCTGAGCCGGACATGGTGCTTCTCGTGCATACACTTGCCAGATTGGATGTGAACTGGTCTCACAAGAAATATACGGCGCTGGGCCTATTTCAGATGCGCGCCGCACAGACACCGGCGAATGGAGAGGCAGGGCGCGGTACGACCCTGGTCTTTTTGCACGAGCTCATTGTTGCTACGACTCTGTGTGCATTGCATGAACTTGGCGCTGATACTCGTGCTCGTACAGCTCAGGCATGGCGGCATGTACTCGGTGGTGTAGTACGTATGTGGAACTAACCCCAGGTGCCGCCTGTGGCCATGTCGTTGCAGCAGCATGCGCCAAGCACGGACGATGCGCTTCCAGTTCAGGATATGCTAACGGCCCATTTTGTTCTCTATAAGCCATTCCAGGAGTGGATGGCGCTCGACCAAACAGCCACACAAACACTCGACGTTCCTCCGCTGTCGGAAGCGATGCATATGTGTTGGACAGCGTGGACACCGTCGAACACAGACGACATTCTTGCGTGTGCGTCTTCGGCTGTACAGTCCTATGGCCAGGCAATTCGCGTATGCTTGGACGAAGCGCCGCACCAAATGGATAGCCTAGTGCCGCAAGCGCTGGCGAATGCCTCGCTGCAATTCACATTGGCGTCCGAGATCCGCCGTGTCCTTGCCTCATGGATCGAGGGGCAGGTCGACATGCGACTGGTCGTGGCACTGTGCCGCTCATTGGAAATCCACGTTCCGTTTATCCAAGACATGCTCTTCCTGTACGTGGATCCCCATGAGTTGTGCCAAGCGTTGGAGGCGGCCCTCTCTCATATGCATCCGTCGCTGTGGACAAACGCCGACGAGCTTGCGTCCACAGGGCGTGCGATCCTGTTCCTGGCTCTGGCCGCCTCGCATTGCACTCGGGCGGTGCCGTCTGCAGGCGAGGCACGGGCATTTTTCATGCTGGACATGCCTGTACCCGCGCGCGAGTCTCTTACTCCGGCGCTGCGCGAGTTGCTGGATCGGTGGTGCTGCGAGCTGACGGCAGGACAGGGCATCTCTGATACGCTGCTTGCAGCCTCGCCCCCGTGGACCATGTACACCCTTGCGCCGGTCGTGCTGGCCCAGCTTTTGTATGCGCACCAATACACCCTGATCGACACACAGATCTTGCACTCGGCGGTGTCCTACTTTCTCCAGGCGCCGCTACGCCACTCCCTCCCTACTGCGCTGCGCTGGCTCGCCACATACACGCACCAGACTCACGTTCGGGCCTACTATGCGGCAAATCTTCACGCGCATGTGTGCACCTGCGTCGATGTCCTGCAAATCCTGCTACTCTCGGACGCCTGCTGTCCTCTTGTGTGTGCGCTAGCGATGCCTGCCGTACTCCCGCTGCTTCGATTCGAGCAGCTGGCCACGATACCCGGTACGGCCGGAAACACCCTACGTACCTGCTGCCAGCTTCTTGAGGCCAAGTATGTGCGACCCCGAGCTGCGCCTTGCACCTGGCTGGCACCGGCCCTGAGCAGGGACGCGAGCCGCACTTCTCTCTGCCAATGGGTGGCGGCGGCCTGCTCTGCTGCGGTGCACGATACCTCTACAACGCATACATGGCTCTCACTACTACAAAACACTCTTCTTGACGATACGTGGGCGATCCGACTCCTTGGCACCGCTCTGGTTTTTGCGCCTCCGCCGGCGGGGGCCGCGCCCGAGCCCCTTGCTCTTGCCCGGTTTGTGCTATTTCGCCTGGACACAGCATGCACGAGCTCCGAGGCTGTTCAGAGAATGACCTCTGTTATCAGCGTGAGCATGGCGTTGTCGAAGCAGCTGCCAGGCGGTTCGGAGGCCGTGCAGAATCTACTGCATAGTTTCTCGGAGGGAGTGCTCGCTAAAGTGCTCCGTGACGCACTGTAGGTGCTGCGGCATTATGCAACCTCCACTAGAGTTTTTTGGGCCACACGGGCCCGTTCTGAACTGATGACGCACAGACAGAGTCACCCCTCTTTTCCTCAAACCATGTCTGATAAATTTTTTAAGACCCAGATCGAATGGTTTGCCTCCCTGAACCCCATTGAGGAGAAAATAGGCAACCAGTTTCTGCGGAAGACGTACGTATGATTGTACGGAGGTGTTGACACGCAGCTCTATCATTGCGACGATTGGCCCGAAGACCAACAATGTGCCGATGCTGCACAAGCTCCGTGATGCCGGCGTGAACATCAGTATGTGAAGAGTGCTGACAGAAGTCCGTCTGAATGCGAGCCACGGCAGTCACGAATATTTTAAGAGCGTCGTGGACAACTGCCACCAGGTTGAGCGCGAGGCGCCCGGCCGCCCTCTGGCCATTGCGCTGGACACCAAGGGCCCTGAGATGCGCACGGGTGTGATGATCAATGGCGAGGATGTCCCCATCAAGGCGGGACACGAGTTCATTGTGACCATTGATCCTGCTTACGAGCAAAAGTGCAGTGACCAGTACCTGTACATTGACTACCCGAACCTGGCGGAGAAAGTGGAGCCGGACCGCATCATCTACATTGATGACGGTATCCTGGCTCTCAAGGTGCTGAGCATTGATGGCACTAACGTGCATGTTCGCACGATAAATGATGGTGTTCTCTCGTCGCGCAAGGGTGTGAATCTGCCTCTCACCGAAGTGGTTCTGCCCTCTGTGTCGGAGAAGGACAAGAAGGACCTGCTCTTTGCCGTGGATCAGGAGCTGGACATGGTGTTTGCGTCATTCATTCGCAGCCGCCACGACATTGAAGAAATCCGCACGATTCTAGGCGAGAAGGGCTCGCATATCCGCATTATCGCCAAAATCGAGAACCACCAGGGTCTCGTGAACTTTGACGAGATCCTGGAGGCCGCCGACGGTATCATGGTGGCCCGTGGCGACCTGGGTATCGAGATCCCTGCGCCCCAGGTATTCCTGGCGCAGAAGATGATGGTTTCGCGCAGCAACATTGCCGGCAAGCCCGTTATCTGCGCTACGCAGATGCTCGAGAGCATGACGAAGAACAATCGTCCGACACGTGCAGAGGTGTCAGATGTGGCGAACGCTGTCGTCGATGGTGCGGACTGTGTTATGCTTAGTGGCGAGACGGCGAAGGGCAACTACCCCGTGGAGGCCGTGAAAATGATGGCCGAGACGGTCTACCTGGCTGAGCAGTCGCTCTCGTACCAGGCTATTTTCTCGCAGATGCGCAGCTTGTCGCGTGGTTCCTCGAACACGATCGAAACCATCGCCCTGGTCGCTGCGTCGGCAAGTCTCGAGCAGCGGGCTGGCGCCATTCTGCTCATGTCGACCTCAGGTCAGACGGCACGTCTTGTGAGCAAGTACCGCCCTGAGTGCCCGATCCTGATGGTGACCCGTAACCAATACACGGCTCGCAGCTGTCACTTATACCGTGGCACGTATCCGTTCCACTACCCTCTTCCTCACATCGAGGACCCCTCCCGGTGGCAGGAGGATGTGGACAACCGTATCAAGTTTGGTCTGGCCGAGGCGCTAAAGCTTAACATCATCAAGAAGGGTGACACTGTGATTGCTGTGCAGGGCTGGCGTGGTGGTAAGGGCTTTACCAACTCGCTGCGTATTCTGACTGTGCCCACTACTACGGAGGGTTATATCCTCGAGAACACGGATGCGCCTTCGTCTTGATTCTAGTTACGGGTGTAGCTCATGTAGGAATTGGAAGTCAAAGACACTTGTCAGCTCGCCCACCTTGTGGAACAAGGCCTGGAACTCGGGGCTCGACTTGTGAGCTTCAAAGGCCACCTCGTCGGCGTACTCCTCTGCGTGTTAGTGTGGCAACCTACCGTACACAATAAACTTCAGAGTGTCGTTCACATCACGCGCAAGACGATACTGGTGTCAGTGTGGCAGTACCTACGGTCTTGGTACCCTCCTCGGCCGTGTTGGCCTTCTTGGTCACGGCGAGAAGCATGTCCTGCAGGACATTAGCCTCATTAGCACCCTTGGCGACAATGCTACAAGTCAGTAGGATTCACGCACTTGGCAACGAGAATAAAAGGACCTTGCTTGGGAGCCGACATGGCGGTAATACGGAGACCGGCCGTGCCACCCCCGCTCGGACACCTGACCAGCGGGGGGCACGAACGTCACGTGAACCATGCATGTAACAAACAGCCTTGCCCCGACCGTTGCTGTCATCGTGCTGTGGTGGTGACAGAGACGCCAAGCCGGCCGTGCATGTCCGAGGTGTTTGATCTGTTGGGGCTGGGTACCCCCATCCCCCATTCCTATGATGGGGGCACACCTAGCCGGCACCGAAGTCTCTCACCGTCGCCCCGAGGCCGCATCACTTGGGAGGACAGCCAGCCTAGCTCTTCGCCCCAGGAGCTGCTGGCGGGGTCTGTTACGCCCTGCAAGCTGCCGCCCCCCCTCTCGCTCGAGAAGGAAAACATATTCGCACCACAGGCTCCCCTGTCAACGAGTCCCTCGCGAGTGCGCGCGTCGCGCACTCGCCGTCGAATGCGCGCCCAGCGCTCGGCACCATACACATACAACATGTGTGCCCCACCACGCCGCTCAGCGGCTCAAGATACCATCCGAAATGGAAATTCGGGAAATGCGGACACCCTTTGCACTACACTGGGGGCGCCAACGCCGAAGCGCCCGCGCAGCTGCACATTCGAACGCGTACAGAGTGATCCTGTCGTACGGTCTTGCACGAACGACGAACCTGTGCACCCAAATTCGGACGACAGCTTCTCCCGAATCCTGGACGACGATTTCCCTATCGATGCTGCTGCTCTAGAAGAAGTCGCTGCCACACAGGGCTGGTAATGACTGTACATAGCTATAATGAATCCATACATGCTTGTTTCAAGAACAAACACACCCGGTCGGGTACATAGAGTGCAGCTTGTCGCTCGCCAATATGCAGAAGTGTGCCTGGGCGACGTACTTGCAACCCCACCTCGACCGGGTTAGGCTCAGAGCCGTTTTGGTAGGCCGGTGCCAACAGCTGCCCGAGTCGACGGACTGCCGTATGTTCGCGCTCGCTAAATCCTGCGCGGATCCTGTCCACATAGACGCCATCCAGGTAGGCATGCGTAGGTGTGTCGTCCCAGCCATACAGCTCGGAGATAGCATCCTGAAGCTCCATACGGAATGCTTCCTGTGCATTTCCATGCTGGATCCCCCGGTCCGTCCACGCACCTCGCAGTTCTTGCGGCCAGCCACCTGTGAACATGGACGTGCGCAGCATGTCTCGCTGCCGTTCCACATTGCTCTTTTCTCGGGCATTTTGGTTTTGGTCTATTCGCCAGCAAATCTCGAGCCTTTCCATCATTCCGAGTCCCAAGTCTTCCAGGAGGGCTTGAACGGCCGAGTCTGGCGATGGCGGCACATCGACCCGCTGGAAAAAGTACCGAAGGCGCGTCGCAAAAATATCAAGAGGGCGGAATGAGAACTTGCGCGTATCATAGCGAAGATGTCGGACACCCGGTGCTGCACGATCAGCGTTTGCGGCATGGGGCGAAAGAGCGCGCGCATCAAAGCAGCTACCAGTGCTAAAACTGCCCACACATAAAGGCTCCAGAATAGTGAGTGGCATGGGCAGCCCTGTCAATTCGCTCTGCGGATTGATCCCGATGACATGCAAGTGTCTGAGTCGCCGCCTAAAAGGGCACAGAGCATGGCTCGAGGAACCTCCGAATACATGCGACAAGAGGGTTTCATTTCCATCAAAGACGAGGGTGAATGATGCGGGAGAAATACACTGAATCGACTTGGAAAATGCTTGGAGTTCCGCAGAGCCCAAGGAGAGAAGGCGTACATTCGGGAACCATGATAGTAGGGTATCCGGATCGACCAACTGAGATTTGGTCTGATTAGAAAGCGTAGCAAGCAGCGTCAACAAGTCAGGACCCTCACTTTCACTAGTGTCAATATAGAGATGCCGTGTTTGTACGGCTGCGTCACGCCCAGGGATGGAGATTAGGTGGGGCGCAACCTGCATCCATTTTAATGTTTCCATGAATGAGAGCAGGGCCTTGTAAGATTGGATGACGATCGTGCGCCATCTAAACGTCTTGGTACATTCACATACACCTCTGGAAACGAACGCAAGTGTGTGAGCGCATGAGGGGTCTTGTCTTGCCGCCTCCTGCAAGATGAGCCACTGCAGCTCCCATGGAAGTGGCATGTCATTCAACAACAACAAAGAGGGATGTACCCGAATGTTAAGGCGATACTTTGGCAGGGTAGCAAAGTGGTCTAATGCAGCGGCCTTAAGCAGCCGAGTGGTTTTTTCACTCTGAATTGCAATCCGCCATTCGCGGGTTCGAACCCCGCCCTTGCCAACCTTTTGGGAACCTAAAGATAAATATGTATCTCTCCGAAAGGTCTTGCCTGCTCCAGCCTGCATACACCCACATGCGCCAAGGATAGCATGTGTGAAACTTTTGCATCAGTCAAATTCAACGACCTTACATACAAGCCTGGGCTGCGACATGTGCGGAACGTTCTTGTGCTGTTGTAACGAGGTCCGAAAGCAGCAAGAACGGCCGCTCGGGCGTGCATTGTGAGGCCATACGCATGTACCTGCCGTGAGTTTGTCGCGGACATACACTAGGAAATCATATGTGTCCGGTTGTAGGTCTTGTATGAAAGAATGATCTTCTTGAAAGGAAACTAGCCCGTCAGTCCCTATTCGTACCATCAAAGCCTTTTGCATGTGATGTCATGGAATCTTCCGTATCAGTCGGCCACCATGGCAGCGATCCTATACTTGTATTGACTGTCGATTTCACATGCAATGGCTCCGATGACATACGCGGAAGTCGCGGCAATTTCCATCGGGAGGCCTGCTGGACAATGGACGTATTAGCGCTCGAAAAGCTCTGTTCCCGCGCATCCTCAGGCCAATCCATGTACGCTTGCCCCAGCGACGTCCAGGGAAGCAGATCGAATTCATTTTGATCCGGATCTTGCCCACGACCTACTTCTGATGAGTATTGTCCATCCGGCCATGGGTCTTCCACCTGGGACGTAGTCTCCATGAGTGTATCCACCTGGCGCTGTGCCCATGTTTCTCGGGTGTGTTCCATCAATGTGCGATAATAACGGTCCAATGTGCATACATGCACTTCCACTGTTTGCTGCCAAAGTGGCAAGAGCCCTTTGCTCGTACATATTCCAAGGCGTTCAGAGAGGCTCGCTGGCCATTTCATCATCCATGCACGGTACCAACAACCCGGACACACATGTTGTGAACGAGCTGACTCAATGCGTGATGTCCATGGTACCTCGGCGTAACCAATCTTCCGATCCACGATGCATTTGCGCTTAGCGGAGGCATGCAGTGGCACCTTGGTCCTCTTCACGTATGGTTCGACTGTGCCAAGAGTTGCCACGCTTTTCAATCGCGACAGAGTTCCAGACTGCTCACTGGGCGGCTGTGCGAAAATCGTATGTACCTCGGGCGGCGTCGAACAAAATGGCAGTTCCACCGGCTCCATCAACATGTCCGTATCGTAGCACCGGGGCGTCGTTTCCGCATGCTGTATCAATGCGCGAGCTGGGGTCCTATCAGGCTCCATGGGAGAACAAGGAAACTCCAGGTAGTAACTTGCACTGTGGGTATCGAGGTTCGGGCGTTTCATGCGTTTGGTGGCTTTGGTACGGATCTGCAGCTCGTTTGGCTCATACATCAACGCGGTAGCCTCGTCTATGTCAGGCCAGGTGAACGAGGTCGGCAGGACATTTTTCATATCTAACTGCGTGTGATTTCGCTTGCTCCCACGGTGTTGGAGGGGCTTGATGTACGTGGTCATGTATTTTACATTTGTCCACCATGTTTGAAGCTGTATAAGTCGTGTGCCGTACCTGCCAAGCCCAAATCCGTACGGCTCCCAGGAGGAGAAAACTTGACTCGAAAAGAGGCCGGTTATGGCAGGATTTCTGTGTCATGGTACTGGATGAGTCTTGAACACGTACCAGATTTCCGCGACGTTGATGTGTCTCATGGTATGAGGGCTCAGTCGGGCATGATTGGACTGGATACCAAAGGTGGCCGCAATCCTGACATGAGCCATAGATGCACCTACCATGTACTACGTGCTTGTGTCATAAAACAAGGACGCGCGTCGTGCTCAACCGTGAGGATGCATCACGCTGTACAATGCATGCAAGTTGTTGCGGTAGGGCCAACATCCACGTGACAGGGATGACGACACCAGGACCGAGCGTGCGACGAGTATACAGTGGATGCTAAGGTGGTTTCCTCGGCAGGTGCATCGCTTGTTGATTCCTACCCATCCGTACAGCTCGCTTCAGAGGAGCATCCATACAACTAGAATGAGTGCGCAAGTGTGGCATGTGCCTGCGCCCGATGCTGTCCCAGCCCCAGTYCCCCCGCCGATCCGCGACATTCACTCGTATGCGAATGTCAACGAGTTGAAGCCAGAGAGCTTGCATATTGACTGGACGATTGACTGGGATAACAAGCGTATCCTGGGATCTGTGACGCACCATCTCCAAGCTCTCACCGAGGTGTCGCGTGCGATCTTCGACACGTCGTTCCTGGCGGTTCACAGTGTATTGGTGGACGGCCAGGAGGCCTCGTACAGGCTTAATGGACGTCACGGGCCGCTGGGAGAGCCTTTGGAAGTTGATATTGGTGCGCGTAAGGCTGGTGAGCGTGTGGATGTGAAGATCAACTACGCGACGACGAGCAAGTGTACGGCCCTGGGCTGGCTCTCCAAGGAACAGACACACACAAAGAAGACACCGTTCCTGTACTCGCAGTGCCAAGCCATTCATGGGCGCTCGATGATTCCATGCATGGACTCACCGTCGCGCAAGGTCACGTACACCGCGTCGGTGACATCGACTATTCCTGTGCTCATGTCGGCTTTGCAGGAGCAGGAGCCACAGGACGCAGAGAATGGAGCCAAGCGGTACACGTTCCGCCAGCCTGTCGCGATTCCGACCTATTTGCTTGCGATCGTTGGAGGGCTGCTTGAGTTCCGCTCGCTGGGCCCCCGCACGGGCGTCTGGGCCGAGCCTACCGATGCCGACAAGGTGCAGTGGGAGTTTGAGGCGGATGCGGAGCGCTTCTTGACTGAGGCGGAGAAGCTCGTCTCGCCCTACTCGTGGACGCGCTATGACAGTGTGGTGCTCCCGCCGTCATTCCCGTATGGTGGCATGGAAAATGCCAACCTCACAACACTCACTCCCTCTCTCGTGTGTGGCGACCGCAGCTCGACGGATGTGCTCTTGCACGAGCTGTGCCATTCGTGGAGCGGCAACCTGATTTCGTGTGTGAACTGGGAGTCGTTCTGGCTGAACGAGGGATGGACGGTGTACCTGGAGCGCCTGCTGCTCCAGATGGTGCATGCGGACGACAATGGCCCGGGCCACCGCGGCTTCTCGTACGTCATCGGCAACAAGGCGCTGCGAGACTCGCTCGAAGATTTTGCGGACACACCACGCTTCCAGCGCTTGATCCCTGTGTACCACGATGGCGAGGACCCTGACGATGCGTTCTCGTCGATCCCGTACGACAAAGGTGCCAACTTTTTGCTGTATCTGGAGCGCCAAGTCGGAGGCCTGGAGAACTTTGTGCCATACATTAAGGCTTATTTCCACACGTTCGCGGGTCGCTCAGTCAGCACCGAGGAGTGGCGCGAGCACCTGTTCTCGTTCTTTGCTGGCAACGAGAAGGCGACGCAGGCGCTGCACGAAGTCGATTGGGACGCTTGGCTGCATGGCGAGGGCGTGGAGCTGCCCGTGGCGATGGAATATGACGAAAGTCTGGCCGTGGAAGCCTTTGCGTTGGCGGATCGCTGGATCCAGGCGATTCTTAATGGTGATGCAACCAAGTTTGACAAGGCGGATATGGACGGCTGGAATGCGAGCCAGGTGGTTGTGTTCCTCGAAAAACTGCATGCAGGGCCCCGTGTGCCGGCGTCCATCGCGCGGTGTCTCGACGAAATGTATGGCCTCAGCACGGCGGCGAACACGGAGATCCGCCTGCGTTTCTATGAGGTGGCTCTTGAGGACAAGCACGGCGTGTATGCACAGGAAGCAGCCGACTGGGTATGTATGTGCTACTTATGCCAGGTGAAAATGCAGGGACGTATGAAGTACTGCCGCACGATTTTCAAGGCGCTTCACAAAGTGGAGCCGGCGCTGGCGAAGCAGACGTTCCTGGACAACGAGAACTTTTACCATCCGATTGCTGCAGCGATGATCCGCAAGGTACGTATAGGCGACTCGCGGTCCTTACATGGCAGGACCTCGGGTTGTAGAACACCCTGACCGTAGGATCTTGATATACACCGTGCTGCGAACGTGGTGGCTGTGATAGGCAGCACAGGCACTGGCAAGTCGCAGCTGGCCGTCGAGCTGGCCGAGTATACTGCGGCGCATGGGCTCCATGGAGAAGTCATCTCTGCCGACAGCATGCAAACCTACTGTGGCCTGGACGTGATCACCAACAAGGCGAGCACAGATGAGATGCGCGCTGTGCCGCACCACCTGATGAGTTTTTTGCCGCCAGGCTCCGAGTACGACATTACGCAGTTTGTGCGCGATGCTACGTGTCTCTGCGATAGGATGGAGGAGCACGGCACACTTCCGATCCTCGTGGGAGGCACCACGTACTATGTGCAGCACTTTCTCTTCCCCGGTCAGCTGGTCTCGCAGACAGCGCCAGCGTCTGCACTGTCGCCGGCGATGCAGGCCCGGATCGGCGCCCTTCCACCCGACCTGCACACGCTGTGGACCGAGATGATCGCTGGCCCGGCGCGGGAGGACCTGCCGCTCGCCTCGCATGCCTCGCAGCTGTGGGCACTGCTGCATGCGCTGGACCCCGACAGTGCACAGCGCTGGCATTACAATGACTTTCGCAAGGTGTATCGCAGTCTGCGGATTCTGTACGAGTCGGGCAAGCCGCAGTCGGAGTGGCTGCATGCGCAGGATCTGAGGGACCGCGAGCGCCAGCGACAAGATCCCCGTCGGCGTCTGCTGTTCTGGGTCTGGAGTGCGCGTGACGCGCTCAATGCACGCCTCGATGCACGCATTGGAAAAATGATCGACCGCGGCCTGCTGCAGGAGATCCAGGCACTGCGTGCCTTGGCGCGTGAGCAGAGCCCGGCAACTGATTATACCCGGGGAATTTTCCAGGCGATTGGTACGTGCTGTATGCTAACGGCAGGATACAAGGAGTTTGATGCATACCTTACAAATCGGGACCAGGGCAGGACGCATGCCGAGGCGCAAGGCTTGTTTGACCAGGCCATCGTCTCGATGCAGACGGCAACGCGACGGTATGCCAAGCGTCAGACTTCCTGGATACGCAACCAGCTCGTCCCTGAGATCCAGAAGGCCCAAGCAGCCGGTGAGGAAGTATGGCTCTACTTGCTCGACGCTTCCGATGCAGCCCAGTGGGACACGCAAGTACGGGCACCAGCTGAGCGGCTGCTGCAGACCTTTTTAAAGGGCGGTCCCATGCCGGACGCGACGCAGCAGAGTGCCGCGGCGGCCGAACAGCTGCTGGTGGAGCCCAAAGGAGGCGGCCGTCTCGAGCGCAACCGGCTCGTCCAGTGTGATGTGTGCACACGCGATGCGTCGCAACCGTTCCTGTTCCGCGAGAATGAGCGGCACAAGCACGAGCAATCGCGTACACATCGGTATGCACTCAAGCGACGCACGCGCGATGCCTATATTGCCGCTTGCAAGGCCTCTGGGGAGGCAGTGCGCCAGGAGCGGCATCGGTCGCCCACTCCCGTGGAGGATGAATAGTCTGCATCACTACTGTACAATGTATATCATGTCATGAGCGCCATCGCATACTTTGAGTCCTTGCTGTGCTCGCGCAACTTCTCTCCATAGAAGAAGAGGAAGAGAGGCGTGAAGATGCCCACCACGCCGGAAACGCCGTCCAGTAGTGAATTGCCACCACCATGCCCTAGTGCATCGTACATCGGCGGCGAAAACAGCGGGAATACAAACGCAAAGAGGCAGCGAAGCGATACACCTGCGCTCACAGCCGAGGCCGAATACACCGGCACAGACTCGGCGAGGTAGAGGGGACATATGAGCAAAGCGCCCCGGATGCCCATCGCCAGGAACACGATGCCGATATCAGGGACGATCCAGTGCGTACGGAATTGCACGCTCCATCCATACAAAAGCAGGCCGATCGGCATAAAGATACCTGTGGCCAGCAATAGGGGCACCTTGAACTCGGGCTTGCCCTTCCCCCCATTCTTCGCCTCGAGGCGGCCGTACAGCACGTCAATGAGGCGGCCGCCACACTGTGCGTACAGCATGAAGCCAATCATGAACGGAATGTAGTGAAGAGAGGCAATACCCACATTCATATGGTACTGACCCCGGAATACCACCGGGAATGTGGCTAGTAACAGGTACTGGCAGCCGTACAGGATGGCTTGGTAAAAAGCAGGCACAAACACCACAGCCTCCGTCACGAGATACACGGCGGGGCGGAATAGGCCATGCACGAACCGGGTGAGAAACGGCTCATCTTTGGTAAAGGCGGTATGCAGCATGGGATTACCCGTCTCTTTGCGAAGGCGTCGCGCCTTGCGCTCTAGGAGAACGGGTGTATACGTCTCACGAAGTATCAAAAAGCCAATGACAGCAACCGTCGCGCCAAATATAGACGTGAACCAAAAAATCCATGGCCACTTACTGGGTCCCCAGGCCTGGATAATCCACGCAGCAAATAGGGGACCGATACATGGTCCTAGCACAACCGCTAGCGTATATACCGACATGGCTTTGCCGCGCTCCTCCGGCTCGAATAGATCCGCCACACAGCCCGTACTCATGGACACAGGCGCGGATCCAGCAAGTCCCGTAAAGAAGCGGAGCACCATCATTTGCGTTGTCGTCTTGGAAAAACCACAGGCCATGTTGAAAATCAGGAAGCTGTGTCAGTTAAGAGCACGTACATAAGGTTCATCAGCTGGATGACATTCTTGCGGCCAAACTTTTCGCTCATAGGTGCAAAAACGATCGGACCAACGGCCAGCGCAAGTACCTGGATTGACATCATCATGTTGCCTAGCGTTCTGGAGCTCACATGGAACTGGTCCATGAGCACGTCCAAGGCCGACGCTGTCATGGAGCTGGTTATATGGCTCTGCACCGAGTACAGCGAGACGATAATGACCATAACATAGCGGTGAGAGGTTGCCCACTTGCGAGGGTTTTTGTGCATATCATATTCTTCCCAAGTCACAATGGCTGGATCCCTTGGGGCTTCCGACATGCTCATAGACTCGGCCAGCCCGCTACGCCCTTTCTCGACCTGTTGGTTTTCGTCCTCGTTCTTTGCAGAGGCGCTTGATGGTGCTGGATTGTCAGGAAGCACAGATATACGCTGATTCTTGTCGACATCTTGCTGGGGCGGGCTGGCCATCTTGAGCGTGCACAGGCAAATTTTTCTCAAGCATGGAGAAGCACAAAGGGACTGATGGAGCATCGCCCCTAGGCCATCATCACGTGTGAATACACACGACGCGATAATATGTGACTCGCCTGAGCTAATGAACCATGTATCGGATCTGGTGGCTGGGCTTCGTGGCGTACGTGGCTACCGCTTCGCATGCAGATGCTGTACGTTGGGACTCGGAGGCAATCGTGAGGGTCTACCTATCCAGGCTCGCGCATTACTTCAACGCACCAGGTCCAGGGATTGGGACAAAGCGAAGAAAATGTCCCTTCCACGGAAGACGAATCTTCGAATTATCTCCAATGGTGCATCTCTACTAGGCAATTCATTTGAAAGTCCTTATCTTCCAGCAACCATACAAATGAATGAGGCTTTGGAGGGCAAAATTGTATGACGCATTGTGCTGCATCGGTGCCGCTTCTAGAAGATGCAGTCCGGCGTGCGGATTGGAAAAATCCTATGCATGATCGAGCTATAGCTGCATATGACCGCGGAAATTGACAACAGCGTTACACGGTCAATGGCTGCCGAGTCTGGCTTGGAAGAGGAGCAAAACAACACTGCCTTTGTCTTGGACCAATTTACCTCGGAGTAACACAATCCTATTCCTACAGTAGAAGATACCCTAGCCATGCATTACTGGGCAGGAAGTACAAAGAAAGGGATAACTATGCCTCCCATAAACTATGTAAATATTACTTGTTTGGTCTCACAGATGGTGACACTGACCTGCAAATTACTTCGCACGGCCTTGCTGCAGCATGGCCCTAGCGAAGATGCCTCCACATAGTAATTTCGGCCGAATCGATGACCGCGCCAGCGTGGAAGACTAGCGCCCTGGAGCGCCGCACGGTGTAGTGACCGATCACTGGACGTACTCATGCGAGCGAGCATCACCGTAGGCGTGCTGCTGACGTACGTGGCGCTGTGCCTGGTACTGTTGGCAGCACCGAGTAAAGCGATCGGTGTTGTCAGCATTGACTATGGCACAGAATGGATCAAGGCCGCACTGATCAAACCTGGCAAGCCGTACGACCTCGTTCTGAGCCGCGACTCCAAACGAAAGGTCCAGGCGAGCGTCGCATTCAAAGGAGAGGTACGCAAGGATGGACGCCTCGAGAAGCAAGAGCAGATTGTCGGCGCGGACGCCTACGCCTATGCTTCGCGCAACCCCCTGCAGAGCTACCATGCTGCGAAGCTTCTTCTGGGCCAGTCGTGTATGAGCGGCGAACCGGAAGGTGTGAAGCAGTATCGCGAGGTGTTTGGAAACATCGTTACCAAACTCCCGGGCGACAACAGCACAGGCTCGTCGTGCATTGTCGTGCCATCTCGTGACGTCAAGGCCTTTTGGCGTCCCGAGGAGATTGTTGGTATGCAGCTTGACCACATGCGTGAGCTTGCCGAAGAGACCGCGGGTGAGATGCTGAACATTGGCTACGGTAGCAGCAGCTGGTTCAGCACGCAACACGGCCTCGACACGGTCATTACAGTGCCGATCTTCTACACGCCGCGTGAGCGTCAGGCTCTGCTTGATGCCGCTCTGCTGGCCGGTTTCCGCCCTCGCTTCATTAGTGATGCGGCGGCAGCTGCCGCCAATTATGCCCACAGCCGCACGTTTGCCACACCAGAGCGCCACGTTTTCTATGACGCCGGCTCCGGTGCCGTGCGTGCGACACTGGTGGAGTTCTCCAAACGCGTGAACAGTGCCCGTGCGGACGATGTGCAGGTACAAGTGCTAGACGCTGCGTGGGACCGTCATGCGGGCGGTCTTGCGATGGATATGCTGTTGCGGGAGATGCTCGCAGACACGTTCGACAAGGAGAACCCGTCTCGCCCCTCGGTGCGCGGCGATGCACGTGCAATGGCGCGCCTGTTGCGTGAAGCAAACAAGGTGAAGCATGTGCTATCGGCCAACGCCGCTGCTACTGCCAGCGTTGAAAGCCTAGCGGACGATCTGGACCTGCGCACGACGATTGACCGTGAGGCCTTCGAGACCAAGATGAGGGAGGCCAAGCTGCTGCCCCGCTTCTCTGCGCCCCTGCAGGAGTTGCTCCAGCGCACCAAGATGAGCTGGAATGACATTCAGTCGGTCGTCCTCGTCGGCGGTACCACGCGTGTGCCGGCGGTGCAGGCGGAGCTGCGTGCACTGGGTGTGCCGGACAACAAGCTGTCGCAAAACGTGAACGCGGATGAGGCCGCTGCTATGGGTGCAGCATTGGCTGTGGCGAGCACGCAGCCTCAACTGCGCATGAAGCAGGTTGAGGTGCACGACGGCCACATGTACCCTGTCGAGCTGGAGGTTGCGAGCCACAAGGAGACAGTGTTTGAGGCTGGTCCGCTGTTCACTGAGGCGTACGAGCTGACGCTGCACGGCCTGACGGACGACTTTGATGTGCGCCTGCGCCTCAAAAGCGACCGCCTGGAGCAGGGCGACGATGGCGAGCTGCAGACGGTCCGCGTCAATGGTCTATCGGAGGGCCTGGCGGACCTGCGGGCGAAGAATGAGATGGGTCATGTGGATCTGAATGTGAACCTGACAGTACGCAATGCGCCGTTTGGCACGTATGGCGTGTCGAGTGCGTTCCTCACTGTGACACCGCATAAATCGATCACCGGCTCGCTCAAGTCGCTTCTCGGCATGAACAAGGACAAGGTCAGCGGCAATGCTACAGAGGCGAACAATGGCACGGAGACGGGCTCGCTCGCGCCGCAGGCGACGCAGCTGACTCTCTCGACGACGCACCATGGCTCGGTGCGCCCGCTGTCGGGCCACGAGAAGATCTCGTCCCTGGAGCGCCTGCGCCTGATTGTGTACGAGGCCAAGCAGCGGGCGCTGCGTGATGCGTCGTTCAATGAGCTGGAGGCGACCGTGTACCGTGCGCGTGATCTACTGGAGGATAGCTCGTTTTCGCAGGCTGCGAGCGCGAGCGAGGTCAGCAAGCTGCGCACGACGGCGGATTCGCTGGGCACGTGGCTCGCGGACGAGAGCGATGGTGCGGATGCCGAGACCATCCAAAAGAAGCTGCGTGAGCTGACAAAGCTCATTGATCCCGTGCAGAAGCGCCTGACGCAGGCGGCGAGGCGCGAGGCTGCCGCGCAGGGCGTGAAGGACGCGCTGGAGCAAACGGCCTTGTTCCTCCAGGCGGCGCGCGCGAACCTGACGGCGGCCATGGAACAGAAGAGCAACAGCAAGTACACGGTGGTGGAGCTGGACGCGATGGAGGCGCAGCTCAAGAAGGACCGCACATGGCTCGAAGACGGTCTGCGCGCGCAGGAAAAGCGCCAGATGCACGAGGACCCGGCGATCCTGGTTGAGGACATGGACAAGCGCAGCAAGAAGATGCGCGACACGCTCATGCGCATGAACAAACGCAAGATTCCCAAGACGCGCCTGACGAAGGCGAAGAGCGCCTCGTCGAGCACCACGCCGGCGGCGTCGGCGACCTCCACCCACGAGGTCCCCGTCCATGACGACCTGTAGAGCTGCTATACACACCTCCACACTAGACCGACGAACGTTCCGCCTAGCTACGAGCACGGCGCCGGTCGACTGTCGATCCACATGGCGCATGTGAATAGTGATCTGCCCTATACCCGGACCGCTCTCGAGCACAATGGTGAGACCAAGTTGGCAGATGTGTACAAGCGCAAGACTGTGGACGAGGCACTCGAAGCGCTCGGCGGCCCTTCGCCGGATAGCGGCTGGGACCGCAATACGGTGGCGCAAGTGCGCGAGTCCAGTGGCACCAATGAGCTAGATGCCAAGACCCCAGAGCCGCTATATGAGCGGTGGCTCAGCCAGTTCAAGGAGCCGATGAATGCGCTCCTTGTCGCAAGTGCCCTGGTGAGTCTGCTGGTGAGCCAGGTCGAGGATGCCGTGTGCATTGCGGTCGCGCTGACCATCGTCATCACCGTGGGCATCGCCCAAGAGTACCGCTCTGAAAAGAGCCTCGAGGCCCTGAACAACCTCGTCCCTCCGCAATGCCAGGTCGTGCGCGACGGCCGCTCCCACTCGATCCTGGCCACCGAGTTGGTGCCAGGCGATATTGTCCAGCTGCGCTCCGGCGACCGTGTGCCCGCCGACGTGCGCCTGATCCATGTGAGTGACTTTGAGGTCGACGAAAGCGCGCTCACGGGCGAGACGACAGCCGTGCGCAAGACGACCAAGCCTGTGGACGATGAGCCAAACAACCTGGCGTTTATGGGCACGCTTGTCCAGCGGGGCAGCGCGACAGCCGTCGTATATGCCATTGGCTCTCAGACCGAATTTGGTGGCATCTTTGGCATGGTTGACGACGTCACAGAGAAGCAGACACCGTTGCAGCGCGCGATGGGCGACCTTGCGCAGCGCCTCAGTTCGGCCTCGCTGGTCATCATTGCCGTGATTCTCCTCCTGGGCGTGATGGAGCAAAAATCGTGGCTCGAGATGTTTACGATCGCTGTCTCTCTGGCGGTTGCCGCCATCCCCGAGGGTTTGCCGATCGTCGTGACTGTCACACTCGCGCTCGGCGCCCTCGAAATGTCCCGCCGCCGCGCCATCGTGAAGAAGCTACCAAGTGTCGAGACGCTCGGGTGCATGTCGATCATCTGCTCCGACAAGACAGGCACGCTAACGACCGGCCAGATGGAGGTGATTGAGCTCTACACGGTACCCGACGGTATTGTGCGGGTCGGCAAGAGCCAAGCACCCTCCTCGCAGGCATTACTCAAGACGGTGCAAATCGGATTCTTCTGCAACAATGCAACCAAGAACGAGCAAGGCGAGTGGGTCGGCCAGGCGACCGAGACGGCCATGGTCTCCTTGCCCGAAGCGCTGGGTATCACGCTGCGGCACCAGGCATGGACGCGGACCAACGAGGTACCTTTTGACTCGGTTCGCAAGTGCATGGTTGTGACCGGCCACGGCGACACGAGCGAGACGCCCGGCGAGGCGCAGCTCGTGAAGGGCGCACCGGAAGTCGTGCTGAAAAAGTGCAGCTCGTACATGGCGCAGCAGGTAACGAACCTCAGTGACTCGGTGCGCCAGCAAATCCAGGAACATGCGGACAGCATGGCGCGGAGCGGCCTGCGTGTGTTGGCCACTGGCTTTGCGCCGCAGGGCCGGCCGTTTGTGTTTTGCGGTCTGCAGGCCATGCAGGACCCACCGCGCGATGGCGTGAGCGATGCGATTGGGACGCTGCAGAGAGGTGGCGTGCAAGTGGTCATGATCACGGGCGACGCCAAGACGACCGCGCGGGCGATTGCCGAGCAGCTGGGCATTGCGTCATCACCCGAGGTGCTCACAGGCCCCGAGGTCGAGTCGATGTCCGACCGACAGCTCCAGGAGCATGTCCAGACCGTGTCGGTGTTTGCGCGGACCAAGCCCGAGCACAAGCTGCGCATTGTGTCGGCCCTGCAGGCGAACCACTACGTCGTGGGTATGACGGGCGACGGCGTTAACGATGCGCCGGCGCTCAAGCTCGCAGATGTCGGTATTGCAATGGGCACCGGTACCGACGTGACCAAAGAGGCGGCGGATGTCATCCTCGTGGACGACAACTTTGCGACGATCCTGAGCGCTGTGCGCGAGGGCAAGAGCATCTTTTACAATATCCAAAACTTTGTCGGGTTCCAGCTGGGCACCAGTGCGGCTGCGCTCATCCTCATCACGCTTAGCACTGTGCTGGGCTTCCGCTTCCCCATGAATGCAACGCAGATCCTGTTCATCAACATCCTCATGGACGGCCCGCCCAGCCAGAGCCTCGGCGTCGACCCAGCGCAGGCGCAGGTCATGGACCGTCCGCCCCGTCTCAAGGACGCGCCAGTGCTCACACGTCGTCTGTTTATGCGCACTGTGTTCTCCGCGCTGCTGATGATTGCGCTGACAGAGTTTACGTTCCTCATGTACCGCACAGAGGGCGGCCAGGATACACGCACGTCCACCATGACGTTCTCGGTGTTTGTCGTGCTCGATCTCGTAACGGCGTGGCAGAACCGCGGCCTTTTCATTCCTCTATTTGGCAATACCGTGCTGCTGTGGACGCTGGCCGGCAGTCTGCTCACCCAGTTTGTGCTGGTGTATGTGCCGCTCATGCAGACCGTCTTCCACACCGAGTCGCTGCCGCTCAGTGATCTGGGCTACCTCGTCTGTATCGCAGCACTGGCCTTTGGCGCGCAAGAACTACGCCGGTGCTATGAGCGCCGCCTGGAGAGCGAGCAGCCGGCCGGCTCGCCAGCCTAGAGTCGCCGCCGCTTGCGGACGCCGCCGGCCTCGGGCACATCGCCACTCTGGTCCACGTCGGCCGCGCGGCATGGGATGCAGAGCCAGTCGCCCTCCGGCACCGTGCTCAGCGGCGGATCCAGGCACGACAGGTGGTATGGGTTTTCGCAGCGACCACACTCGAGCAACGTGGCCTCGTCGTCCTCGGTGACGCGCTCGCACGCGAGACAGGTATTGGACGACACGATCGTCTCGGGGAAGCGCGGCAGCTCCGAGTATGCCTGGTCCGGCTCCACGAGCCAGAAACTCGTGTGGCGCCCCGCCGCCACAGCGAGTGGGGCAAGGGGCTGCAGCGGCATTAGCATCTCGGGCGTGGCTGTGCGATGCATGAGTCCAAACTCGGCATGCTGTGCACCGTCGCCCCATGCTAGGACCATAGGCCGCGTGCCAGCGATGGGCTGCCCATCGAGTGTCGGCGTTGCGAGGCACTGCATCGTGTCGGCGCCCACCGCGATGGCATGCACATCGTATTCAGTGAGCTCCTCCAATGGTTTGTAGATGATAAACGTCTGGCCTGGGCTTCCGTCGCCCGCGGTGCGCCATGTGCCTGCGACCCACAGGCGCGCCTCACGGTCGAGCACCAGCGTCGATGTGCGGCCGGCCAGAATGGCCTGCGCACGCTCCTGCTTGGCCTTGCGGTCCAGCTGAACGAGGTGCACGGGCCGGCCCTGGTCACGCTGTGTGCCACATCCGAGGCGCGCCAGCTCATTCCGGCCCCATACGTAGACGTGGCCGTCGCGATCGAGTCTGTGTCAATGGATGCCACGTACGCTGCCATGTGATCCTCACCACATGATACGCGGGTGATATGCTGCAAGGAGGGGATGCGCGCGGGCGCGGTTTGGATGCGATGCTCAAGCTCACTCGGTCCCCGGTGGTGCCAGGACAAGAGGCCTGTGCCAAGCACGCCGTGCTCTGCCGAGCCCATGGTATATACTGGCGTCAGCCACTCAACGTACCCTGTCCGCCCACCGTAACAAGCGCACTACACGCGCGTCCACACGACACATCCACCACCGGGTCGCTGAGCCCCTCGATGCAGTGGAACGGATACAACACCGGCCGCAGCGCCAGTCCACATTGGCCTTGTGCATTCGCGCCAGCCGCATACACGGTACCCTGCGATGTGAGAAGTAGTGTGTGGCTGGATCCCGTCGCCGCAGCCGCGATTGATACACCGTCTGGGAGCGACGGTACGAAGTCGCGCTGCCGGTCCAGCTTCACGGCATCGCTGAGCCACGGCCCCCCCTGCGTGGTGCCCGCAGCGGGAGATATACCACACTGGCCATCCCTGTTGCAGCCGTACATGTACGCGTCACCATTTACTGAAAGAAAGACGGCATGGTCCGACACACACGACGAGAAGACACGTTGCATGCGCACATTGCAGACCGAGCGCAGAACATGCGGCATCGTCAGGCAGTAGCCACTGTGTAAGCCCGGCCGACATACGCATCAACAGCCTCGTTGGGCTCCTCATCCGAGGCCACGCGACCACATAAAAGTACTGCGTCAGCGCACACTACGCACCCCGCCCCCACGCCATAAGCAGCCGGCGCCTTGCGTCTCGCGCGACGCGCGCCGCGCGCCGCGCTCCTCGTTTACGAGTCACGTGCATTAAACCCTGCCCTCGGTGGGCGGTGAGCTTCACGACGACATGGAGGACGTGCGCGTCCCCGGTGGCGCTGATACAGACGCTGAGGCTGGCGCGCGTGCCATATGGGGGGCCGTGACTGGCGATGCAGGTACAGAGGCGCAGTATGAAGAGCGTGTGCGCGGCCGGAAGGTGGTGCTAAGCAATGCCAACCGACGAGCGCCGCCTCCCGCGACACCGGTCCTGGCCCGCCAGCAGGCGAGAGCGCGCCGCCGCGCCACTGCGACGCGTGGTACACCTCGGAAGAGGTGCAAGAGAGCACGGATATATGCGCAAGATACCCTGACCACTGCGCAGATCGAGCCGCTGCACACGCTGTGGACGACGTACATCCAGGATATGCTGCGTGTGCGGGACATGACGCGCGCCTCAGCAGAGACACAACTCAGTAATGCCGCTTGGGTACAGCAGGTACAGAATGCGCTCCTCAAGGCTGATTGGACCGGTGCGCTCGTCCGTGTAGTGCGCGCCACACAGCCCACACTAGTGCATGTGCATGGCACGGTTCTCGCAGAAACACACGAAACACTACAGGTGCTGCCACCGACGACCCAGCCAATGCGGCCGCAGTGTACGTATACACACTAACCAAAGGCATTCCGAAGCAAAACACCGTGTTCCGCATAGATATCCCGCTGCAAGACGGCACACTCGCGATGGACGTACATGGCAACCAGGTTCGCTATACACTGCCTGTGCGGGCGACCCGCAAACACAAGGCAAAAAAGTCTATAGAATTGTGACATACTATTAAAGGCACTCCTGACTCACGTCGGTCGATGTCGACACATCCTTCGACTGGATCTTGACATTGCTGTACCGAGAAAGGCGCTCGGCCAGCACCTCGCCACCAATCGTCGCGGGTGTCAGCACACCACCGCCCCGCGCCAGGTCCGACAGACGGCTCTGCTCCAGGGCAATCATAAGACCCGTCTCGGAGATGAAGGCGGCGGTCCGCAGGTAGCCGGGGTCACCTTTCACATAAAACGAGGCCAGTGCCTTGGTGTGGCCATTGCGCGACACAGCGAGGGTGCGTACATTGCCAAAGCCCTTCAACTGCTCCTCCATGGATGAGCCAGAACCTTGAGGCACCTTCTTACTGATCCATTCACCGAACCATGCATGGTGGCGCAGCAGGTAGCCAAACAGCATCATGATCGACGACACCAGCCACGAGAAAATATACGAGCTAGTCACGTACCCTTCCACATACTGGAACGAGGAGCCGTAGCTACGCTTGTCGCTGGCCTCCTGCAGCAGACCCCACGAACGGTTCACAATACCCGTGTTGTGCGGCGTGAACAGCGTGTAGGCGCCGTAGCGGTTGAACTGCGGCAGGTAGCGGGTGTGCACGACCTGCGCCTGCTGCTTGCCACGCATCGGGCCGAGCAGGTAGGCATCTGTGAAGTTGAAGTCGGCAACCTTGGCTTCGCCCACAGCACTCGCAATCGTGCCGCCAGATATACCACCCTGAATGTGGTAGCCACACAGGGCATAGTCGACGTCCGCCTTACCGCCCGTAGCCTTGCGCAGCTCCTGCACCGCCAGGTAGGTCGACAGGTCGAACGGCAGACTATCAAAGCCAGACGACGGCACAATGATAGCCTTGGTCGACTTGGCAATTGCGTGCAGGTCACGCACAATGTGCTTGTACACCGACGACTCGCCAGTGAGGTCGACATAGCCGATACCCGCCTCGGCGGCCGCCTTCGCGACATCGTAGCCGCCGTACTTGGCGTAGGGGCCCACCATATTGATGATCACCTTGGCTGAGCCGGCCATGCGCTTCAGACTCTCGTGGTCCTCGGAGGTGGCCAGGATCACGCCGATGCTTCGGACACGTTCCGCGCTGACGTTGGTCAGCTGGTTGATCACGCCACGAATCTTGGCTTCATTCCGGCCAGCGAATGCGACCTTGGGCTGTTGAGGATGTTCAGCAAGGTACTGAGCAGCGATGACGCCAGTGAATCCTGTGGCGCCATACAAGACGACATCGTACGTAGGGCTCGACATGGTGGCAAAGGTCACCGAGTCCGTGCATGGCAACGGAAAGTAATGTGTCCCACGTGGCAGATTGTCTTACGTACGCAATGGGCCAGCGGCGTGCCGTGACGACGCGCTTTTCTTCGTTGCTGGCTACGATGGCGTTGAAAGTGCCTCGTGCAGGCGGACCGAGTCTCTTTAAGGATGGGTACAAGCACCTACAAGGTATTGAAGAGGCAGTACTTCGTAACATCCAGGCGGTAAATGAGTTGTCGGACATTGTGCGCACGTCGTTCGGCCCGAATGGGCGCAACAAGATGGTGGTGAACCACCTAGGCCGCATCTTTGTGACGAGCGATGCAGCCACGATCATCCGTGAGATGGAAGTCGTGCACCCTGCGGCGAAGCTGCTAGTCTATGCGTCGCAGCAGCAAGAGGCGGAAATGGGAGATGCAACCAACTTTGTGTTGATCTTTGCGGGCGAGCTCCTGCGCCAGGCCGAGCTGCTCATCTCGCTGGGGCTGCACCCAACGGAGATCGTGCAGGGATATGAGCTCGCGCGTGACCGTGCGCTCGAGCTGCTGGAGGACCTCTCTATTGCAACGCTCTCGACGCCGCCCACGAAGGAGTCGCTTGCACTGGCACTGCGTCCGGCGCTGGCGTCGAAGCAGTATGGCCACGAGGACTTGCTCGCACCCCTTGTGGCGCAGGCTGTAAGTCTGGTACTTCCGCCCTCGTCCGACTCGCTGCGTGACTTTAGCGTGGACAATGTGCGGGTCGTAAAGATCATGGGCGGGAGCCTCGCGCAGAGCCGCGTCGTGCGTGGCATGGTGTTTGGACGCGAGCCTGAGGGTAGTGTCAAGTCGGTGCGCAGTGCCAAGGTCGCCGTTTTCTCGTGCGGGCTGGACATTAGCCAGACAGAGACCAAGGGCACCGTCCTGCTGCATAATGCACAGGAGCTGCGCAACTTTTCGCGCGGCGAGGAAATGCAGCTGGAGCAGATGCTGCAGGAGATCGCAGACTCGGGTGTCAAGTGTGTGGTGACGCAAAGCACGGTTGGCGAGCTCGCACTGCACTATCTGAACCGTCTGGGTATCATGGTGATGAAAATCCCGTCCAAGTTTGAACTGCAGCGGCTGTGCCGCCTGCTGGGCGCCACGCCGCTGGCGCGTATTGGTGCGCCCATGGCGGAGGAGGCCGGCTTCATTGACTCGGCCTCAGTCACGGAGATTGGTAGCGACCGCGTCACCGTGTTCCGTCAGGAGGAGGGCGAGAAGGGCGGCAAGTCGTGCCCCCGCCTCGCGACAATTGTGCTGCGAGGCGCCACGACCTCTTTCCTGGACGACGTGGAACGCACGATTGACGACGGCATCAACGCCGTTAAGTCACTCACGCGCGACCCGCGGCTGGTTCCGGGCGCTGGTGCAACGGAGATTGAGCTCGCACGCAAAATCGTCGAGTACGGCGAGCGCACACCGGGCCTGAACCAGCATGCCATCAAAAAGTTTGGCGAGGCATTGCACGTGATTCCTCGTACGTTGGCGGAGACGTCGGGCCTCGACGCCACAGAGCTGATCAGTCGCCTGCACACGCAACATGCGGTGCCGGAGCATGCGGACATTGGTGTGGACGTGGATCAGTCGACAGACGGTACGTTGTCGACCGTGGATGCGCAGATCTTTGATGTGCTCGTGGCCAAGCACTGGGCCCTGCGGTATGCGACGAGCGCTGCGATCGATGTGCTCAAGGTCGACTCGATCATCATGAGCAAGCCGGCCGGCATCAAAGCGCCAGGGCGCAACCCGAACTGGGACGAGGACTGAGCTCGTAAAACTATGGGTATGACTAGAGACCGTAGCGCTCTTCCAGACTGATGTAAGTGCAAGGCACATACCGTTGGCGGACCACAGGCGGGAACTGCGCCATATGCATGCCCCATTTGTCGCCGCTCATGTGGCGGAAGCCATACAGAATCTGGGTCAGCACACTCGACGTACCTTGCGGAACTCCTCGTTGAGGCGCGCGCTCGGCTTGGTCCACCGCACGACCGCGTTGCAGAAGTAGGCGAACCCAGCCGTCGCGCCATTGGGGTTGGCATGGATCATCATGCACAGGCCCAAAAACGCCGACTCCTTCTCCTCGTTGTCTTTAATGTCCCATAGCGCCTGGCACCAGGGCTCGATGAACATGGGCAGCTGTGGGGCAACCATAGGCGTCGCCACAAGGCCGAGACGGCCGATCGTCACCGCGGCGTTCTCCAGCAGACTCTTGACGCACTTGGGGTGCACAAGCATCGCCATCAGCTTCGACAGCAGCTCCGGTACCCATACATGGAGCTCGGGATCCGGGCCGTACTGCAGCGCAATCTCGCCGGCCGCCCACGTCGCATTGTTGCACACACTCGGCGACTCGTGCATTTGCTCAGGACAGATCTGAGTGAGCAGTAGTGGCATGTACTGCGGTAGGAACGGCTTGAGCTGCGGGAATGCATGGATCGCCAGGTCGCCCAGTAGCGCATACGCCGACTGACGCACCGACGGCTCCAGATTCGTCATGCACGGAAGCAGTTGCGGCAGGATCGCTGGCTGCACGTTGGCAATGAGCTCCTGGCACTGCGCCCCGAGGCCCTGGCACAAGCCACTCAGCAGATCCAGCGCCACAATCAGAAATGTGCGGTCAGGCAGCTCATCCTCGCTGCCGCTCGACACGGCGCGCTCGTAGGCTGCCAAATTCATGTGTACAATGTGGACGCACCGCTGGAACACGGGCGGCGCATGCGCCTGGAAACCTGAGCCCATGGCAATGGTCAGCGACGCAAGGCACTCGAGCAGCGGGATCAGGTCAGGGTCCGCATCGTCCAGCGCGGCCCACTTGGCCGTGAGCGGCTGCATGAGTGTGTCAATGTACTCGGGACGGTTCAGCACAGGGCCCACGCTGTCCGCGAGCGTGCCAACAGCATCGTACAAGATCAACATGTTTTTTTGGTGGTACTTGTCAAAGGCCATTACCAGCGTGCGTAGCACAGGCTCCAGGAACGGCGAGAGCGCTGGACCCACTTCCTCTTCGAGTGTCGCAAAGGCACTGCAGCCCGCCTCCTGCACACGCTTGTTGTTGTCCAGTACCATCGCCAAGAGTCCTTCCAGCACAGGCAAAAAGTATTGCTCCTGGTGCTCCATCGTCGCGCCAGCACACCAGCTCGAGTACCGACCAAGCGTCCAGCACGTAATGGAGCGCACCAACGGCTGGCTGTCCTTGAGTGTGTTGACGAGCAGCGGTACAAGTGTCGGCAGATGCGGCTCGACGCCCTGAATGCAGCCCTCGGCAATAGCACCCAGGGCAAGGATGCCTGCCTCGCGCTGGATCCACTCATCACTAAAGAGGCGGTCCTTGAGCAGCGGCAGCAGTGTTGGTAGAATTTCGTCGCCGAACTGCACGGCCATTACATCCAACGCGGCTGCACAGCATTTGCGCAGATTCCAGCTGCCTGCCTCCTCGTCATCGTCAAAGTCGTCGTCGTCATCGTCTTCATCGTCGTCGTAAGCATCATCCTCCTTATCAAAGTCAGCATCTATACCAGCGCGCGAACGGTGTATGGTGCTCTCAGGATGGTCCGGATCACGGATATGCTCACTGCGGTGCGTCGCACCGCCATAGTGACGCGGCTTGATATCTTCCGGCCGGTCAGGGCGCGATGCATCGTCACTAATGTCGCCCATCATCAACAGGCTCATCTCGCTGTAGATCATGCACTGCAGCAACACGGGGATAATGCGGGGCAGGTGGGGGCGCAGCTGGTGAGCAATGCGTGGCTCCTCCGCAAACTGGAGCCAGAACTCAGCCGCTTCCAGTGCCACATCTTCGTCTTTGTCAAGCGTCGAGTACAGCATGTACTCGACTAAATTGTTCATTTCTGGTGCAAGTTTCTCGGGCCAGGAGCCAAGCACGTACACAAGCGCCTTGCATACATACTTACGCACCACTGGTCGTTCGTCCGTCGCGCGTTCAAAAAGTGCTCCGATGTAGGCATCGATGTTTGCGTTCATCGACGGTGAACCGATCTGGATGTACTGGTTCAGACTGTTGAGAGCGTGCACGCGGATCCGCGTGTCCGAGTGCCTCGTCACTTGTAGCAGTTTGGGAATAAGCACGTCCAACGGGCGAACGCCGTTGATTTCACAAGCATCCATGTCTTCCGGCATATCTTCGCTAATCTTAGACAACGTGCTGAGAGCCGCCTCCAACTCGTCTACGTTGGGTGACTCCATAGACTGCGTCAGAAACGACAGACCATCGATCCACTGAGCCGGTTTGACGACCTGCATGAGGACTGCGACAATCTGGGATGCCACATTGCGTAGCACGGTATCCGAAAACCCTAGCGCGGGCAGAATTTGTTGCTTGACATATTCCAGAGACTCGGAAGACACACGCTGTGAGTTGAAGTACAGGTGATTCTTGGCGAGCAGACCAGCCACGCTACGCGTGGATACCTCTTCGCCAGTCATCTGAACAAACACCAATACCACATAGTTTAGGTAGTCGGGAATCTGGCTAATGGCATCGAGGCGATGTGCAATGCGGCGCTGCACATCTCGCTCCGTACTGGTCGACTGGCGGAACAACTCCACGAGTTCCGCCAGACCCTCCGGTTGCGGACTCCAAGACGCCATCGTAGCACCGCACACGAAGGAACGTTATTGACAACAGCGGTGAAAGTCCGCCTTCCCCCGCCAAGCCCAGACTGCACGCGAATTGACCGTGTTTAGTCAATGTTGAACCACGTGTCGATGTCCCATCGATCTCGCGCCGGTGCGACGCGCTAGTTGCCCGCGCACGCTGACGCGTCCTACGATGTCATTTCCTTGCCGGTGCGTTTTTACAAATGAGACTCTATAAACATATTTTTGATGCAAAAATGCCGCAGATTATGTGTAATGGTAGGTGAGATTTACATTGCATTCCATGGAAGCTTGGTAGCACAAATACCCTTGTTGACCAAACGGTCAGGACAAAGTCGACTAAGGGTTTCATGCAACTGTTGTGAATAGACAATCACGGGCCATCGTCACAAAGTAGCATAGGGACAGACGCCGCCAGTTTACAAGAGCGCCCAGCCCGCCAGTAAGCAAATTTGATGGCCAGGGTTCATTCAGTGACGACACTGATTCGGTAAAGGCCGCAGCGACAGGACTGATTTCGATTATGATATTTGGGATGCATTATGTATTTTTACACTTTAAATATATGGTCAGTTTTCCAAGTCAAGGATCCAGCTTCCAACGCCAAATGAAGGATGGACTTGTTCAGAGTATCACAAGCTTATTCGCAAGGACGGCAAGTGGAGGCTCCAGATTACATAGTTTTAAGTATGACCGGACTTGTCCTCTGGTGGGCACTGTGGGGGACGTTGCATCCCGTTCCTGTATCTTGATTAATCATATTCATCACCGACAGTTTTCCAAGCCCGGCTAAAAGATCTACCTCGGTCGACTATGACCTCTGCAGAAACACTGAATGTGAATGGCATCTAATTATTACAACATAGCAAGTAGAACTAGTAGTTACTCAACTGGTTCTATCGTTTCTAAAAAAGAGCAAAATATTCTTTTACCGATTTGGACTTTGTTGGCGACAGCGGTGAGTTGATGACAGTGTCATGTGCGTGAGCTTGTCTGCTAGACAAAGAGGCCATTCACAAAAAGCATACACACAGAAACAAGAAAAAGAGTGGTTAAAACATGTGTGTGTGTAGTAGTTGAGGCGTTAGGGTGAGGCTGAACAGAATGGCCGTACGTATTCGCCCAAATTTTGCCCGTGTGGCTGCAAGTGATTGATAGATTCGACACTTGTGGTGCATTGGGTATTTGAAGAAGCTTCTCAATAAAATCACTGTTATTGGAACCACGCGTAAAGTTAAAATGATGGTGAGAGTTGTCACCAGTGTATAGCCATTCGATAGAAGTGTCTGACGTATCACATTCCATAATCGCATTAAGAATACTCCCGACATGCATGCCTTCAGTCATACCCGTCCATGATCTGGAAGTGAAATTTGAGATGACACCTGAAGGCGACAGAATATCATCTGTCATGGCAGCTTTTGCGGTTTCAGACATGTTGTATTGAGTCGTGAGAAATCCGTTATTCTCCTTGTTGGATTTGATAGTATAAATATTCTCAACATCAGAACACAGAAATGCCAAAGATATATTTCTCATGTCAGCGGGAACTTTTTGGAGCAACGGCTGCAACGCTGTGACATTAGCAGCCCAGCCACTATATGTTTGATTATTAGATTCAGGGATGCCCGCAATGAAAGCGAGTTGCGAACATGAAGAAAGTTCTTGTAAAGGATCACCCACCAAAAATGTTGTGTTTATACTGCTGAGAACTGAAGAGGTATTCAATGGCGTAGGGATAGGCATGGTGAGACGAGGCAAGCTCCGACCCGTTCCCGCTCAAAAGGACAATTACTAATTCCCGGTAGTGTACCAAGATCAGTAGAAGGCCCTCGGGTCGGCCAGGAGCTCAATGCCATGAGTGTGATGGGGCGAATAGTGTTCCATTATCAAGGCACCATATACGAGTCCGTGCATTGAAGGATCCAAATCCACATGCATTTTTGACCAGAACGGTATGCCACATGTGCACTATGAGCTGGCCCATATCCCACATGGAACATGAGCACAGACAAGCTTGATTAATTGTTTCCTCTGTATCAAAGTGCACTTTTTACTTTATAAATATCCTGTTCAAGAATATTAATGGATGCCCTACCTTGGCTTCCATTGCATCAGTCGACGTGCGCTGATCTGCTTAGTCAGTGCACGGACCCAGTCTCTGATCCACGTCCCAGCGATCCACTTTATGTGCGCCTTGTTTCTGGGGTTGGACCTGTCAACCCAGGCCCTCAAGGCGTCCTTGCTGGATGAGCACCTGTGTGGCATAGATGAATTACAGGTCCGTTTCGATGACGATCTGCCACGCTTCGAAACGCAGGGCGGCATTCTGCCCCGAGGCCACGCCCTCCTGGATGAGCCGGACGCGGCCTGCTCGCCAGCCACCATGTACCTCGCAGCCCTCGATAAACTATGGGACAGGATCCTTCATGAGCGCCAATGGCCCATCGATCGCATCGTGGCGATCAGTGCCGCCGGACAGCAGCACGCATCCGTGTACTTGGCCGCTGGCGCATTGGACGCGCTGCAAAGCATAAGCAGTGCCAGGACACTGGAAGAGCAACTGCATACGTCGCTGTTTTCGCGTCATGTCGTTCCAAATTGGCAGGATGCCACTACGCTGGAGGAATGCGCTGAGCTCATGCACAGCGCCGATGAGCGCGACACATCTTTATGTGAGACGACGGGCAGTATCGCACATACACGCTTCACGGCTGCACAGATCCTCCGATGGCGGCGACACCATCCGGCGCAGTATGCACAGACCGAGCGCATCCAGCTCGTGAGTAACTTTGTGGCGACCATGCTTACGGCCGGCTCTGAAGCTTGCATGGCGCCCCTGGACCAGAGCGATGCGTGTGGAATGAACTTGTGGGATATCAAAGCAGGACAATGGAGCGCACCGCTCCTTGCACTCGTTGACGGAGCTGACGGCGAGGAATTAGCCGCCAAGCTTGGCAATGTAGCGCGCGATCCACGCCAAGTCGTCTCACGCATCGGGACATGGTGGCAGCGGCGGTACGGCCTGCAGCCCAACTGCCTCGTGTGTCAGTCCACAGGCGATAATCCCGCGACACTGCAGTGTCTAACTCCCGCGCTGGGCGAGGCTGTACTGTCGCTCGGCACCTCTGACACAGTCCTACTGCCTAGCACGATGTATGTGCCAGACCCCCAGTACCACACATTCCAGCACCCTGTGAGCTCACGCAATGCGTCAGACGAGACGCCTCCCTACTTTCTCATGCTCGTGTACAAGAATGGATCGCTCGCGCGCGAATGGGTTCGCAACACGTACTGCGATGCGCAGTGGGCCAAGTTTGATGAGGCGGTGCAAAAGTGGCCGACACCGACGCAAGGCACGGCATTCTACTGGCTGCAGCCCGAGATCCTCCCATGGGATGCGCGCGGCGTGCATCGCTTTGATGCAGCCGGTGCGCCCGTGGCCGAGTTTGCCGAACGCATGTACAATGCGCCTGCGATGGTGCAGAGTCAGTGCCTCGCATTCCGCACGCGCATGGAGCGTGTATTAGCATCGAGTGGGACGCGTCTTTCGCGCGTGTATGTGGTGGGCGGCGCCGCAGAGAACCACACGCTGTGCCAGCTACTAGCCAATGTGCTGGGCTGTGAGGTTGCGCGGCCCGTGATCCAGGGGCGCTCGGCGGACGCAGGCGGCGTGGTGCCGTACAACTTTTGCTCCGTGGGCGCTGCGTTCCGCGCGCGCTGGGTATGGGAGTGTGCTACAAAAGAGCAGGTATCGTGGGAGACGTGTATCCGTCAGGCCCGTGGGGCGCGGGCGGCGTACCAGGTGGTCGCTTCACCGCAAGAAGCGCAGGCCGCCGCCTTTTCCGCGTTTCGTGACGTGTGGGCCGCACTGGAACGGCGCGTCGCCTAAGGCGGCGGTATGTGTAACGCGTCGAGCACGGCGGCGAGAGCAGGATTCGCGCCCCACAGTGCCCCCAGGCGCTCCATCTCTGCGCGCGCCTGCGCCTCGAGTGCTGCAAGGACCGTGTATGTGTAATCGAAGCTGTGCGTGACGCGCGACAGATAGTCCAGCACATACTTTTTCGGCTCGATGTGGGATGTGCGCTGGCGGAGTATATGCAGGAGCGTGCGGTCCGGCGCAGCCGTGCGAATCGCATGGAGGAGGGGGAACGAGAACTTGCCCTCCGTCAGGTCCTCGCAAAACCCCTTGGTATGCGAGAAGGGCGCGTTGTGTAGATTCATATAGTCGTCGCGGATCTGGAAGAGGAGGCCGAGCAGGTTGACGAGGGGGATGAGCTCGTGTGCGCGGGCCTCGGAACCTCCAGCGGTCGCGAGGAGCTGCACGGCGATGCGGAAGAGGCCGCCTGTCTTGTTCACGACCATATCGATGTACTCGTCCTCGCTGGGGCACTGCAGGCTCTCGCGCCAGAAAAGCTCTATGCCCTGCCCACGGTGCAGCGCGACAAGCTCCGTGGTTACAGCCGGCACAGCCTGTGGCTGCGACTGGACCATATCGGCGAGGACCTGGAAGCACACGTAGTTCGCCGTATTGATCGTCTGTGGCACGCCGTAGATGGTATGCGCGGCTGGCACGCCGCGCCGGAGCGCGGAGCTGTCCTCGACGTCGTCGAGCAGGAGGCTCGCTGTGTGAAATCGGTGCACCCATTGTTTGATGCGCATAACGGCGTCATCGTCTGCCGGGAGCCATGCCTGCATAGCATCGATGATGCGCGAGCGAATTTCCTTGCCGGGGTGCGCGTCGAGGTAGCGGTATGCCTCTGTGACGGCCGCCTCGCTCTCGCTCGTCCACGAACGCTCGCCGACCATACGCGGCAGCACATGCTCGTACCATGGCGCCGCGCCCCCGGCCCAAGCCGCGCAACCCTCGTCCAGGGCGTCGCTTGGCGGCATGGTAGGATTGTGTCACGTGATGGTAAGAGAGGCGCAGCGGCGCCGCTCGTCGCTCTGTCCGTGATGAGTGCCAACAGTTTGTTCGACACGCAGTTTGTGATCAAAGATATTGATCCAGATGGCAAAAAGTTCGACCGAGGTACGTGCTCATCACTCACGCAGTCTCGCGCATTATCGCGCACTCGCCCACGCTGGACATGACGCTGTCGATCGATATCGCGACGGACATTTACCCTGTTCACGTGGGCCAGTCGCTCGCGTTCCAGCTCGTTTCGTCGCTGCGCCGCGAGAAGGCAGATGCGGAGGCGGACGCAGCTGCGGACCGCGATGCATGGCGCCTTGATGCGGACGATACATCGCTCGCCAAGGACTTTGACTATGTCATGTACGGCAAGGTACGCGGGCCTGCTGACCCAGATTTTCAAGTACGATGAGCGCAGTGCAGAGCAGGTGACGGTCTACGGCTCGTTCGGTGGCCTTCTGATGGCGCTTACCGGCTCGTTCCGCCACCTGAGCAAGATCACCGTCGGCGCCCATGTCTACCTGCTCGTCCGCTAGATGATACCCAGCGTTATAGACACGTGATCCCACCCCGCGCCCGCTCGCAGCCAGCGTGGACGCTACGCGACACGCGCTTGTACGGAGCCGCCCGACCGTATGCCGCGCGCCCTGCGCAGTCCCCAGGTCCGCCGGTCGCGGCCAGTGCCCGATGGCTGGGACGACGATGCATGGGCGTCGCAGTCGGACGACGACGAGTTTGTCGCGCGCATGGCCACCGAGCCGGTTCACGACACCCACGCGCCGCCGCCGCCGCCGCCGCCGACGCATGCCACGACGTGGACGCCGCTCACGCACGATGTGACGCCGCCCGCCTCGCCGCCCGCACCGCCGCCCGCACCTGCCGCTGCTCCCGAGCCAGCCGCACCGGCGTGGCGCGCCGCCGACGACGCTGATGGCCTCGTCGTGCGCTGGGCGGAGCGCAGCATGCAGATGAGCTCCCCCCTCCTGGACGCACACGAAGAGGCGCATCTTGAGGCGCTCGTGGACGACCCGATGCGCCTCCTGCGCAAAGATTCTGTGAGCGTGACGACGCCTACCGAGCCGGCGCCGCTCACTGAGCCCGTGTATGCGACCGAGGACGTCGCCCAGACGTCGATGAGTGCTTGGGCGAGCGCGGCCGCATTCGACCCGCTTACGACAATGAACGACGGCGTGTTTATGGCACCAACAGCGCCGCCACCGGAGCCGAAACGGACCCTGTGCCCCGCGCCGGATCCGCCGGCTGCGCTGCGCCACCAAGCTTCGTCGCGGACCCTGCGCAAGCAGCAGTCGCTTCGCGACTGCCTCGCGAGCGATGATATCGACCTGTCCGCGCTGCGCGCCCTCGCGTGGAAAGGCGTGCCGCCCGAGATGCGGCCCGTTGTGTGGCCGTTGCTCCTGGGCTACCTGCCGCGCACGGCGTCGATTCGCACATCCACGCTCGCCCGCAAGCGCGCCGAGTATGCAGCCGGTGTCGAGCGAGCGTTTGCGCGCGGGACCGACGCACTGGACCGCGCGGCTTGGCACCAGATCCGCATCGACGTGCCGCGCACCAATCCCGGGCTGCGCCTGTGGCAGCAGGCCGAGACGCAGCGCGCGCTCGAGCGCATCCTGTACATGTGGGCGATCCGGCACCCTGCGAGTGGGTACGTGCAGGGCATCAACGACCTCGCGACGCCGTTCTTTGAGGTGTTTCTGAGCGCGTACATTGACACGGACCCCGAGACGTTCGAGTTGGCGTCGCTGCCGTCGCGCGTGCGCGCCGCGCTCGAAGCGGACACGTTCTGGTGCCTGACCAAGCTGCTGGACGGCATTCAGGACAACTACATTGTGGCACAGCCCGGCATCCGGCGGCAGCTGGGCGTGATGAGCGACGTGGTAGCACGCATGGACGCGCCGCTGCATGCGCACCTCGCGGCGCAGGGTGTCGAGTACATGCAGTTCTCGTTCCGGTGGATGAACTGCCTGCTTATGCGCGAGATGAGCGTCAAGAGCATCATGCGCCTGTGGGACACGTATCTGGCCGAGGGCGCCGACGCTTTTAGCGACTTTCACCCGTTCGTCTGCGCCGTGTTCCTGCACCGCTGGCGCGATGAGCTGCTGACGATGGACTTCCAGGGCATTATCTTGTTCCTACAGAGCCTGCCGACGCAGGCGTGGTGCGACAAGGACGCAGAGCTGCTGCTCAGCGAGGCCTTTATGTACAAGGCCCTATTCGGCCACAGCGCGCACCTCGGCAGCTAATCATCCCACCAGTCGGCGGCCGCCTTGGGCCGCGGGAGCGACGACGTGGAGCGCCGCCGCGCCGGCTTGGTATGCCCGAGCGCCTGGTCCCATGCCTCTTTTTGCGTGCGGAAGAGGGCCATGGTCGCGCGCGCGTCTTCCACGGAACTGTGGGCGTGGCCCGCCTGCTGGATCTGGATGCCCAGCACGAGCTCGCACAGGCGGCGCAGGCCGGGGTGCTTGGTGCCCGCGATCTCGCGCAGCGGCTTGAATGTCGCGGTATCGCGCAGCAGCGCGCGCGGATGCGAGAGCAACAGCGCTTTGAGGTCATTGTCGACCGCATGACCGACCACGACGCGCCCGCGGAAAAGGTCCGCGACCTCCTTTTGCACCGTCTCAAACGACGGCGCATCGCGCAAGTCTCGGGCGCGCACGCCCGACACCCATGTACGGTAGTCCGTAACGAGCTCTTTTGGCTTGACGAAGCGGTCGAGCACGACGTGCCCGTGCCAGTTGACGATCGAGACGCGCGCAAGTACAGAGCGCGAGCCGCGCGGCCCGACACCGACCATCTCGCAGTCGACGGCGACATAGTGCCCAATCTCGCGCTTCTCTGCAGTCATGTCACGCTCGTCGCCCAGGATGACGCGCTTCTTCGTCTCCTCGTCCAGGTATCCCTCCCATTGCTGCGCACGGCTCGACTTGGCCGACATGTCGCCCGTCGACCGGCTGCGCGGCAGAGCGAGCGCCAAGTCCTCGGGGCTCAGGTCCTCGGCGAACCACGGGAGCTCGGCTGTGGCACTGGTGTGCAGGCCCGCGACGGACGCGCCGGTACCCACGGGCTGCGCGCCCGCTGCGAGCGCACGCGCAGGACGGGCCGACGGAATGGCGGACGCCGACGCAGCGTCAGCGTCGGTGACCACACGCGCGGTGCGCTTTACACGCCGCCGCACGCGCGTACGGCTGTTGGCCCCCATTTTTTTCTTCAGCGCAATCCAGTTGCTACTCGCGCGTTTCTGCGTGCTCATGCCCAGCACGCGCGGGAGTCGCTGCGCCACGGCCTGCCACACGATGAGGGCGAAACAAAAAAGCGCTGACAAAGCACGGACGCTCTCCCTTGCAACGATGATCGGTGTCGGCGTGCGGCCCCGCGCCGTGGCCGCGTCGTGGCGCGGCATGCGTGCGTTTTCGAGTCAGGCGCCCGTAGAGCGGCGCGTCGTGTACCGCGGTGGGCCGTACATGCGCAAGCCGTGGTTCTACGTGGCGGGCTCGTGCTTCATTATTGCTGGGTACGTTGTGGGTCTGACACAGTCTCAACTTTGGCTTTTTCATTCGCGACTACCTGTTCTGGCCGCTCATCCCGAACGATGAAAAGGAGCCGGAGCTGGCGCCGGCAGGCTTCCGCTACTCGCTGGCGGGCGGCACGGTGCTGATCGCCTCTATGTGCGGCGCCTACTTCTGGTACGCGCCGAGCCGCATGGTGACGCGCTTGACCGTGTACCCTGCGACGCAGATGCTCGGATTGCGCACGGCGGCGGCGCCGCCGAGCCGCTTCCTGCCGGCCGCTCTGCGTGCGCGCCCCTTTTTCCAACGCGCCGGTGCCGTATCGGCGGACGACCCACGCGAGCGGTTCGTGCCGCTCGCGTCCGTGTTCCGCCTCCAGGGCTCAGCCGTGGGCAGTGAGATGCACGAATGGTCCGAGCTCGCGCGCGCAAAGAAACCCGTGCCGCCGGCCGTGCAGGCGCGCCTGCGCGAGTTCCACACAGCGACAGTCAAGCTCGACCAGCAGGACACGCTCATGCTGCGTGTCGGCGATGCGCGCCTCGCCTTCCAGATGCACGCGAACCCGTTGCGCTCGACGCTCCTGCGCGAGTCGCCACGCGGTCTGCGCCGCGTGTGGCTCACACTCACCAAGGGCCACACGGACTGGTCGTCCGAGCCGGGCTACACGCCGTCGCCCACGGAGCACGCCGAGTATGTGCGGCGCACGAGCGGCGGCAACCCCGACATCGAGCCGTGGTTCCTTGATCGCGCCAACTTTGACCAACTATTCCCCCTGGACGCGACTCGATACAAGCGTAAGGCCTAGCTACCAGCCCTTGGGGCGTGCCTGCGTCGTGTCGTACTGCCGGATGAGGTGCGCCTGCTCGCCCTCGGTCTGTGAGAACGCATAACCACGCGAGCGGCGCACGCGCTGTACGGCACGCACCTGGCGGATGGATCTGGGTGAGTGAGGCAACGTACTGTTGGAAGGCGTCCGTGCGCGGATGCACGTCCTGCAGCTGGTACTTTTGCATCTCCTGCACAATGTGGTACGACTGCGGCCGGTACGTGCGCTGCCAAAAGCGCCACAGCATGTCGCGCAGCAGCGCGAGCGCCGGCACAAATAGGAGCAGGATCCAGAAGAGCGGCAGGCCCAAGAGGCGCGGCACAATCGCAAAGCTGGGTCAGTAGGCACACGTACTATTCGAGCGAGACGCCCAGGGCGGGCGCCACCGTGCCAAACACCACGAGGAAGGCGAGCGTCAGCGCGAGCGAGCCTGGGATCGCAAGTAGCGTGTAGCGCGTCCACAGGTTCGAGACGAGCGCGGCCTTGCCGAGCACCGTGCCGAGCACCGTGAGGTAGAGGGCCGTGCCCCACAGCCACTGGTATGGCGTAAAGCCGCTGTGCTCGATCGCATGGTCGTAAAAGGCATACGTCACCACGAAAAAATTGATGATCGAGTGGTACACGGAATTGAGCATCCACTCGCCTATCGCGCGCCCGGTGAAGAACGTCGGGCGGTACAGCTGGGGGTACCGCTCGAGCATGCCCGCACTCACATACTGGTCAAAGATGCCGATCACGAGCGTCGGCAGCATCGTGAACGCCACATTGTAGAACGATTGCGACCACGACTCGTACGCCGTTTGGCCCGAGAACCCATTGTAGAAGGAGAACCAGAACAGCGTCACGTATAGGGTCACTGTCTTGTAGAAGCTGTACAGCACCATCTTGCTCAGCCGCGCATAGTTCCACGTCCCATGCACCAGCAGCAGCTTGCGCAGGAACCGGAACTGGCTGATCGCCACGTCGGCTGTCCGCGCCGCCTGCAGGCCCTCGTTCCCGCTGATGCCGACGCCGACGTGCGCCGCCTGGATCATGCCCACATCGTTCGCGCCGTCGCCAATCGCGAGGAGAATCGAGTCCGTGTGCGCTTTGACGAGCTCGACCACGAGCGCCTTTTGCAGCGGCGACACACGGCAGCAGATGACCGCACGGCACGCAGACGCGAGGCGCAGGAACGACGGCGCTAGCGACTCTTGCAGCGCATGCTGCAGGCTGCGCCCCTCGATCACGAGTGCCAGGTCGTTGACCGCCTCGGGGTGCGCATCGATCGTCGCGCGCTGCTCCGAAAGCACCGCTGCCGTGTCCGCCGCCGTGCTCTCATTCACGATCAGCAGGCTCATCGACTCGGAGATCAGCCGGCACGAATACCCAATATTGATCGCCGTCTCCTGACGGTCGCCCGTGAGCACCCACACCTTGATCCCCGCCGTCTGCAACGTCGCGATCGTCTCGGGCACGCCGTCCTGCAGCTTGTCCTCAATGGCCGTCGCACCCAACAAGTGCAGGCCTGTCTCAATTTCCTCCGCCGCTGCATCCAGCGCTGCTGCACGCCCGTCGAGGCGCGCCGCCGCCTCGTCATACACGCGCGCCCATCGCTCGTACTCGGCGGCTGGCAGCTCGCGCGCGGCGATGCACAGCGTGCGCAGTCCCTCGGCCGCATACGCCTCCAGGTGCGAGAGTGTCGCATCGAGGCACGCCTGCTCTGCAGCAAGGCGCGGCAGTATGACCGTGTCGGCGCCTTTGCAGTAGAGGTAAATGCGCCCACTCGGCTCGCGCACCACGGTCGACATGCGCTTGCGCGCCGAGTTGAACTCGCACACCTGCAGCACCTGAAACTCGCGCTCCACGCCATGCACACGCACATACACCGATCGCGGCTTGCGCGTCGTAAACTCATACCCCAGCGCCTGCGCACCGGCAACAAGTGCCGCCTCGTCCGGACTCGACGCCTGGAACACGACATGCCCGTCCTCCACCTCGGGGATCACCGTATGGCACACGGCGAGCACCGTCAGGAAGCGGTCGACCGCATCGGCGAGCGGCCCACCCGCTGCGCGCAGGTCTGGCAGCTCGCCCCACGCCCGCTTGTCGTCGCCGGGCGCCTCACTGCGTTTGTCCGCAAACGTCACACTCGCAATGGACGCCTGGCGGAACTGCATGTTGTTGCAGGTGAGCGTGCCAGTCTTGTCCGAGAAGAGGTACTCCACCTGCCCCAGGTCCTCGACGAGGTTCGAGCGGCGGCACAGCGCCGGCGTGTCCGTCGCCTCATAGTACATCTCGAGGTCCGAGTTGATGAGCGCGGCTTGCTGGAACTTGACCACGTCCATCGACACAATGAGCGAGATGGGGATCAGGCTGTTGTACAGAATAATGTATGTGAGCACCGATTCGACGTATTTCCGCGCGCGACTGCGCCCGTCGAGCTGCGGCATCAGGTACGACGGCGCCGAGTTCTCGTATGCCATGGAGCCAATCGACGAAATGAGGGCGAGTGCGAGCAGCAGCACAAAGAGCGACAGGATGAGCGAGTTGACCTGCTTGTCGACCCGCGTGCGCTTGATGGGCGTCTTTGTCGCATTGCGAAGCAGCTTGGTATCGTAGCCCGTAAAAACGACGAGGCCAAACACCCATGGCGCGTTCCGCAGCTGCGCTCCGCGCAGCAGCACCTGGTCAGGGCCGACAGGCACGGGCGGCCGCCCCTCGAGGTGCAGCGTGCCGTCAAACGTGTACAGGCTATTGTTCGGCGCCTCGCACGCAAGGTGCCCCCGCAGCGAGCCGAGCGCCTCTGCCGAGACGAGCGCGGCGGTCGCAGGCGACGCTTGCTTCACCTTGAGGTTCGTCTCGCCGTCCAAGTTCGCCGTTTCCACATACGCCAGTCCTTCGGGTTCGGAGCTCGCGAGCAGCAAGAGGTCTGCGGGGAAGAAAGCGTCGCGCTCCAGGCGCACCATATCGCCGACGCGCACGGCGCGCCAAGGCCGCTGCGTCCATGAGCCATTTTCAAGCACTTGCACGAGGCGCGAGTTCATCTCGACGTCCGACTTGTACCGCTGCCAGTCTTCCGAAAGTTCCTTGGCCGCCGCCACAAGCAGCACAATGGCCAGCGGGACGAGCGTCGTCCAGCGGTTCGTCGGCGACACACCAGGGATCTGTTGCAGGCATCCAATGAACAGGAAGAATAGGTTCGCATACCTGGAAAATTGCTCCCAGAGAAACACGGGCACAAACGTCACGATATTGTACTTGTTTGACATGACTTGGTTGGTGCTGTAGTCGTCATTTTCGTTCGCGGCCGCGTGGTTCAGTTCTATGCGCCGATTCGCGGGCGGCGCGGCGCCCGTGCGCAGGCGGCGTATTTCCTGTTGCAGGCGGTGCCGAAGCGAGCCGAGCTGCCACCGCGCATCAGCGAGGAGCAGCGTAAGCAGCGACGGCGGGGGAGTGCGCGGCGCGCGCGTGGTACGCGGCGCGGACGGTCGCGGCGCCGCGCGGGGCGGCAGGTCCGGCTCGTCGTCCGCAATGATGGTCTTGCTCGAACCCATCGGGCGCAGCGGCACCTCATCCGCATAGTCCCAACCGTCAGCATCAAAAATAGTGTCCGGTGCCTTGGCTGTCGATGCACTGCGCGACAGACTCGGTCCTGGTTCGTCGACGGAAAAGAGCGAGAGCCCATCGCCCTCCTTCATATCCAGGAGATCGTCATCATCTGCACCAATAAGAACGTGCGTCGGTACCTGCTCGTGCACGCCCTGGGTGGACGGTGCGGCGGCCGGGCGCGCGCGCCCGAACAGCGCCTCAATGTCGTCCATGAGGAGCCACCGCGAGGCACGACGTATTATGTAACTGTGGGCATGAAGTGGAGGTATCTACAGGTCCAGGTCGCTCAAGCCTGGGTGGTTGGGCGGCCGAATGGGCGTCGTCCAGTGGAAGAGACGCTCATCCGGATGAATGACGGTATCATTAATGCTGCAAAAGCGCGTCTTCATTAGTCCGTCTTCGTTAAATTCCCAGCTCTCGTTAGCATACGAGCGGAACCAGTTGCCCGAGTCGTCGTGCCACTCAAACACAACGCGGGCCGAGATCCGGTTGTCCGAGTAGCACCATACCTCCTTCATCATACGCAGCTCAAACTCGCGGCTCCATTTGTGCTGCAGAAAGCCGGCAATCTCTTTGAGACCTTGCAGCCTCGCATTGCGATTGCGCCACACAATGTTGGGCGAGTATGACTGCAACATGGCTTCCACATTACGTGTGTTCCAGTAGTCCTCGTACTGACGCACCTTTTGGCTGGCAGTCTCGAATGTAAAGGGTGGCGCGACCGTGGACATGACAACCTGATACAAGATGCTCGCGCGCCCCCGTCCCGACCAAGTTCGGCCGATACAGCGATCGCCCTGTAGAGCGCCGCACCGCGAAGGGTCTGGCCTATGGAGCCGGCACAGCCTGACGGCAGCGACGCAGCGACAGGCGACACGGTGCCGTCACACACGGATGTCGCACCCGCGTCGGAACCTATGGAGCAGGACGCGCCCAGCCGCCCAGCCCAGGCAGCAGTGGACCGCCAGCGCCACCGGCGCATGATGGGCATGCTGCACTCGACACTCGCACAGGCACGCGCGCGCCCCCGAGCACCTGCGCGTGCGCCGGCTAGAGAGGATGCTCCAAGCTCCGAGCGCGTGGCCGACCAGGCAGCTGTGGCCGAGGAGCGCCGCGCACACGATGCGGAGCGTGCCATGGTCCGCCGCGATGTGCAGCGCGTGCATGAACTGACCGAGAAGCTCGCTGCCCATGAGGCGGCGCACCGTGCGGCGCGTGCAAGCAAGCGACGGCTCTCGTCGTTTCTCGTGACGCATACGACGCGGCGCCCAGCGGTGCGAGCGCCGCGCGACTCGGCGGAGATGGCGGCGACGCAAGCCGCACGGATTGTGCCGTCCGTGCCGCTGGGCAGTAGCGCGCCGGACGATTACGAAATCTACTATCTACCACGTACGCTGCTACCGGCCCAGGAGGACGAGCTCGACGAGCAGGAGGAGCAGGTCGATGCCGAGATGGAGCGTGCAGACGACGAGTGGGACCGCCTCCGTGACGCATTGCAAGCGGAGCTGCGTGACATCCAGCAGCGCCTTGCGCAGCACCATGTGCAGTGGTGACTTACTGGTCCTTTTTCTGGGTCTGCGTATACTCGCGCAAAAGCGTGCGCGCAGGGTCGTGCGGCTGGAGGCGCTGGACGTATGGGATCCAGCCATAGCGCACGACAAAGTTATCGGGGTGCTCCATGTATGTCATGGCAATAATCTCGCACGACAGCAGCAGGAGGTACGCACCGCAACCGGTGAAGATGTGCCACCAGCCGTGCCCCTCGAGCAGGACGGCCCAGGGGTACCCGATCCTTTCGCGTGCCACGCGCAAGTGGCCACAAAAAATGTTGTCCAGGTTCCAGATACCAAAGCCAACGAGGAACAGCACGGTGCCGGCCTGCTCGAGGAAGCGCACCTCAGTGCGGCGGCGGCGCGCAGCGTCCGATACATTGAGGGGCGCGCGGGGATGGACCATGATGTAGATCGCATGCAGAATCGACACGACCATGATCGACGCATAGGCCACCTGGTGGAAGACGGGGTCGCCGTTCGTCACGTACGCGACAGTGATCCACGACACGAGCGCGAAGATGATGCTCGGCAAAATAAGGCGGTTCACCTTGCGGCCAAAGAAGAGTGTCTGGTCCAGCATGGACCACGTCATGAAGCTGCTTGCCCAGATCATCGGCAGCTCGTCGAGCAGCTGCGCCTCAAATTTGAGTGTCATGTGGAAGAGGAACGAGCCGAAACCGACAATGCCGATGCCGAGAGCACACCCGTAAAAGCGCGGCGCGAGACGCTCCGTCGACACGCGGTACATGCCGTACGCGGACAGCGACAGGAAGAGCAGGTTCGTGAGCTGTCGTCAGATCGACTCGTACGACCTACCGTGTTCACCGGCTCGGCTATGTACTTGGTCCATTGGTACTTGCGCTCACACCACAAGAGCGTACTTGTCACAGGGCCCCAAAATCCCTCGGGAATCGGCTCCGTCTCAGGCCACCAGCTCATGGTCGAACAGCAAGGTCCGACTCAAAGCCCGACCGCACGTCCCACGTGCAAGTGGAGTCTATACAGCTACCGCCGCTGGTACAGGCCGAGGACGCGCGCCTCGACGCCGTCGCCGATCCAACGCGCGTCCTTGGTGCCGATAGCGCCAATGAGCTCCAGGCTATCACGCTCGGCATGGTGCAGCTTGATATAGTCCGTCTGCGGCGCCATGGGGTTCTGCGACTGGTTTACCAGCGCAGCGCCGCCGCCAAACGCGGCCATATCGCGCATCGAGTCGGCCGCTGTGTGAGTCGCGCAGCGTACCTTGGGAACTGCCCAGCACGAGGCGGTAAATCGCATCGAGGCCGTAGAGATTCAAAAAGTACCAACTCAGCGACGACACCCACGAGACGTTCAGGTCTGCTGTGTCGACGTCGCGCTGGAGCATAATTTTGAAGCGCTGCGTGAGCGGAAACGGCAGACGCGCTGGGTCAGTCGCTGCTACACACTGATCACAAAGCCCGTGAAGAAAAAGTTGATCCACCCCATGATGACCGTCTGCGGGATCATCATCACTAGGCTCCTCTTCGCCATATCCATCATGCCTTCCATCGACGCCTCGTTGAACGGCGACTCGGGCATCTCGTCGGGCTGCCGGTTCGCCGCCTTTTCGGCCGCCTGCTTCGTCTCGGGCGCGAGGTACGAGCCGTCGCCAAGCACGCGCGAGAGAAATGACTTGCGTCCCTCGACCGACGCCGGCGGGATCGCGGGGTAGTTCATGCGCAGCGTCGCAGAGCGCGAGAGAATGTGCCTGCGTGAGCGCCAGAGACGTACTGCTGACGTGCGGCTGTGAGGGTCGTCATTTTCGGCTTCCCTTCGAGCAGTTTCATAAGGTTGTTCCGTAATACGCCGACTAGTACCATGACGAGCGTAATGGGCAGGAGCACCCAGTCGCGCAGCGCGCTGTCGAGCAGCAGCGACTGCTCCATCGTGGGTCGAGACAGCGCTGTGGCCGCGGGCGTATCACGTGGTGTGGAGGTACACCGGCGCGGCGCGGCGCGGCGCGTGGCTCGATCGAACCGCGATGTCGATCAAGGTGGGTGGCGCGTGCTCACACGCAGGCGCTCACGATCCATGGGTTCAAGTCGTTCCGGGATCCTGTGACGCTCAAGTCGCTGAGCGATGGTCATAACGTGGTCGTCGGTCGCAACGGCAGTGGAAAAAGTAACTTTTTCGCTGCGATCCGATTCGTGCTCGGCGATGCGTACACGTCACTATCGCGGGAGGAACGGCAGGCACTCCTCTACGATGCGTCAGACGCGATGTCGACGACGCTCTCGGCATTCGTCGAGATCACGTTTGATAACAGTGATGCGCGCTTTCCCCTGCCGGGCGACGAGGTCGTGCTGCGGCGCACCGTGAGTCTCGCGCGCGACGAATACACGATCGACCGCAAGGCCGCGACGAAGCAGGATGTCGCGAGCCTGCTCGAGTCGGCGGGATTTTCCACGAGCCACCCGTACTATATCGTGCCGCAGGGGCGCATCACACACCTCACCAACGCCACGGACGCCGAGCGCCTAGCGCTACTCAAGGAGGTCTCGGGCACGCGCGTATACGAGCAGCGCCGTGCAGAGAGTCTAGATATCCTGCGGTCCACAGACACGCGGTACCACGGCTCTGCCGAGCTGCTCGCGCAGCTCGAGTCGCGCATGGACGAGCTGGCCAAGGAGCAGGGCGAGCTGCAAAAGTTTTATGCGCGCGACAAAGAGCGGCGGTGCCTAGAATACACGATCTACCAGCGCGAGCTTGCGGACCTCGCCGACATGCTTGAGGCGGTACGTTGTGCGACTGACCCAGCTCGAAAATGAGCGGCGCCGCGACGTGGACGAGAGCAATACGCGCCGCGCCGCGTGGGCGCGGCAGGACCAGGCGGCTGCGGACCTTGATGCACGCGCGCAGCATGTGCAGCAGGAGCTCGAGCATATTGCGCTTGAGCAGACGCAGCTCGAGCAGGAGCGGCGCGAGCTCGCACGTTCCCAGGCGCAGCTCGACAGCCGCCTCGACGACCTGGGCGAGGCACCCGAGGACGAGCGCACGGCGCTCGAGGCGGCGCTCGCAGACATCGACGCGCAGGTCGTCGAGCGCGAGCGGGCGCTGGCCGAGCGCACGCGCGCGCATACCGAGGCGGTCCAGACGCTTGAGGCGCAGCGGGCGGCTCTGGAGCACGATCGGACACGTTTGGCGGTACTCTACGCCAAGCAGGGGCGCGCGGCACACTTTCAGAGCGAGGCGGAGCGCGACGCCGCGCTCGACGCGGAGCTCGCCGAGCTCGATACGCAGGCCGCTGCGTTACGCGACGCGGAGCGCGAGGCACGCGAGGCATGTGAGTCGGCGCAAGCTCACCATGCGTCGTGCGTAGAGCGCCGCGCGGCCCTGGAGGCTGAGCTAGCGACGCGCGCCAATGCCGTGGGCGAGGCGCAGCAGCAGTGGCGTGCGCTGCGTGACGAGCGCGAGTCGCTGCTCGAGCAGAAAAAGGAGCTGTGGAAGCAAGAGGCGCAGACCGCTGCTGCGCTCACGCACGCCAAGGACCAGTTGAGCAGCGAGCAGCGTACGCTTGCGAGCACGATGGACCGCGCGACGGCGGCTGGCCTGCAGAGCGTCGAGGCGATGGCGGCGCGCGAGGGCATCACAGGCGTGTACGGCCCGCTGTACCAGCTGTTCACGGTGGACGACCGGTACAAGACGGCGGTCGAGGCGACGGCGGGCACCTCGCTCTTCCACATGGTCGTGGACACGGACGAGACGGCGGCGCGGCTCCTGGCGCTGCTGCAGCGCGAGAAGAGTGGGCGAGTGACGTTTATGCCGCTCAACCGCCTGCGGCCGCCGGACACGCACTACCCCCAGGCCCCTGACGCGGTGGTGATGCTGCGCAAGCTGTCGTTTGACGAGAAGCTGCTGCCGGCGTTCAAGCAGGTGTTTGGCAAGACGATTATCTGCCCGCGCCTCGATATTGCAGCCGCGTACGTGCGCAGCTGCCAGGGCCTGAATGCGATCACGCTCGATGGCGACCAGGTCGACCGACGCGGCGCGCTGAGCGGCGGCTTCCATGACCCCGGTCGCTCGCGGCTGGATGCGGTGAAGAGTGTGCAGACATGGCTGGCGCGTGTGGACGCCTCGCAGACGCAGCTCACGCAGCAGCGACGCGAGCTGAGTGAGCTCGAGCAGCGTGTGACGCAGCTGTACAGCGACATGCTACGATACGAGGCGCAACGCACGCAGCTGCAGGACGAGCGTGCGGTCGCGCTTGACGACCTGACGTGGCAGCGGCGCAGCGAGGCAGATGCAGCGGCGCGTGTCGAGCGCCTGGAGCGCGCGGCAGCGACGCGCGCCATTGACTGTGCGAATGTCGAGACAAAGCGTGCGGCACTTGAGAGCGAGAAAGGCACGCCGCTCGAGGACCGGCTCACGGCGGCGGAGCGCGCGGAGCTTGGCGCGCTGGTCGCGCGGGAGCGCGAGGCGCCCGCGGCACTTGCAGCCCTCACACGCGAGGCGATGGAGCTGGGCGAGGCGGTGCATGCGCTGAGTAGTGAGCTGGACGAGCGGCTGCGCCGCTCGCGTGCGGCGCTGGAGCAGCGCCTTGCGCGGGTGGACGACAGTGCGCCGCGCGGCGAGGCGGCGCAGGCGCTGCATGCGTCGCGGGCGACGACCGAGACGCGTCTGCAGGCGGCGCAGGCGCGGCAGGACGCGCTGCAGGCCGAGCTGGCGTCGTTGCATGCGCAGCTGGAGCAGGCGCGCGGCCTCGGCGAGGTCGATGCGGATGTGGCGCGGCAGCAGGCGGCGGCGGAGCGGCTGGCGGCGCGCAAGCAGCGCCTGCTCGAGCAGCGCGCGCGGTGCAATGAAAAGATCCGCGACCTGGGTGTGCTGCCCGAGGACGCGTTCCGAAAATTCCAGCGGCACTCGACGGAGCAGCTGGCGGCGCAGCTGCACAAGGCGCGAGCGGCGCTAGACGAGGTGGCGCATGTGAACAAGCGCGCCGTCGAGCAGTTCCACAGCTTTGCGAAGCAGCGTGACGCGCTGCTGCAGCGCCACTCGGAGCTGCAGGCGTCGCGGGCGTCGATCCGCGAGCTGATCGAGGTGCTCGACGCGCGCAAAGAGGCGGCGCTGCAGGCGACGGTCGAGCAGGTGGCTGCGCATTTTGCCGCCGTCTTTGCGCAGCTCGTGCCGGGCGGGCACGGTGAGCTGCACCTGCACGAGGCGGGCGTGTCGCTGCGCATCGCGTTCCCGCCGCAGCGCCAGGCGGTGCGTATGGCGCAGCTCTCGGGCGGCCAAAAGTCGCTCGTGGCGCTCACCCTCGTGTTTGCGATCCAGCGCAGCGATCCCGCGCCGTTCTACCTGTTTGATGAGATTGACGCGAATCTCGATACGCAGTACCGCACGGCCGTCGCGCAGTGCATCCAGGAGCTGGCGCAGGACGCGCAGTTCATTACGACCACGTTCCGCCCCGAGCTCGTGGAGCGCGCAAGCCGCTGGTTCGGCGTATTATTCAGCGCGCACAAGGTCAGCTCCGTGGTCGAGATTTCGCGCGAGGATGCGCGGGCGTTTGTAGAGGCTGCCGATACGTAGTCTACGGGTCTACGTCCATGCGAGCCGCGCCCTTGCGGTGCTTGTTGCGGCGGCGGTGCGCAGGCCGCGCCATCTTCTCGGTAGCCGAGCGCGGCCCAGCGTCCGCCAGCCGCTGCGCGAGCGGCAGGCTGCCGAGCCGGTCCTTGAGGGCGGGCGTCTTGGGCGCCGGCGCGCTTTTGCGGCTCAGGATGCGCTCCGTCTCCGCAAGGTATCGCGCCTCGGCCTGTGCAAGCTGCCGGAGCACCGGGAGGGGCAGCTGCTCCTCCTCAAGACGCGGCGTCACTTTTTCCTTGCGCGCAGGCGGCGCGGGCGCAGGCGCCTCGAGTGAAACTTGCAGCACGCGCCCGTCGGCAAGCACGCCGTCGTACTTGCGGCACGCAGCTTCGGCGGCCGCACGCGACTCGAATGCGATGCGGAAAGCGAGCGCTTGGCTCGGCAGGTCCGGCATATTGTGTCGCTGGGTTAGTAGTGATACGTACGCGCACATGGACGAGGCGGCCGAGCGGCTCAAACGTCAGCTTCACGTCGTCGAGCGAGGTGCCCTGCGCCACGTTCGCAACAATCACCGTCGTAGGCCCCGACGTGCCCTTGATGCTCATCTCACGCGGCGCCCGGCGCCCAGCGCCACCGCGCCCGGCGCCCGGCGCCTTGCGTGTGCCAGCCGGCTGATCAACGTCCATCGCGAACCACGAGACGGGCGCAGGGGAACTATGCCTCCACTACGTGCTACGCGCCCTCTTCACCCAGCGCCCGCAGCGCCTCGCGTACCGACGCGATAAGGGGCGATGGGTGGCTTGGCGGGGTGAGGGGGGTGTGATCGGTGCCCTTGGCATAGAGCGCCAGTCTCGTGGATGCCTTGGCTCCGTCAGGCTCGTGCGCGCCCACCAAGAAACAGCCATCGCGCACATCGACGCCGCACTGCGCGAGCAGCGTGTGCAGCGCCGCAGAAGCCTCGGGCACATCGCCCGTGCCGTGCAGCTGCGTCGTGTGCACGGCGGCCCACTCGTCGAGGCACACGGGGCGCAAGCGGTCCAGCAGCAACGGCGAGCGCTCCGTGCCCGCGCAGTACACGACGACGCGCCGCTGGCGCCGCGCCGCGCCGCTCCCGGACGACAGGGACGAGAGCGTGGGCGAGGCACTCGAACAGAGGGACGGCATCGACGCCTCGCTCGAGTCGGCCGGCGTCGAGCATCTCCACGACTTGTCGTCGAGGTCGTCCGCGGCCGCCGGCCCGGGCGCCGCGGGCTCCGACAGCACCGTGCACAGCACTGAATCGCTGCCAGACGCCACATGGACGCGCATCTGCATCGCCTCCTCACGCAGCGCGGCCTCCTTGTCTGGCGGCGCGTGCGCCATTTTGATCATCATCTCGCCGACCGTATGGACGAGCGAGAGCGATTCGTCCCGCGCGCTCTCAGGGCGCGGTGGCGGCGCGCGCGCGCGCGCAAGCTCGGCGCGCAGATGCTCGCACTCTCTTTGCGCAGCCGCGAGCTGTGCAGATATGTCGTGCGTCTTGGCCTTGGGCGGTACGTCGTCGCCCATGATGCTCTCGACAATCATGGTGCCCTGCTGCGTGACGACCTGCTGCAGCGTCGCGCGCAGCTCCTCCGACTCGTACTGCAGCTGATCACCAAGCGGCGTCGCGCTCAGCACGCGCTCGAGGCCGTGCTGCGTGAGCACCGCCATGGGCGACGCCTCCGTCGCATGCTCCAGCGAGCTCCACAGCAGCCACGAGAGGCGTGCAAGTGCACGGCACTTGCACGCCAGCTCCTCAAACTGCTCGCGCTTCCGCTGCCGCGATAAAAAGGCCGCGGCGCGGTTCTTCACGAGGCGCGCCTCGCGCTTCGTCAGACCCGACGTGTCGGGCGGCACAAACAGCGACGAATGCTTTGCCGATGTATCAATCACGGGGAACGGCAGCCCCGACTCAGTCACCTGCGACGCCGACGGCGGCGGGCGGCGCGAGCCGGTGGACGCGGCGCGGCGCGGCGGCGGAGGGCGGCTGGGCGCCGTGTCTGCAGCGCCTACGGCGCCTGGCACCTGCGCACTCACTGAGCGCGGCTTGCGCTCGGGCGACTCGGAGAGGCGCGCGCGCTTCGTGGCAGCCTCATCATTCGGCAGCATCGCAGGTGTGCTGCCCGCGCTGCTGAGGCTGCCGCCGCGGCGGCTATGGCGGTTCGCGCTGCCGCTCGGCAGCCACGCACTCGTCGACGGCAGGGCCGCCTCGCCCATGAGCTGGGCCAGCGCGGCATGGCCCGTGTCGGCCTCGGGCTTGGCGCCTGCATCGAGCGTGCGGAAAGCAGGCGCGGATACAGGCGCATGCGCGGCGGGCCACAGCGACGGACTGGAGAACGTGGGATCGGACACACGGAGCGCCGGCGCGGGATCCGTGTCGATGAGGCCTGCCGAGGAGGGATGACCCCACAGAGGAAGGCTTTCCTCCTGCTTACCGATAGGCGCAGAGAACGGCGCGAACCCAAAGGGCGCCACCGCCGAGTCCTGCGCGCCGCTCGAGCCGGCACACAGGTCCGAGTGGATGAACGCGTCAAACTCGGACGACCCTGGCTCGACAGCCCGCAGCGCTGCTGCAGTGCCGATCGGCGAAAATGTGCCGCGCTGGGTCGACTCCATATGCCGCACTACTGTAGTCGGTGGTAAATCTCAGGCAACGCAACCCAACAACAGGGAGACGCTAGACCGTGGCGATGCACCTAGGTCGGCTCCGCGGTCGAAACCCAGCACAGGTATCTTCCTAAATAATTAGCTAAGCAGCTGCGGCGCCCCTCGATCGAAGCTAGCGGAAGGTTTCGGCGCGCCGCGCATCAATCCCATACTCGCCGAGCGCGGCGCTGAGGTCGTCCATCGTGAGCACGGTGCGCGTGCGGTCCTGGGGTCAGTCGAGCAACGTACGCGACCTGCCGCGCCGGGGCGGCTGCCCCGCCCAGGGCCCACGTTCGTCCGGATTCGCGCGTACTGGAACGCATCCGACGCAATGTCCGCCACAAACTTTTCCGTAGCCAGTGCCAGGAGCCGCTTTCTGCCATGAGCCATATGTACACACAGTCGCACGTCGTCACACTGAAAGCCGGCACGCTCCAGGTAGTAGTCGGAGACCTCGTCAGGGATCAGCGGCGCGTAGCCATCGAGCGCCTGCAGCACATCCACAAGCGAGCGATCCCGCCGCGACTCCTCCTCGGGCCGGCTGCCGATCGGCGCCGCCGGCGCATCAAGCTGCGCGACCTCCGCGTACCGCTCCAGGTCGCTCGCCGTGATGACACTCTCCACGTGCCGCGGCACCTCTTCGGTGACAAGCGCGAACGGTGCCGTGCCCAAGAACGCCGCGACCTCTGCGAGCGGCGTCCCGCGGTGGATCACGCGGTACGTTGTCGGGAAGCGCGGCGCGCGGCGCGTGCCGGCCAGCGGCTGCTGCACACTCGATACTGGGTCGTCCAGCGAGCCCTGCGTCTCCTGTGCGACCAGGTCAATCATGTCCACGTAGCCACGCAGTTGCCCATCATCGACCACCAGCACACACTGCCCGTGGTGCGCACGCGCCGTCTGCAGCGCCGCCTGCATCGTCGCCGACGGCGCCACACTCGCCGGCGGCAGGTGCGGCAGCTGCGCCACCGTCAGATCACGCCACCGCGCGCGGACGGCAGGTGGCACCTTGATCCCATCCTTCGGAGCCTTGGCCCGCTTCGGCGCATGAATCACACTCACAGCTGCCTCGCGCATCTCCACGTCGCTCATGGTCGCAAAGAGCGAGGCGGGCCAGCGTCACCTCCACACGCCGCGTCCGCGGTGCGCCATGGGCCCTGATGCGAGCAGTGTCACACAGCTCCGCGCCGAGCTCCACGCCGCGCGCGAGCGAGCACGCGGCTCGGCGGCACCGGCACCAAAAGGCCCCTTGCGCCTGCGTACCGAGGCGCGTGCACCCGCACCCCGCACACACGCAGACCCCGAGACGCTGCGCGAATCTGCGTCCGCACGCACGCTCACGCACAAGGCCGCGCGCTACGACAAGCTGGCGCAGGGATATGGGCTTGCGGACGACGGCCTCGTCGACTGGGATGCCAAGGTTCCGGAGAGTCCGACGACGCCCTCGCCGCCGCCCACGGACGCCGACGACCTCGTCGAGTACACGGACGAGTTTGGCCGCACACGCACGGCGCGCGCGAGCGATGTGCCCCGCGACTTGTTGCGCGAGAGCGACGAGACGCCTGAGGACGACGGCGCCGTGTATGGCCCCGCCACGTCCTTCCCCGTGTACCGCCGCGAGGTGCCGCAGCTCGATACGCGCATCGCGCATCGCCCCGAGGCCGTCCACTTTGACGCCAATTGGGAAGTGCGCGATCGTGGCGCGGCCTTTTACCGCTTTTCTCATGATGCCGCTACGCGCGAGGCCCAGCAGGCCGAGCTTCAGGCGCGCCGCGCCGAGACGGTAGCGCAGCGGAGCAAGCCTACACACACTACGGCGCCGGTCCCCGGCGCCCGCGCACGCGCACGCCGCGCCGCGCGGCAGCAGGTCATTGATGCGCACCGGGCCACACGGTAGACGCGACGAGGAAGCGCAGGCACCCCGGACTGCACCCCCGCCAGAGGATCGGCAAGCACCCCGACGAGGAGGCCGGCGTGCCCTGCACGGTCGTCCCGGCCATCTCAATGGCCTGCTTCGCAACGCGGACGCCGGCCACGTGCGAGACCCACTCGATCCGCGACTCGGCCGCTTGCACAAAGAGGGGCCCGGCAGGCCCCGTGGGCCAGTCCGTGCACGGCCCAGGCGCCTCGCCTGTGTGCGCACGCTCGTGCACGCCGGGGCACCGCTGGAACCACACATTGTCGCACGCGTCGTCCAGCCGCTCCAGCGCCGTGTCGACATCGAAGGCGGACGGCGCGCGTGCACCGAGCGGGGCATCCTCGTACCAGCGCATGGAGCGCGTATGGCTACTGAGGTCCGCGCGTGTGCCCCAGGACGCCGTCGCGCTGCGCCGCGCCGCCTCGATCTTGGCAACAGTGCTTGCAGTGAGCGTGTGCTGCAGCGCGCGCAGGCAGCCCGTCTCGTACTGCTCGATGAGGAGCGGGTCGTCGCTGAGCAGGCGCTGCACGCACAGGTCCGCGAGGCTCGGCATCGCGCCGCGCTCGAGCGCACCGAGCGTGCGCGCCATGAGCGGCGCGCTGGCGCACGCTGGCGCACGCTGCATGACCCCGGCGTCCGTGTGCGCGCGGGCCCAGCGCGCCGGGGGGGGGCGCAGGGGCTGCGGTGCGGCACCGTACAGGGGGCGCACGTCCAGGGCCGCATCCGGGGGTATCTGGAGGAACGGATTTGGCACGTACGTGAACGTGTGCAGCTGCAGCTGCTGGATTTCGGCGGGCAGATACGACAGCGCATTGCCGCCTACATTGAGCTCGCGCAAGTGGCACAGGTCACCGATGGCCGCGGGCAGATGCGTGAGGCGGTTCTTGCGCAGAGAGAGCACGCCCAGGTTCGTCACTTGGAAGAGCGCGCTGGGCAGGCGCGTCAGGTGATTGTCCCATAGGTACAGCTGCACCTGGTTGCTGTTCGTCACCTGGCTCGACGTGCGTGCGCCCGCGCGCCGCGGCTCGATCGCGACGTAGTGCCGCAGGTCGCCGACGACGGACGGCACGCTCTCGAGGCCGTAGCCCCCGAGCAACAGCGCCGGCCGCGCGCGGGCCTCGTCAAAGATGCGGTTCACGAGCACGTCCCACTGGAGCTCGGCGTGGCTCGCGTCGGTGGGCGGCGCGGGCTCAGGTGCGGGTGCAGGCGCTGCGGTCGCATTCTTCCGGGGCGACGCGTCGCTAAAGCGCAGGCGTTGGGCCGTGTAGGAGAACGACTCGGTGCGGCCGGCCGCGCTCAGCGGATCCGTGCTGGCGCTCTCCGTGCGCTCAAAGGCGCGGCGCGCGGGAATGGTCGAGGTCGCGGGCACCTCGTACGAGCTGCCCAGCTCGTCCATCGACGACATAGACGCATCGGACGGCGACTCGAAAAACTCGCCAAGCACATGGGGCGCGCTGGGTTGTGCGGTCGGAAGAACGTTGAGACATCCGGATGGCACATCGGCTGCGCCGCGGCCCGGTACCGTGGCCGCCCGCGACCACCGAGGGCGGAATGGCGCGCCAATCGATAGAGACTTGGCCGACGCCGAGAATGGGTCGGATGCCAGTACGGATGTGCTGGACGTCGTGCGCTGGTACGGCGTAGGACTCGATGGCGGCGACGATGGCAGCGTCGCCTGTAAGGGTGGCGACGACGACGACGTGGGCAGCCCGTCCCAAGCGCCGCGGTACGACATCGACCTCGTGGTGGACGTGCAAATGACCGAATTTTACGCATCGCCTCCACAAAACTATGCATGAACGTCGCCTACGAGCAGCTGCAGCAGACGGGGCACCACCGAGCCGAGCACCACATACAGGAGACCGAACGGAGACGAACCAGCCCGAGTCTCGGGTTCGGGGGCGCCCTGAAATAGACGCGAGATTGAGGATGTTGCGGCACCGAGAGGCGCTGTCTCGCTCGTCTGCGCATGAATGGGGTGGTCGTGGTCGTGCGGGTGGTGCACATGGTCGTTGAGGTGGGCGTCCGCGGCAGGCGATGCCAGCTCGGTCACCGCATGGATGGCCACGTACAAAAAGGTGCCACCGCTAAACGAGAGGATTGCGCCGATCTTCCGTGTATCGATCGGGTCACCCGTCGAGGGCAGCAGGACCTGCAGCACGCCATAGGTCAGCAGCGCACACACTGGTGTCGTCAGACTAAACACGAGCAACGCCCAGCGGATCTCGGCTCGCCGCAGCTGCCGCGACATGAGAAGTGTGCAGATACCAATCGAGGCAGGCGCCTTATGGACCATAACTGCGAGCATAATTACGAGGCGCAGCGACCGATTCGTGCTCTCGACCGATGAGCCCATTGCCACGCCATCCGCCGCCGCATGTACCAGCAAGCCCAGCAGGTTGCCCAGCACCCGGCGCAGGGTCGACGGGCTACTCGGCCTCGTCGGTGGGTCCCACGTCGTTGGGCCCACGCCCTCGCTCTCGCCACGCATCTCCTCCTCGTCTGCCGGCGGGGGCGCGCCGTGGTCCTGCGCATGCGAACGCGCCACCATCCGCTGGTCGACACTGCTGTTAGTCGACATACGTACGCAAACATGAGAAGGAATCCACATAGAAGGCAAAATGCCACCAGGTCCTTGGAGTGCAGTAGGTGCGGCTCGTCAATGTGGTGATCGTGGCAGATGCGACCCCGATACACATTCGAGATGCCCTCTGGGATCACTACCGTGAGCGCCGCACCGAGCAGCAGCCCTGCGCCCCACAGCTCGAGCTTACGCAGGCTATGACGCGAGAGTTGGAACGCCAGTGGCATCGTGCCCACAACATAGGTGCCGGCGGCCAGCGCACAGCACACGGTCAGCAACCACACACTGTCGTGCATGGTCGAGGCACCGGCGTGAAAGGCGATCGGCCGAGACGCGATTAGGAAGGGGCTCCACTATATCGGTCCTACAACTTTGCGGGGGGCGTCAGCAGCGACGCTGTCTGCGCGATGACATCCTCCGCCTCACGCTCCATGCGTGCCACCAGTTCCTTGCACGTAGGGATGTCTTGGATCAGACCCACCGTCTGTCCAGCCGTCCACACACCCGCCTCGGGATCGCCGTCCTCGTACACTTTGCGACCCCGAGCTCCAGCTACCAGCGGCTGGATATCCTTGAACTGCGCACCCTTCCGCTCCCTTTCACGTACTTCCACAGCCACCGAGTTCTTAAACACGCGCGCCGTATTGTGCAATGTGCGGAAGATGTGGGTCGTGTCACGCTCACTCGCCTGGCAGATGCGCTCCTTGATGGCATCGTGGATCTCGCTTTCTTTCGTTGCCATGAAACGCGTTCCCACTGCGTAAGTAGCTCATACGTACTATTAGCACCACAGGCACCCAGCGTTAGGGCCGCTGCCAGCCCGCGGCCGGTCGCGATACCGCCCGACGCGATGAACGGCGCAGGGATCTGCTGTGCCGCCAGTGCCATGAGCACAAGGCCGCCAATGTCATCTTCACCGGGGTGTCCCGCACACTCGAGGCCATCAATGCTCAGCATATCCGCCCCAAGCTTGAGCGCCTTGAGACCATGGCGCACAGCCGTGCACTTGTGGATCACAAACGCACCAGCCTCTTTCAGGATGCGGATAACTGGCTCAGCTGCATGTCAGAACACAGTACGTACGGTTGCTACCGGCCGTCTCAAAGATACGCACGCCGGCATCGAGCGCCGCCCGCGCGTAGCCGGGGTAGTCCGGCGGCACAATAGCCGGAAGTAGCGTGATGTTCACACCAAAAGCCCCATACTTTGTGCGTTCCGCTGCAATCTGCGGTTCGATCATCGCGCGTGTCGCCTCAATGGCCTCGCGCAGTGCCTGGGGAGACGGCTGCGTTAGCGCCGTCACCATGCCAAGGGCGCCCGCATTCGATGCGGCCGCCGCGAGTTTCGGAGTTCCAACCCACTGCATGCCGCCCATGACAAGAGGCACACGCAGGCCGAGCTTTTCTGTTAGGGGAGTACGAATGGGCATCGTGGCTGAACAAGGTCCCCGACGTACCCTGCGTTTTGGTGCCGATTGTTGGGTGACTCCACGTGGAGAACACGTGACATGGGCAAGGGTCGACCGACGTCGCGCTCGTGGCCGTCACTGTACACCAGTTGTGGCCGTAGTATTCGGCACCGTGTCAACGGACTGTAAGCGACGATGAATATCTTCCGCCTCCTGGGTGATTTATCGCATCTGGCATCTATTCTGATCTTGTTGCACAAGATCGTGACGAGCCGATCATGCCGAGGTACGTTGGCAAGCGGCATTGACGCCAGGTATCTCGTTCAAGACGCAGATGCTGTACTTTATTGTGTTTGTGACGCGCTATATCTACCTGTTCCACCCTCTCAGTACCTACCTGATTCTTATGAAGTTATTCTTTATTGGCAGCACAGGGTACATCTTATACCTCATCAAGGTGCAATACAAGTACGTATACAGGCGCTCACAGCAGGACTCGTCATGAAGCGGATATCGATACGATCCGCCTGGAATGGCTACTGGGCGGGCCTGCCATTCTGGCGCTCCTCTTCCACTACGAATTCTCGTTCAAGGAAATCTTGTGGGCGTACAGTATCTTCCTCGAGGCCGTGGCCATTTTGCCGCAAATGTTCCTGCTGCAGCGCCTTGGCGAGGCAGAAACGATCACCACGCACTATATTTTTGCTCTGGGTGCCTACCGTGCTCTGTACATCCTCAACTGGATCTACCGGTATGTGAGCTCTTGCGTCGCCGCTAACGCCAGTCTTATCTTTGAGCCGAAGCACCACTTTGACTACATTGCCTTTGTGGCCGGCCTCATCCAGACGGGTCTGTATGGCGACTTTTTCTACAGTACGTATGACAAGCTGACATGCAGTCTATTTCACCCAGGTTATCAAAGGCAAAAAATTCGAATTGCCCGCATGAATAGCGTGCAGTGATTCCCAATAGAATACACAGGTCTGTATATCTAAAATAAAGGGAATGCGCTCGTGCGCGAAATATCCTTAAAGCGGACATAGCTCGGGTAAAAAAGTGTTCCCAATCCGGGAGTCGAACCCGGGTCTTGTCGGCGCCACACAGCTATGCTTATGAGAGCGACATATACTAACCGTTGTACTAACTAGGAGAACCACTTGCGTGCACCCCTTCCATTTCGATACAAGAACCATTTGCGCAAGGAGATCATGGCCCTGAAGCCACCGTGCCGACTACTCTCGCGTTCGTTTTCCACATTGGACCTACATATCGGGCGTATCTGTCCGTGACTCGGAATGCCGTTCCAGCTCAGGAGATGAGCTTAAACTTGATTGAGATTGTGGTACTTTCACACCGAGCTTGCCAAGGTATCGCGGAGGATTACCGCAGCGATCTTTGCCGAACGATATCTTGGCAAATTGGTAGTCTGGGTGGTACTTGAGGCCTTCGATGCATTTGATGGCCGATTGAATATTAATAAAGTTCGCAAATGCCTGCTGTTAGTGCCTCTCACGTACGCAGTTGCGCTCCTTCAGCGTGTTGACCATCTCGAGCTCGCCATACTCGGACAGGTCGACACGGATCTTGTCCTCGTCCATCAATTTAGGATCGCTGATATTGCCAATGTACATATTGCGCGAGGCGCCTGCCTGCACTGCTAGTGCTAGGGCCGGGTTCAGGGGGCCAGTGGGCTTGCCCCAACCAATCTTCAGGCGTCGGTTGTGGATCGTAATGCCCGTCACCAGCGCCATGTGGAAGAATGTCAGAGCCGCATTGTGGTCCACAAATGTCACAAAGGCAATATGGCGGTCCGGCATATACCGAATCGACTGCAAAATGCCGCCACGGACGTGATTGCAAATGTCCTCAGCGGTCGTGTCTGGGTGCAGGTTGCCTAAGTAGACTGTCCGGTTACCAAACTGGTGGAGCTGCGGCTCCACCTGGTTCAGGGGCAAGGAGCCAGGGCTCCTGGCGGTATCAGTGTCACCATTTGGGCGGTCATCGGGACTTTGATAGAAAGGTGACTGCGGCGACATGTAGCCTGTTGGATACCCCAGCCACGTCGCTGTGGCGAGGCCCATCGCAGCAGCCTGGTGGTTGTGTGCTTGAATCTGCTGCTGGCCTTTGGGCACATAGGCGCAGCGATCTGTGCCATAGTTGATGCGTTGTTCGCTCCACCCGGGCTCTGTGGGCAGGATGGCGACCACCTCCATCGCATCCTGAATCGACAAAAAGTGAACGAACCCGATGTTCTGCTCGCGCACAATCTTGACCTGATCAATGGGCCCAAAGCGCGAGAGTTCCGCGCGGAGTTCTTCCTCGGTAGTGGTAGGGCTGAGGCCACCAATGTACACATTGCGAGATGCCTGGAGGTGCTGTACGGCGTACAAGACGGCTGGCGGGGGTACCGAGGGCTTGCCCCATCCAATCTTCAGTTCCTGGTTCCGCAGAGACACGTGCTTCACGGAGGAGTCGGCATGAAACGCTGCTGCGACCTGGCCTGTAAGGAAGGAAATAAAGGCACAGTTCTTCTCGGGCAGTAGGCGCACATTTTCAATTGGACCAAAGTGCACGAGATCCAGTAGTTCGGAGACGGAGGCCTCTGATGGGATGTTTCCGACGTAGACTGTGCGCCCTACTGGCACCATGGCCGGCGAGGCAGGACTGCCCGCGGCGAAGCCGGGTGGCGCAAGGGAGCCACTGGCATAGCCATGGTAGGATGTGGGTGCAGGCGACATGGGCATGAAGAGAGGCATGTGTGTGACTTGTGGTCCCCATCCCATTATCTGTATGGGCATATGGGGTGGCGCAGGCACGGTCGACGCGATCACAGGGTACGTGACGTGTGAAGGGTATGGTGAACTGCTCGAGCCAGAGGATGAGGCGTCTGGCACCACAGGTGACTGGGTATCAAGAGGCAATGGAGGCAGATCTGGGTGGCTGGGGGTATGCAGATGCTGCGTAGGCGGCCGGGATTCCGAGCAGGCCGCGTCCTCGGACGGCTCTTGCATCTCGTATGCAGTGGGTGAGGAAATCTGTGTCACGGTCCCTTGGACGTGGCCTCGTAAAGAATGACGATGGGGCTCCTAGTGTGGATACGTCACCCTCAGGTAAGGAAGCGATCTGTTTTGGAGAACACTAACGGAATCCAGCTTAGCCGAGTCCAAGTTTCCTTTCAGTCAAATCTCGCGTTCTTAAGCGAGCGGGCACACCCTGTATGTCACGTGATACGCTAGGGACGTCCGCTCGCGTCAGCTTTGGGCAGATCTACAGAAATATAGGCGCATTTACTGCTTAACCGTGTCGGGTGTCTTGGGCTGACCGGTCTTCTCAAGGATGCCCTTGACCTTTTCGTAGATGGTGAACACGACGGCCTGACCGGGTGCCACACGAGCGACACGGGGGGTAATACCCTTCCAGAAGGCGCTCACACCCTCCTGGGCGAACATCTCGCGAGCCACTGCATGTGAGTCGTCTATACGTACCCTTCAAAACACGGCCGAGGGCCGTCTCACCTTCCACCTTGCTAGCCCGCTGGATACGGGTCTTGATGGTGTCGATGGGGGCGTTCGAGAACGGACCGAGTGCACCCGAGATCAAACCGATGGTGGCCGTTTCGTACGAGGGCAGATCCTTGGTACCCTGGAGGCGCTGGGCCAGGGCCTTGAGCTCCTGGTATGCGGTGAAGTTAGCCGCCTGGTTGGTAGCCTGGCGCGCCGCCGTGAGAGCCACACCGCGGTAGAGGGTGAAGAAGCCTTCCTCGCGCACGATCGTGTAGAGGGCGTGCGCGGCGTTGTGGTAGCGAGGCTTCTCCATAGGGTCCGCAAGCGAGTGCTGCTGCGCCTGCAGACGGATCTTGACGACCTCCATGGGGTTCACAACGGCGACGGCCTCCGTGATACCAGCCAGCAGACCGGCGAAGAAGACGCCCTGGGCACTCGTCACACCTGTCTCCTTGTTGGCGAGCATGCTCTTGTACTGCTCAAAGCTCATGAAGCGGATGGCCATCTTCGGCACAATACCCGCGAGCACAGCACCAAGACCCTTGTACAGACCGAGGGGCGTCTCGCGGCGCACAATGTGCGCACCCGTCGCGAAGAAGCCACGGGGCCGCTCGCCAGTGCCACGACCCTTGCGCGACAGCTGCATGCGCACCTTAATGGTGTCGAGCGCTGCCAGTCAGCGTTAGTATACGTACGATGGCAAGTGATGGCCTCAGCAAAGCCAGCAACACCACCAGCAATCAGATGAGTAGCAGGAGAGACCTTGGGCTTAGCAGACTTGTTCGGGGCGGCCATTAGGAAGATCGGTGAAGGGGGTGCGAAGACACAACTGGTCCGGGGTGACCGGTTTATGTAGTTGGCTGCAAGAGATGCACGCTTGGCACCTCTTGGGCCCCGGTTTATGCAGCGCATCTCGCCGCACCGGTCCGCCTGGGCACTTGCTATCGATGACATAATCTAGCCGGAGGGGCCCGAGTTGGTACCGGGGCCCGGAAGTTTGCAAATTATCTCACGTGCAATTACTGCTTATCTGATGCAGTTATGGGCGCCTCGTCCGTCGCGTTGAGTAGCTCGTTGAGCGACTTGAGGCCCTTGGCTACACCATAGGAGGCACTGGCCATGACGCTCTTGGCAGGGCGGTCAAAGGTCTCATTGCTCTGCATGTCGCTCAAGCGGTCGCAGTTTTCCGTCAGATCGGCAAAGATGCGCTCCGCCTCCGTAGCCATGGTCGGATGCCGCGCCGACACCTGCGGCAGGTGATCGCGCGAGATGGCCACAATCGACGACACAATCGTCGTGATTTGCGTCAGATTCTCGTTCAATTGCACCCCCTGCGCGCCCTCCCGCAGTGCGGATAGCAGTGACTGGATCGAATGCACAATCGCCTCCGTCTGCACCTCGATATAGTTCCGCAGCTCCGCCCAGTTATCCGCTTCCTCTTCGCGCGCACTCAACTCGTCAGCGGGCGCCGGGACGGCAGCACCGTACGCAATCGAGCTCGACGCGTCCACGGGTGATCCCTGCATCGGCGCATCGACGCTCCACGGCGCAGCAGCCGACATCGACGGCAGCGTCAGCAGCGACGCCGGCGCCGGCTCACTCGCCGGTTCACGCACGCTTGGCATCGCGCTCGGTACGCTTGGCAGCTCGCGCGACGTTGCCGGCTGCGTCGACTGCGTGGCCGGCGGCGGGGGCACTGCATTTGCGGGAGCCGCAGTACTCTGCACCGGCGAGCCCGACAAGCCCTGCTTGTCCATGGCCAGCATGCGGCTTTCCAAGTTGGAATGAGAGTACGACAGCGAGCGCAGAGAGGGACTTGACATCGCTGCACGCGGGAACGAGCGTGGTAACATGTTGGGCGGCGACGCCGCGCTACGCATGTGTAGCGGCTTGAGGCCGCTCGGCGCCGTCGTGTCGCCGGGACTGTCCAGGCTCGCATCGTCCTCGGCGGGCTTGGGCACGCGGCGGAGCTTGAGCAGCTTGATGAGCTCCACGACGGCGGTCGACACATGCGTCGCGGCAGCGTCCACGAGGCTCACGGGCGCTAGGCCCTGCGACGACGCATGGTTGCGGCTGGCGGTCATCAGGTTAGAGAGCGCTTCCGACAGGCTCATCTTGAGCGAGTGGACATCGTCGCGCTGCTGCGCGTTGAGCAACTCCATGATTTCGGGTTGCGCCTCAAACTTGGCCACGTCGTCCGTGAGGAGTGTGGTCGTAAGGACTACCGTCTTCATGGCAATGAGCACATTCGAGGGCGTCGCCGAGCGAGCGGCCGCCAGCAGCTCGTCAATCGACGACTGGAACGCCTGCAGGTTCGTGTCGGCGATCGCACCACGATCCGACATGTGCTTCCACTCCTCGGCCTGCGGCTGTGCCCAGAGCTGTGTCGTCGTCTGCATCATGCGAAGCTCCGCCTTGGCTTGCTCAAAGCGGCGTTTGTACGTCGACATCTGCTGGTGCAAGTCGCGAATGATCGCCACATCCGACTCTTTGTCCGCGGTCATCGCGTCGTTGCGCGCACTCAGACGCCGCAACTCGTCCAGCAGCGAGGCCACTTCGTCACGCAGCTCCTGCACCATGTGCTGATGCTCCGCCGTGTTTTGCTGCAACAGATCAATCTCGCGCTTCCACTTTGCCTCGACGTCCGCGTCCGGCGCACGCGACGCGTGCTGCAGGTGCAGGTCATCGTACTGCCGCCGCAAATCGTCGAGGTCTGCACGGTACTGCAGCATCTCAGCGTGCTTGTCGTCCAGCGCAGAGCGGTGCTGTTCACTCTCTGCCTGCAGGTCCCGCGACTGCTGCACGTGTCCATCCATCTCCTGCTCGAGTTGCGCAACGCGGCTCACCAGCGCCGCATTCCGCGCCTGCAGCTCCTCTAGCTGCCGCTGCGTCTCACTCCCCTCGTCCCGCAGCGTTACCTCCTGTGTCTCGAGCATGCGCACACGCTGTTGGAGCTCGGCCACCTGCTCCTCGTACGCCTTCAGATCCGCACTAGGCTCCTTCCACGTCGCAGGCTCAGGCACAGGCTCACGCACAGGCTCAGGCACAGGCTCACGCACAGGCTCAGGCACAGGCTCACGCGCAGGCTCACGCGCAGGCTCAGGCACAACCGGCGCGTTGGTCATCGCTTCGGCGGCGATCGGCGGCGCCGGCTGTACAGAATTCCGCGCAAGGGTGCTGGGGTCAACGGGCACTACCGTTGGCTCCGGCACATCGCGCGCGGCCGCGGCACCCGGTTCGTCTTCCACAGCCGTGCTCCGTGGCGGCACATACACCTGCGAGCTCGTCAACTGCTGCGCATCAGCCATGACCTCGGCCAGTTGCCGCTGGGCCAGCGTCGCACTGGACAGGCGATTCGTGTTAGGGGCCTTTTCTGACGCAGCGGGCACCACTGCGGGCACCTCCGGCACCGGCGGCATGTCCTGGGCATCGCGGCCGCCCATGAGGTACTCTAGCGACTCGCTGCGCAGCTCGACGGGCAGCTCAGGGTACCGCCGCTCCAACTCAAAGAACACATCCGAGGCAAGGTCGCGGAAGCGACTCTTGAGCAGCGTCGACAGCTTCTGTCGCGCCTGGTTGCGCTTGGGATGAAAGTCATCACGACCCGGCAGGTACGGCATCTGCTGCTGCACATCCTGGCGTCGCTGCAGCTCGTCATGCACATCCGTCGACAGTTCCGAAAACTGCTGCTTGTTCAGACGCGTCAGCTTCTCCCGGGCATTCGCGCGCGACGGCGTAAGCAGCGAATGCCGCGCCGGCTGCGTGCGGAAGAACTGCAAGAGCTCCACATAGTACGTCCGAGCCAGTTGATTCACATCCACCGGGTCTTCGCGCTTAGGCGGCGCCTGGGTGCGCACCGGCGAGACTTTATAATCTTGCGGTGTATCCACAGGCGCCGGCACAGGATCCGTCGCGGGCCACGCACCTGTGCTCCCTGCCGTATAGGCCGGTGCGCCAGGCTGGCCCGCGCTTTGGTCGTAGGGCACCTGCGTCGCTTGGACCGCCATATCGGGACCCTGGCCCGACGTGCGTGACTGGCCAAACGTGTCCTGACGAATCTGGCCTACCTGACCGAGTCCATCTCCGGCATAGCCCATCGTAGTTTGCGCCATGGAGCCCATTTGACCGACACCGTCGCTGGCATAGCCCAAGGAGGTCTGGCCGACCTGGTCCATGTTGCTCTGGCCAAACTGGCCGACCTGGCCGCCCACCTGGTCCATGCTGTTCTGGCCAAACTGGCCGACCTGGCCATCCACCTGGTCCATGTTGCTCTGGCCAAACTGACCAAATTGGCCGACCTGGTCCATGTTGCTCTGGCCAAACTGGCCGACCTGGCCGCCAACCTGGTCCATGTTGTTCTGACCAAACTGGTCGACCCGGCCGCCCAACTGGTCCATGTTGCTCTGACCAAACTGACCGACCTGGCCGCCCAACTGGTCCATGTTGTTCTGGCCATATTGACCCGCCTGGCCAGCAGTGTTCTGGCCAAACTGACCCGCCTGGCCAGCAGTGTTCTGGCCAAACTGACCCGCCTGGCCAGCAGTGTTCTGGCCAAACTGACCCGCCTGGCCAAGCGCATTCTGGCCAGCCTGGCCGAAGTTATCCGAACCTTGGCCAGCATATTGCAGACCGTCGCGACCAAATTGGCCGACCTGGTTCATACCCTGCTGTGTGACGCGCGTAGCACCCATACCCAGCTGGCCCGTCTGTTGCATGGCGCCACTTTCCAGATTGTTCAATTGCTGTCCAAAGCCCCCTGTCTGCGGAAAGCGGCCTGCCTGCACGCCATTCGCGTCCATAGACGGGCGACTGGCGCCACTCGTGTCGGCACCGAAAAACCGGCGCCCGCTCATTGCGTCGTTGCTGAAGCGGCCAGCGCTGTCTCCAGAAGCATACCCAAACGGACCCGCCACGGGCGGCGTCTCAATGGGTGACGTTGCACGTGCTGGCTCTTTCTTTTGGAAGAGCGAAGCGAGCTGGTTCTTCATAGGTGAACTTGCACTGCTGCTCGACTGCGTCGAGGTGTCGCGGGCGTGATTCCCGCCTAACCCTGTGATCTGATGTAGGAATTTGCTACCCATGCGCTGACCTTGAGGGGCCAAACGTCTGTGCCGTCCTCGTCAGCGGCAAGCTCGATGCGACACGACCACCGTGGTAGTCTGAGCGGGGCAGGCGCGCGGGTCCAGGGGCCCTGAGCCCCGTGCAGCGCGCGTGCAGGTTCTTGCATGCGTATGTAGAGTCTGCGGCCCCACTATGCACGTGATTCTACCTCGGCATCTGGCTGGGCGGATCTACACCGCGAGGTCCAGCGTTGTCTGGAACACGTCGCTGAGCTCTTTTGTGAGAAGCTCATCTAGATAGAATAGCTCGCCGTCCTTGATAGTGAACCAGCGCTGCTGCGTGCCATCATAGTCAAAGCGCTTCGGGCCACTGTCGTCAGCCTCAGACACGTACCTCGACGGACTCGAGAGCCAAATCTGCTTCGTGGGCGGCTGCTTGTTGATCACATACGTGCCGTATGAACCCAGGCGCAGATTCAGCACACCCGACTGTGTAAGTGCCGCTGCACATACCGCATACTCGACGTCCCAGTCGCTCATGCTGCCGTCGCGTCCCTCTTCCAACGCATCAATGTCTTCTGTCTCAAGCAGCTCCTCGAGCTGCGCGGTAAGCTCATCGAGCGTGTGGTCCACCATGCGGTGGTACACGGTCATTTCAAGAGGCGTCGGCTCGGGGCGCTGCCCGGGAGGCGGCGCTGCCACGTACGCCCGCAGCGCCGCAGGACCACGCGATACAGGGGGCCTCTGCCAACGCGCACACTGTGCTACCGATGCACTCGCTCGAACACTCGTCCACGCCACACGCACGGCGAGTCTGGCGTTCATCTTGCGTGGCCGGTGGGGAGGTGGAGGCGTAGCGTCTCCGTCGCATGACTAAGCTCGGCGCGAGATCGGACGCAACGAGCCCGCACCCGCTCGTCGACCACGACGCTCTATGCGCCATGCCGCACCTGTTCGGCTTTCATCATGATAAACATGAGAAAGCAGGCCAGAGCAGCCAGAAAAATGAGAGAATAAATGAGGCGTCGTCTGCGGCTGGCACACCAGAGGTAATCACTGTCCCTGCGCCAGCGGCCGTTGCTAAGGGGACAGCGGTGCCCGCCCCGGGCAAGGGCACAGCGGCGGAGGTCCAGGGCGCGCCGGCCGGGACCAGCGCGAAACAGCTATCCGTGGCGCCGTCACCGTCCGTCTCTGGGTCGACGACCGCGCCGTCGGTGCCGGCTACCCAGATGAACCCTCTGACCGGCCTGCCCGTGCGCTCGCTCAAGGGGCGCTACAAGTTGGATGACTTTACCGTGCTGCGCACGCTCGGTACAGGATCCTTTGGACGTGTGCACTTGGTTCGTTCCGTTCACAACCAGCGGTTCTATGCCATTAAGGTCCTGAAGAAGGCCCACGTCGTCAAGATGAAGCAGGTCGAGCACGCGAACAACGAGCATCAGGTGCTGTCGATGGTTCGTCACCCCTTCCTTGTCAACTTGTGGGGCACGTTCCAGGACCCCACGTTCCTCTATCTGGTGATGGACTTTGTGCCTGGAGGCGAGCTCTTCTCGCTGCTGCGTCACAGTCGGCGCTTTCCGGCGCAGGTTGCCAAGTTTTATATCAGTGAGGTGGCTCTTGCCATTGACTTTTTACACAAGCACAACATTGTGTACCGTGATCTTAAGCCTGAAAATATCCTTATTGGCGCCGACGGGCACCTGAAACTCATCGACTTTGGCTTCGCCAAGATCACCGCACAGTCCAATGGCATGTGCTGGACGCTGTGTGGTACGCCCGACTACCTCGCGCCAGAAATCATCCGCGCGCGCGGCTATAACTCCAGCGTCGACTGGTGGTCTGTCGGTGTACTGCTTTTCGAAATGCTTGCGGGCTACCCGCCCTTCTACACAGACGACAACAATCCTATCAAGCTGTACGAGAAGATCCTCGCCGGCCACGTGCAGTATCCCTCGTTCTTCGAGGGGGGCGCCAAGGACCTGCTCAAGTCGCTACTCACTGCCGATTTGTCCAAGCGCTTCGGTAACCTGGCACGCGGCAGCCGCGACATTTTCTCGCACATGTGGTTCGCCGAGGTCGACTGGGACTGCCTGTACCGCAAGGAGATCCCTGCGCCGTACATTCCTCCCATTAGCGTCTACGGCGATGCAAGCCAGTACGTATATTTTGCTTACCCAGATTCGAAAAGTACCCCGAGATCGACCTTGCCGAGTACCACCGCCCTGATGCACCGGATGAGTTCCCTGGTCTTTTCCCTGACTTTTAAAGCGCTACGCTTGTTGCATTGTTGTAGGCCAATTTGTTGATGGTATCGGGGTCCAGGTCCGTCAGCGCTCCGGCCGTCGCCATCGAGCGCATCGCATGCTTGAGTTGTGCCGGCGTCAGGCGGCTCCCCACGCTCAGCACCGCCGCGTCTGGCTCCATGGCCGGCCACAGTGCCTCGTGCGCACGCAGCAGCACCTGGAATGGTGCAGGCATCATGCGGGTCATTGCGTGCACCCACGAGTGCCACGCGCCCTGCGGCGCCTTTTGCGGCGGCTCCGCCAGGAGCCCAAAGTCTTCCGTGCCGTAGATCGACAGCATATACGCCATCAGACCCACCACATGCGGCGCCGCCATCGACGTGCCCGACATGATATTCGCCGAGCGCGGGTCCTCGTTCCACGTTGACAGCACGCGCAGACCGGGCGCAAAGATATCCACACACGTGCCCTTGTTGCTGAAGAAGGCGCGCTCGTCCGCAATCGTCGATGCACCGACGGTCACGGCATTCTTCGCCGAGGCGGGCGACACATTGCAGGCATTCTGGTTCTCGTTGCCCGCAGCCACCGCAAAGTGCATGCCAGCCATCACCGCGCCGTTCACAGCCCGGTCGAGCGTCGGCGACTTGGCGCCTCCAAGCGACATGTTGGCGACAAAGCCGCGGTGCTTGCGCGCCGCCGGCAACCAGGGACGCGCGCGCATCTTGCGTGTGCGCTCCTGCGCATCTGCAACGGTCCACAGAACACCCGCCGTGACATCCGACATCGCGCCCTGTCCGTTCGAGCCTAGCACCTTGACGGCGACCAGCTCCGCCTTTTTCGCCACGCCATACGTCGTGGAACCAATCGTGCCCGCACAATGCGTGCCGTGCCCATGTGCATCCTCGTCTGTGTCGCCCATGGGGATCGTCGTGCCCCAACGCGCACGCCCACCAAAGTCCTCGTGGTCCACGCGGATGCCTGTGTCGATAATGTATGCCGTGACGCCGTCGCCAGCGACCGACTCATACACGTACTTGTTAAAGGTGCCGAGGCTCAGCGAGCGACGGTGCGAGATACGCGCAAGGCCCCACGGTGCGCCATCCTCCGTCAGGTGGCGGGCCGGATCGTCCCACGGCATCATCTGCGTGGCGGCAGTCGGTGGCATCTCGTGCACGTACCGGCCATCCTGTTCAAGCACGGCCGCGTACACGATCGAGTCGGCTTCCACGAAGTCGACCTCGGGCTGCGCGCGGATGAACTGCAGCATGGCTGGCGAGAATCGCCCCGCATAGCCCTGCAAGTGCGTGTCCATGTCATAAATATGACGGAACCCAAAGTCGGTATCGGTCGAATCACCTGGAGTTGCTGCGAGAACGAATTGCGCCACGGCGGCGCGGTGCGCGAGAAAGGCACTGCTCGATACGCCTGGCTTGAGCACGACCATATAGTGTTCCGGCACCGGTGCATTGCCCTGTGCCTGCACGAGCGGGGCCGTAGGCATGCTGTACGCACCACCGGACGGCATGGCGAGTGCCGCACACGCACACATTAGAGCAGCGAATGCGCCCCTGACAATCTGTCGAGGCCCCATCGCGGTGAATGCGACGCCGTATCTGTGGCGGCTCTGGGTACGTGGGGGGTATCACGTAAGCGACGCCGACTTGAAGCGCTGGTCGTCTCTTCTTCCCACTCACGATGACGGACCCCGTGGCACCTGTTACGCACGCCGTGGAGGCGATCCAGGTTGGCGATATGCCGGTCGTGTACTTTAACGAGGCGGTTGGTAGTGACGAGACGGGCCAGGGCACGGAGAATTCGCCGTTTGCGACGGCTGTGGGCGCCATGACGGCGCGCGGTGCGCTGATCCAGCTGTTCACGAAGAAGGGCGATGCCGACGGGTACGAGCCGCTGTCGGCGTCTGGTGTGAAAAAGGCGAAGAAGCTCTATGATCTGGCGCAGAAGAAGAAGCAGAAGGCGGCCGAGAATGCCTCGCAGGAAGCGGAGCGTGCCGCGCAGGACCAGAAGAAGCTCGAGGAGAGCAAGAAGATCACGCTCGCGCCGCCGGAGGGCGTGCCTGCGCCGAAGCGCATCAAGATTGCGTCGGGTGTGCAGAACCGCGACACACGCGTCAAGGTGTGTGGCTGGGTCCACCGCCTGCGTGTGCAGAAGGACCGCATGTTCTTGGTCCTCCGCGACGGCACCGGGTTCCTGCAGTGTGTGCTGCAGGGGCGCCTGACGCAGACGTACGACGCGCTCACGCTCACGCTCGAGAGCTCGGTGGAGATGTACGGAGTGATCCAGGCGCTGCCGGAGGGCAAGACGGCGCCGGATAACCACGAGATGCTCGTCGACTACTGGGAGTGCGTCGGCAAGGCGCCTGGCGGCGACGAGGCCATCACGAACCGTGTGTCGGAGAACGCAGACCCGTCGATCCTCGCAGATCTGCGCCACCTCGTTTTGCGTGGCGAGACGGTGTCGTCGGTGCTGCGTGTGCGCTCGGCGGTGCTCCAGGCGTTCCGCGATGAGTTTGCGTCGACGGGCATGCTCGAGGTGACGCCGCCGTGCATGGTCCAGACGCAGGTCGAGGGTGGCAGCACGCTCTTTGCGTTCGACTACTATGGTGAGAAGGCGTACCTGACGCAGAGCTCGCAGCTGTACCTCGAAACGTGTCTGCCTGCGCTCGGCGATGTGTTCTGCGTGCAGGAAAGTTTCCGTGCGGAGAAGAGCCACACGCGCCGCCACCTGAGCGAGTACACGCACCTGGAAATTGAGCTGGCGTTTATTTCGTTTGACGACTTGCTCTCGCACATTGAGCAGGACATCTGCGGTATGGTCGACCGCCTGCTGCGCGACGACAAGATTCGCGAACTGGTCGAGACGCTGAACCCCGGCTTCCAGCCGCCCAAGCGGCCGTTCCTGCGTCTGAACTACAAGGACGCGATCCAGTACCTGAACGAGCACAACATTCTCAACGAGAACGGCGAGCCGCACAAGATTGGCGACGACATTGCCGAGGCTGCCGAGCGCAAGATGACGGACCAACTTGGCGTGCCGATCCTGCTGCATTCCTTCCCCCGTGAGATCAAGGCGTTCTACATGAAGCGTGTGCCGGGTGACGAGGCCTTTACCGAGTCTGTCGATCTGCTCATGCCCGGCGTCGGCGAGATTGTCGGTGGCAGTATGAGGATGAAGGATCACGCCGAGCTCATGGAGGCGTACAAGCATGAGGGCATTGACCCCTCGCCGTACTACTGGTACACGGACCAGCGCCGATACGGCACATGCGAGCACGGCGGCTATGGCCTCGGCGTCGAGCGCTTGCTGGCCTGGCTGACGAACCGCTGGACTGTGCGGGAATGCTCGCTGTACCCCCGCTGGACCGGTCACTGCACACCATAGTTATAAGGAAAAGAAGTCGTCTTGAGCCAGTGAGTGGGCTGCGTTGATAGAAGGGTCGTCGTCATCATCATCGTTGTCGTCGTCGTCCTCGTTGTCGTCGTCGTCCTCGTTGTCGTCGTCGTCCTCTTCCTCTTCATCCTCTTCCTCCACAGCCGAGGCGGTGGCCTGACGACGCTCCAACTCCATCTCTGGCTCCGCCGACATCTCGCCGCGCTTCATACTCTTTCGTACGGTCGTGAGAAACTCGGCAGCCTGCACCTGCGCGCGATCACTCGACTGGGCGTCCGGCGCCACAGGGTCCTTGTGCTCGGCAAAGAGGGCCACGTACCGCTGGTGCGCAGGAAAGTGCTGCGTTAGCTACTTCACATACCAAGACATAGTTGAGAAAGACTCGCGACTCGAAAAGCTTTGTGCGTAGGGATTTGGCGTGCTCGGTTGTGGCGAGCGACCGCTTGCACTGCCGGATACGACGCACGAGCTTCTGCCGTTCTTCGTTAGTAGCACAACGTACCAAAGAACTTGACCTTGTGATACCTCGCGGCCATCGTTCGCTCCTTGTTCGACTGCATGCGCACGTCGAGGTCACGCTCGAGTGCCTTGCATTTACGCTCCGCCTCGATTCGCACACCTGGCGGCAGCGACTCTTTGCTCAGCAGACGCCTGGTCTGCCGTAGGAGACTTTTGATCTTGTTAGCGCCCATTGTTTCCTGCGTTGCCCGAGGTACATGGCTGCGGCCACCACGACCGCGCCCACGCCGCATTGCACCTCGTCCGCGCGGCTCTCGTGCCATGACGCCAGCCCAGGGACCACAGCTCGCCTCCACTTGATCGCCACGTGATACCAACGACGTTCGCGAGCCGCGACGACGGTGCTCCGCGGGGCATGAGGGTGTGTGTGGGAGGCTTACTGTAGTATCTGCTCCAGGCCATCGACGCCCATCGCGGCGATGTGCCGCTCAACGATACCGATCTGCTGCGGCTGCTCACCGACGCACGCAAAGGACGTGTACGTGTCACGTCTCACACCAGGATGAGCGCGAAGAGTACCAGGAGGCCATGGAGCGCATTCTCACGGAGCTGCGCAACTACACGGTACGTGTGCTGTTCTCACTCCAGGAACACTCACAGGCGTTTCTCACGCGCGTCAGTAAACGTGATGCGCCGGACTATTATGACGGTACGCGCATCTTCTGACCCAGTGATCAAAAACCCCATGGATCTCGGCACGATGCAGAAGAAGCTGCGCAGTGGCCAATACAAGACCAAGGCGCAGTTCGCTCATGATCTGAACCTCATCTGGGACAACTGTCTCGTGTACAATGCATCGCCCGTACGTTACTGCACTCACACCAGCAACATCCCCTGCGCCGCAATGCCACGTACATGCGCAAAAAATCGAACCATCTGCTCGAGTTCCTCAACGAAAAAAACAATACCAAGGACCTCCTCAGTCAATGGAACCCCGCTTCGCTACGCGTCACGCCCGGTCCAAGCACGCCCGACGCTTCGCCGGCGGTCGCATCGGGAACGCCGGCGCCAGCGCCAGATGCAGCGGCCACGAGCGACGTAGCGCCCAGCGCTATTCCCGTGCTGCAGGCACCAGCCGCTGACCATGCACCTGACGCCGCACTGCTCAACGATCGGCACGCTCTGCGCCGCAGCGCAGGCGCTATACACACCTTTCGCGAGCTGGACGAGGCGCTGGGCCACGCCCGCGATCCGCGCGAAATCTCAGCAGCCTGGGACTCACTGCGGCAGGTGCGGCCGGCGTGCCGAGATCCACTGGACTATGCGCTGCGCACTGCCCCCGACAGCGTGCACCGCGCATGGTGGGCCGCCTGCCAGTCCGACTCGCTGTTGTGTGCGGGTCTTCCAGCGATCGCCTACGGCCGCCTGCGTGCACCCGAGGTCATGTCGCCATGCACAGCTGAGGCTGGGCCGAGTCGCGCACCGGCCGTGTCGTCGCGTCTCCCGATGGACCGGCCCGGCATTCCACGCCTCATGGCGCGAAATATCCAAACGCTCCGCCGTCTATACTACACGCACAACAAGCTATACCAGCTCGCCGAGGCTGTGGAGCTCGATCTACCTGTGCCAGCGTCGGTGGGCGAGATATCCGACGACGACGACGACACGGACGAAGGAGCGCCCGTACTGGCACCGCCGCAGCCTTACGAGACATCAGAGCCGTATCCCCGCCTGACCTCTGCGTGTGCACGAGAGCAAATCTCGTGGCAGGTGCAGACGCTCCTAGCACACGCCGGCTTTGAGGGCGGGCAGACCACGGCAGTGCAAGTGCTGGCTCAGGTTGCGTCTGAGTACCTCATGGGGCTGGGGCGCACGCTACGGCTGTACAGTGACCGGTTCGCGCAGCGCCTCGAACCCGCGGACGTCATCGAACAGGTACTGGGCAGCGGCGCTGCGTCGATCGAGGCGTATGTGCGCAACGACATTGAGCGGTACGGGCAGCGCCTCAAGGAGTGGCTGCGCAAGATGCATGCGGCGCTCCGAGACCAACTTCAGTTTCTTGGAGGTACGGTGGAAGACACGGACCTGCTTGCGCGGGATGGTGAGGCGCTGGTGCTGGGCCACTTTGCTGCGGGCCTCGGCGACGACTTCTTCGGGTTCCGCGAGCTAGGGCTCGATACCGAGCTCGGCATAGCGCACCTGGCCGTACCAAGTCGCCTCTTCTTTGGAGACCGCCGCGTTAACAAGGCGGCGGTGGACGGCGCCGCGGAAACGGCGCCTACCTATGCGCCGCCGCCGCCGCCAATTATTCTTACGCGGGCAGCAGTGCCAGCCCAGATCGGGCTGCTGCGCCCATGGTACCTGTCCGAGATGGGGTCCGAGGCGACACTACCGGACCAGGTGCCTGAGCGCCCTCGCTACAAAGTGCCTACGAACGGTAAGCTGCCTACGCGCGCGCTCGCCGGCGACGACGACGCGCGGACAGCCAAGACGCCGACGAAGCGCAAGCGCGTTGTATAGCCACGTGGCCCATGACTAAGTTTTCCTCTTTTCTCACGCGGGTGGACCTATTGCCATCCTCCTCTTCCCATCCCAGTTGGCGGTGGGTTGCATTGTAGGTCTACACATACGTGTAGACAGCTTGATTTGATGAGTGGCACTCAGAAGCGTGCCACCCAAGGGGGCGCGCCGCGCGGCGCGCCCAAGCTGGGAAAGCCCAGCAAGGGCCGCGACGCGGACGGCGCGGTGAGCCTGCCGAAGCATGCTGCGCGCGCGGCGCAGGGCATCAACTTTGGCACTGTCGACGACCAACACGCCGAAATGTCGTCGTCGCCTGCGGCACAACCCGCCTCGGGCGAGCACCTGCGTGGTGCGCCGCCCGCTGCCTTTGGCAGTGTGACGGCGGAGAGTGGCGCCGCCCCCGAAAAGAACATTGGCTTTGCCGGCAAGAAGCAGCTCGACTTTCAGAAGCTGTTCCAGGCCCCCCCGTCCACGGACGCGCCTGCCGCAGATGCGCCGGCGCCGGCTAATGCGGCCAAGCCCAAGGTGCGCCCCGCCCCGCCGCCCGGCAAGCAGATGGGCGCGGCGCCTGCGCCGTACATGCCGGGCTGGCAGCCACCCGTGTACCCCCATATGAGCTACCCTGTGAGCCCCGGCCCCGGCACGTATCCCCCCTACATGGCGTCGCCGCAGCAACCCTGGACGCCCGGGACGCCCGGCTCGCCGCATGTGGGCAACCTGCCTGCTTCGCCCAACATGCTGCCGCCCAACATGTCGCCGCGCCCTGGCGGCATGCAGGCACGTCCTGGAGGCGCGTCGTTCTACCCTGCGGCCGCGTCGCCCACTGGCTTTACGATGAACGCGGGTGCTCGCCTGTTTGAGCCGCAAAAGAGCAAGGCCCTGCGCATTGTCAATCCCGAGACACACACGGAGATTGACCTTGAGCAAGTGAAGAAGGCGAGCTCGAGTGCACCGGCCAAGCCTGCCGAGCCTGCACCTACGCCTGCGCCCAAGCTGGCGCCGCCCAAGGAGCAGCCGAGCGAGAGCAGCCGCGTCAAGACGCAGGCTGACTTTCAGCAAAAGGTCCTCCGCCTGAAGATGGAGAAGGAGGCCGAGGCCAAGAAGGCGGAAGAAGCCAAGGCCGCCGAGGAGGCCAAGAAGGCAGAGGAGGCCAAGAAGGCCGAAGAGGCCAAGGCCGCCGAGGAGGCCAAGAAGGCGGAAGAGGCCAAGAAGGCAGAAGAAGCCAAGAAGGCGGAAGAGGCCAAGGCCGCCGAGGAGGCCAAGAAGGCAGAAGAGGCCAAGAAGGCGGAAGAGGCCAAGGCCGCCGAGGAGGCCAAGAAGGCGGAAGAGGCCAAGAAGGCAGAAGAAGCCAAGAAGGCGGAAGAGGCCAAGGCCGCCGAGGAGGCCAAGAAGGCAGAGGAGGCCAAGAAGGCCGAAGAGGCCAAGGCCGCCGAGGAGGCCAAGAAGGCGGAAGAGGCCAAGAAGGCAGAAGAAGCCAAGAAGGCGGAAGAGGCCAAGGCCGCCGAGGAGGCCAAGAAGGCAGAAGAGGCCAAGAAGGCGGAAGAGGCCAAGGCCGCCGAGGAGGCCAAGAAGGCAGAAGAGGCCAAGAAGGCGGAGGAGGCCAAGAAGGTGGAGGAAACCAAGAAGGCGGAGGAAGCCAAGAAGGCGGAAGAGGCAGAAGAAGCCAAGGCACCTGAGGCCAAGGCGGAGGAAGCCAAGGCAGAAGCGGCCAAGACCGAGGAGGCCCCGGCGGTCTCAGCGGGCGGTGAGCCCGACTCGGCTGCCGACGACGAGATGGAAGAACCCAGGGACACGACGGATGCTCCGGAACCGAATCGCGCGATCGAGTCGGCGCGTCGTATTGATGATCTGTCGTCGATCACGTACCCCGAAAACGTGCAGCCCCCCAAGGCAGAGCTCAACGTAAATGCTGTGCCCGGCCACTACCGCTACGACCGCGAGTTCCTGCTGCAGTTCATGAGTGTGTACTCGGAAAAGCCACATGACCTGCCGGACCTGGCGGCCATGGGCATGGAGAGCGTGGCGGCCCGTGGTGGACGCCGTGGAGCGAGCTCGTCGCGTGGCGGCATGGGCCGTGGCGGTGCTCTCAAGTCGAGTGAAGAGCGCTTTGCGTCGTCGGTCCGTGGCGGTGCGTTTGGTGGCGGCATGTCTGGCTCTCGTGGTCACTCGCTGTCGCGGGGCGGCAGTGGCGGCCCTGTGCCCTCACGCGAGACGATGGGCACTGGTATCCCGATGGGCGCGCGTCCGAAGAGCAACCGTGGCCGGCAGCGCGATGGCCGTCCCCACGTAAACCCGCCGGAGAAGGGCGGACCGACGATTCCCCTTGACCAGGTTGTGCCGCTGGCGTACTCGGAGAACCGGTGGAAGCCGCAGTCGATGGAGAAGGACCAGCTTGACCCCGCGCAGGTGGTCGAGCGTAAAGTCAAGTCGCTTCTCAACAAGCTCACAGTCGAGAAGTTCGAGTCGATCTCTGACCAGATTGTCGAGTTTGCGAACAAGTCGATTGACGAAACGGATGGACGCACACTGCGGCAGGTCATCGCGCTGGTGTTTGAAAAGGCCATTGACGAGTCGGCGTGGAGTGAGATGTATGCGCAGCTGTGTGCCAAGATCCAGATGAACCTGAACCCCGACATCCAGGACCAGGTACTGGATGAGAAGGAGCAGAAGGAGTACCGCGGTGGCATGCTGTTCCGCAAGTACCTGCTGACGTGGTGCCAGGGCGACTTTGAGAAGGGTTGGGGTGCGCAGAAGGAGAAGGAAAAGTCGGACAAGGGTGCCGAACTGCTCACCGACGAGTACTATGAGGAGCAGAAGGCCAAGCGCCGCGGCCTCGGTCTGGTGCAGTTTGTCGGTGAACTGTTCAAGCTACAAATGCTGCAGCCTCGCATTATGCACACGTGTATCGTGCGCCTGCTGCGCACTACCACGGAGCCAGAGGAGGATGAGATTGAGAGTGTGTGCCGCCTTCTTACGACGGTCGGCTACTTGCTCGACACGTCGTCTGGCAACCACAAGAGCCGCATGGACGTCTACTTCAAGCGCATCGACGACATTCTTCAGAGCCCGGCGCTCTCATCGCGCATGCGCTTCATGCTGATGGATGTCGTTGACCTCCGTTCGAGCAACTGGGTGCCTCGCCACGACAACTCGGCGCCCAAGACCATTGCCGAGATTCACGCCGATGCGGCCAAGGAGCAGCAGCAAAAGGAGATGGAGAAGTTGTCCCTCCACCGCGGCGGCTCGCGCCGCGGCCAGCCGCGTCACTCGGCGCCGGGTGGCGGTGACTCGCACGCGCACGATGGCTGGAGCACAGTCGGGCATGCGCCCTCGGGCCGTGCGCGGCCTAGCGACCTGCCGGGCTTGGGCAAGGGCGCGGATCGCGCGTCGGGCAAGCCGGGCGCCGGCCTGTTTGGGCGCAAGGGCCAGGGCAACGAGGAGCAGGCGAGTCCCTCGCCGCGGAACTCGTCCAATATGTTCAACCTGCTTACCGGCGACGGCAGCCAGGGTGAAGAGAAGGAGCGCAAAAAGCTGCAGCTGCAGCCCCGTACCAAGCCGCTCGAGACGCCAGCCGAGCCGGCCGCTCCATCGGCCGAGGATATGCAGCGCAAGATTGGCAACGACGTCAAGGAGTACCTAGCGATCCGCGACCTCAACGAGGGCGTGCAGTCGATCGAGGCACTCCCCGCGGAGCACCGCGCCACGTTTGTCGACCAGCTTGTGGCAGCTGTGCTTGACAAGAAGCAGGAAAGCGTCGACGATGCCGGTCGTCTGTTGGCCCAGCTTGTGGAGAAGCAGGTGCTCAACGAGCAGCAGCTCATCGAGGGCTTCCAGCCGCAGGTGACCATTCTCGACGACACGAGCATGGATGCGCCGAGCGCCTATGGCTTTATGGCCCAGCTTCTTGTGCAGTCGACGCTGCCCCGCACCCAGATCGAGCAGCTCGCCGACAAGATGGAGGGCGAAGGACTGCGTCCCCCCAAGGACCGCCTCCTCGCCAAGGTCGACGAATTGGCCTCGTAGTTACACAGGGTATAATGCTATCTACGCAGGCCGCGCCACAGTGCCCAGCGACGGGCTCATGTACGAGAGCGCCGGCGCCAGGCCCTCGGAGCCCGTGTCCGTCGGCACCGGGCCTGCCTCGCTCAGGAGCAGGGGACTCGCGGCGCCAAAGCCCCGGCGCGTGTGATCCGTATGCACTTCAAGTAGGGGCGATGCAGGGCGCGCCGTACTTGGTGCCACGCGACCCATCTCCATGTCATCATCAAACGCCCCGTCCGCAGCAAGGCGCTCGTCCATCATCTCGTCGTCCATCGGTGCTGCCACGTTGAACAGCTCGTCATCATGCGCATTCAGCGCGTCGACCAGGCTCACCGACACGGCCGACTTGTTTTCGCGCATCTCGTCCGAAACAAGATGCAACTGCGACGCAAGGAGCGCCGAAAGCGACGGGTACTCCGGCTTCATAGAAATGTGCTGCTGATCCGGGTACGGCGGTAGCACATCCTCATCGTCGCCCAGGCGCGAGCCGTCCGCACGGAAGAGCTGCGTATACGCAGGTAGATACACATGGTCCGCACGGCTCGCCGGCCACGAGTGCGACGCCTGCGCATATGCACTCGGAAGCGCCGCACCCAGCGCTTCGCCTCCTGGCACATACGCTTGTGCCGCGCTAGGTAGCACGAGCGGTGGCGCCTGCGCCAGCGCCTCGCTCGGTGGCGCCTCGCTAAAGCGGATCGGCACGCTCATCACCACACTCTGTACACTCACATTCGGCGCCAGAGGTGAGGCGCCAAACCCGAAGCGGATCTTGACCTTGAGCTTGTGTCGCACACGCATATGCGGACTCTCATAGTCCGGCAGCAGCTGCGGCGAGTTCTGCATCGTCGCCGATCGGCTCGAGCTCGGGACAAGCGGTAGGCTGAACGAGAGGCGCACGCGCTTGTGCAGGAGCACAAGCCCATGACCATCGTCACCCTCAAACATGTACGACGCTTTCGTCGCCTCATTCCCTGAGAGCGCCGCCGCACCGCCCGCGGCAGCAGCAGCCACCTCCGCCAGAGGTCCATGATTCGCAGACTCTGGCACAGGCGGCGCAGTCGACGCGGGCGACTCGCGCGGGCCACTCCGGATCGACAGGCGGTGGAGCGCATTCGAGACCGTGCGCCGCCGCCACGGCGAGACACCCTTGTCTTCTTTGTGTGCACCCTTGTCCTTCGACGCGCTCGGTGGAGCGCCATTCCGCTCACGGTCGGGGAGCGGGCCGACGGTGTAGGCACGGAACCTTTCCACCCCATTCTGACGCTCAGTCGGCGCAGCGCCGTTGCTGTCCAGACGCATGCGGTAGTCGACAAGGGAGCGGTGGAACGGGTGCGCGCCAGGCGTACCCACCTGCACGGCGGCGCTCTGGGGCGTCACTACACCCAGATGCCGTGGCACACGCTCAAACACGGGCAGCTGCGCCGCATTCACGTTCGCACTCCCATCGGTTGGCAGCGCAAACGCCATGCAATAGCTGCGCGAGAGGTTCGAGCTGTACTTTTCCATCTGTACACACGCCGCTTCCAGCTCACACAGCCGCAGATCACTCCAGTACCGCACATACTGCCAGAGCGGGTCCAGCGCGATATGAAGCCCGAAGACCAACGGCGCCTGCTCGCTACGCGTCGATGCATGCGTCACGGAGTGCGACGGGACCGAAAGAGTGACCTTGAGCGGTAGAAACTCGTACTTGGTACCCTGGATCACGGATGGCGTCGGCAAGTGCAACTTGGGCGTATGCGAGTAGTGCCGCAGCACCGCCGGCGCGGTCGCTGGTCGGTCAGGTGCATTGCGGGGAGGTGCTGGGGCGCTCGATTCGCCAGCCACCGGCTCGGGTCCCATTCGTGGCGAGGCTGCAGCGGGCGGCGCGGGTGTCGCGGGCTTGGCGCCCCGACGGAAGGGGTTCGTCTCGGCCTTGCGGAACGGGTTCGCATGGAGCGGCACATCGACGCCACTAAAGTCGGCGCGCTGTGCGAGAGGGATGGAAACAACGTCGCGCGTGCGGTTGACGACCACGAGCATCGGCGCACTGCGCACAGTAATCGGTGGCAGCTGGTCATTCGATGCGCTCACATCCGTTAGCAGAGAAGCGGCGATGGGAGGATTGTCCCGCAAAACGGTTGTGGCTTGCAGGGAGTAAAACGTGCTCACCGTGCGCGTGCTGATCGACGCCGGGAGCCACCCAGGGACACCCACGTCGAACAGGGCATCGAGCATCGGTGGGCCGTTCGGCGGGAGGCACACACACATGGGTGTATCCACCAGGTCCTTTTTCACCTCGCACAGCCGCACACACGAGTAGCGGCCGGATCCGTCCACATACATCGAGTAGCCCGTGAACACAACACGCAAGGCGAGCACGTCGATATTGTCGCACGCACTCGTGGCATGTGGCAAGCTGAGCTTGACGGTGCCGGAGAGCGAGTAGCTGCCTGTGACGTGCAGTGGGCCAAACATGTGCAAGGCGCGTGTGGCTGGCTCGAGGACGAGCACGACATTTTCTTCCACGCGCGAATGCCCCGTCGTCGTCGATGGCGAGCCACTGGTCGAGCTTGCACGGCTCCGTTCGGATCGGGGGGCATAGGACGGGATCAAAAACATGTCGTTTTGGAGGGGCATAGGTGACGATGTCATCGACTGATGCACATCGAGGAGGCCATCGTCGAACATACCATTCGATAGCTCCCTGTCTTCCGCGGGCGGCTGCATCGGCATGGAGCTGGTGCGCCACGACCGAGGCGCACCTTCGGCCTGGGCGGGCGCTCGCGGCTCGGTGCTGCCGGTAGGCACTGCGGTCCGCCCTGTACTCTGCGATGTAGGGTCCAAAGAAGATACAGAGCGTACATGAGGGATGCTGCGCGCAAACTGCGAGAGACGGCGCTGCAGCGGCGGGGACGAGAGCGCTGGCCGGGTCGGTGACACGGCTTCATCGTGTCTCGCGGCGTCGGCATCAGCGCGCGAGCCTAGGTTCCGCCGCATTTCCGTGTAGTTGGCAAGCGGTGTAGACGGCATGGGTATGGAGACCATCGGTAGCATGGTCCCGTACGGCCACAGCCACGGTCAACACAGGGAGGAAGCGCGTCGAACGAAGCGCGCAGAAGTGCGAGCGGGCCTCGTAGGTTACTGTCATAAGCCAATCACAGGGCGTCTGTGGAGGTCGCGTCTCGGGGCTATGGAGTCAAACGACCCACCTCAACGGCGAGATGGGCCGACTAGGGGCGCGCCGAGACAGGCTGGTCGCCATGGTACAGCTCGCGTGTCTCCGGGTGGTACATCTTGTCAATATCCACCACTTGTGGATAGGTCTGACCAACGACATAGTGCTGGTACTGGGGAGCCGGCGGCGCCTCGGGCTGCAAGTAGGCATGGTGCGGTGCGGTGGCAGGCATGAGTGCGTCAGGTACGGTCGAATAGGCCTCACCCATCGCCTCGCCAGGCGGTGCTGCAGCATCCTGGAAGGGACTATCCGCCTGCGGCGGAATCGCGTCCTGGAATGGATCCTGCTCGTGGGCGGGCGGCACGAGACCCGCGCGACTTTCGTCGCCCATGGTATAGCCAGCGCCGCTCGTCGGAGGTAGCGCAGGCTCATAGCTCGCCTCGTGCGACACGTCCGGCCACACTGCATCGTCTTTCCGCTTGGCACTGCGTTGCCGTCCGTACAACTTGTAGATCAAGAAGAGCAACAGGCCCAGGAGAACAACGCCTCCGGCTGTACAGACGCCTGCAATTACTCCCGTGTGGTTGTTCGAGTTCTTGTCCTTGCCATTGCTCATATTCTGCGATGGGTCCACCGATGCATGCGCATCGCTCGACGAGGCTGCTGGCGACGGCGACGACGTTGAGGGCGCTCTATCGCTAGTGGCATCGGGCGCCGAGTCATTGCTGGGCGTGCTCGTAGCGCCATCACCACTGGGCGTGCTCGTAGCGCCATCACCACTGGGCGTGTTCGTAGCGCCGCTGCTGCTGGACGCGCTCTTAGCGCCGCTGCTGCTGGACGCGCTCTTAGCGCCGCTGCTGCTGGACGCGCTCTTAGCGTCGTCACTGCTGGAGGCACTCGTGCTCGCGGCGCCTCCGGCCGGCGTCGACGTCGCCGAATCGCCCGATGAGCTGTCGCTGGAGGCCGAGCTGCTCGACGAGTCACCACGGCCAGCATGCGATGTGGCCGAGTGCGTGCTCGTGGGCGAGGCCTTGGCAGAGCTCTTGGGCGTCGACGTCGCCGACGCCGAACTGGGAAAAGACGACTCGCGCTGGCTGTTCGCGCCCCCCGCGTACGGCACACTCGTCGACGTTGCGGGGTGGCTATGCGCACCGCCAGTGTGCCGCCCGTTGGAAGACGAAGATTCGCGTTCGCTGTTTGCGCCGCCCGCGTACGGCACACTCGTGGATGTCGGCCTGCTCCGATTGGCGCTCTTCGAGTGGCTGGGCGCCGACTGTGTCACGGGCAGGGTGGTGAACTCGCCGCCATTCAGAGGCCGGCTCGAATGGTGGCCGGGTGCCGATTCCGTGACGGGCAGTGTCGTAAACTCGCCGCCATTGAGCGACGACAGTGCCATGGCAATTCCGTCGTTCAGCGCCTCCCACTGCGGCGTGGGCCATTCGCGCCGTTGGACGGGCGGGCGCGTGTGGTGGTGAGGATGATGAGCGCGGTGCAGCCTCATCAGACCGACGCCTTGGCGCGTGTGGTAGTAGTGCAAGTCATGCGTGTGCTGAGCATCCGCGTGGGTGCTCGCAAGACCCGGTGCTACGGCACAGCCCAGCACAGCTAGGACACTGACCGTGCTCCGCATATCCTTCTTCTAGTCGGCAGCTCAGCACTAGAACGGTGTCTAGATAGCGAGCGTTCACGTCGGTGTGAAAAAGACAACGCCGCCACCGTCAAGTTCTACGTGGGGGCCTGGGGGCGTCCTGCAAGGTGGACCCTCTACGAAGTTCTACGTGGGGTGTGGAGGTGGCTTGACCCCTGGCCGGTGTGTATCGCCCGGGCCTAGAAGGTAGGCCTCCAGCTGGTCGGCCACACGCGCGTCGAGCGACGCGCCGGGCATGGGCGGCCCCTCCTTCAGGGTGAGATCCAGCTCGCGCGGCCCGAGGAGTCCGCGGCGAAACTGCGCAATGACATAGTCGGCGGCCACGGCCAGGTTAAGTGTGCCGCCCTTCTGCCGTGCGCCGGGCGCACGCTCCGCGACGCTCGCCAAAAAGACCTTGACGTCGTCGGTCGGCGTGGGGTCGTGCATCAGCGCCGTGTACGATGGCAGTGTGCGGTCGCCCTGCGCAAGAGAATACACGTAGCGCTGGTTCATGCGGAAGAGCAGGTAGTCTGCGAGCGTCTCAACATCGAAGAGCGCCTGCTTCATGCAGCCGGCCAGCGCCAATTTGATCGCGCGCTCCGTGCCGCCATGCTCAGCTGGGCCGAGGTACGGCAGCATGATCCCTGGTGTGTCGTAGACGTATACGGCAGGACCGCGCTCGCGCTCGCGCGCCACAAGCGACTTCATATTGATAGGTGAGCTCATCTCGAGCTGCGCGAGCGAGGGCGGATCGGGCGTGATGCGCACCGTGCCCGTGACCTTGCGCGTGTGCCCGGGATGGGGGTGCGTGCTCGCTGCGCTCGCCTTGCCGGTCCCGACAAAGCGCAGCGCATTCAGCAGCGAGCTTTTGCCGACATTCGGCATGCCCACGACCAGCACACGCACGCCTGTCTCGGGTGTCGGCGTGTAGCGCGCCGCGCCGGACAGGCGCGAGTGCCGCTGGTGGTTCGATGTGCGTGTCACCGCCTGCGCGGCCGCCTTGGCGAGCGTCTTGGCGCGCCCCACGACCCAGTCGTATACACGCTGCATATCGCTCTTTTTTCGGGTATCCACGAACATAACACTCTGGTCGTGGGTGTGCTGCGCGAGTGCACGGAGGATGGGCCCTTCCAGCTTGGCATCGACCTGGTCACGCTTCGTGTACACGACGAGCCGCCGCGCGCTCCAGCCGGGCACATAGGTACGTGGCGCCACTTGCACGCGCTGCTGCGCGGCAGGCGCATTTCGCAGGGCCGCCTCAAAGTTCGGGTTGATGCTCGTAAATGGCACACGAGCATCGCGCACCTCGACGACCAGCGGCGGCGGTGTGCGCGCCAGCATCGACGGGATCGACCGCATCGCGCGATGCATGTGGCCAATGTACCAGGACGGCGCCGACTCTGTGAATGCAAACGACGAGCGTGGCAAGAACGACGGCGGTGCACCACACTGCCGTGCGCCCACCGGCTCCGTGCGCGGCGCGGCAGCCCGCGCCACGAGCGGCACAGCTCGGCCCAGGCGCCCCGTTCGTGGCATGGCAACCCTTCCTCCACATCATGGACGGCGACGTCCTGTGGCCGCCCGAGGCCCCAGGCGCCTCGCCGCCCCAGGGAGTGCCCAGCGCTGTGCCTGCGTCGCCATCGCACGATGCAGGTATGCGCCTTCTCTGGAAGGGGACGCTCCTCTTGCATGATGGGACGCAGCTCCCAGGCACCTCGATTGTAACGACGATGCAGCCCTGGACGCACTTGCGCACGCAGTCAGGCGAGGATGCGGGGAGCGACCTCGAGGCCGAGGCAGAGCTGTGCTTTGCACTGGAGATGGTGCGGCATCACCCGCTGCGTGTGCGGCCGCTATATGGGACGAGTCTCCGCGCGACCGACCCGCCCGAGGCCACATGCCGCGCGTCGGGGGCGATCCAGCTCCGCGTGGACGGCGCAGACGACGTGACGCAGGCGTACTTTCTTCGTCTATTTGGCATAGAGGCAGTGCGCCCGGGCGAGAGCACGCGACAGGCTCTGCACCTGACGTTTGACCCCAGCACACGTACCGCACCGTCGTACCGCAGTGGGGGCGTGTTTGAGTTCATGCTCCTGGGTCAGTGCGCGCACGATGGCGTGCTGGACCTCGTCGTTGGGCGCCAAGTTGCTCTGCGCAAGAGTGAGGTGCCTACAAAAGACGGGCGTCCGGACGATCCGCTGCCGCGCGTCGTGGCCGGGCGAGAGCGCGCGAGCGCATGGGCCTCGAGCGACGACGAGGCGCCGGTCACGCGTGTAGACATGCGCATGCGCCGGCGGGGGCAGCTACCGCACTCCCCGCGCCAGGGGCGCGGCCACACGCCGGGTCGGCGGGGCGAGAAGCGCGGCGGGCGTGTGCCGCTCGAACCGCGGCCGATGGAGCGCCGGAGTCCGGCGGGCAGCGCGTGGCGGCCGATCGTCGCGCCCATTGCCGTTGTAGGCCGCGGGACGCCCGACCCTGTCGTGGAGCAGCAGAACCGCACACGCATCAAAAAGCTCGTGCACGCGCAGCTCGCGGGGCACGGTATCGATCGTGCGCACCCCGATCATGCCCCGTGCTTCCAGATGGCGTATGCAGGCACCTGTCTCGTGTTCCGGCATGCGCTCGATAGCGCACCACTGGAGGCCGCGGCCCTCGCGCCGGTGGTCACCGCGCACCTCGACATGTACATTCACCCCGCGCAGCTGGCGCTGTGTGCGCGTGTCTCGTAGGCGCTGGACGCTGACTAACACTTTTCCATGACCGACCGCGTCGCAGGCCCAGGTCTGCGGCGCCTGCCGCCGTACTGGCACGAGTACAAGACGCGCGCCAAGACACGGTGGTATGGGCGCCAGATCCTCGAGGTGTTCACGACCGAGTTTCGCGATCGCACGAAGGAATACTACCTGTGGGCGATCCACCACGGGCTGTGTACGGTGAATGGACAGTGCGTGCCGCCGACGTACCGCATCCAGAACAGCGACTTTTTGGTGAACCGTGTGCACCGCCATGAGCCGGCCGTTACGAACACGCCCGTGAAGATCCTGCACCGCGACGACGCGCGCGGACGCCTCGTCGTAGTCAAGCCCGGCAGCATCCCCGTGCATGCTACTGGGCGCTATCACCACCACACGCTCGTCGAGATGGTCAAGCAGCAGGCGCAGATACCCCAGGTGTACACGAGCAACCGCCTCGACCGCCTCACGTCGGGCATCATGGTGTGCTCCACCACCAAAGAGGCTGCCTGCGAGCTCGGCAACGACTTTAACGCCGGCCTCGTGAACAAGGCGTACGTGTGCCGCGTGCAGGGCCGCTTCCCCGACGGCCTCGTCGACTGCCGCGAGCCGATCCTCAGCGTCGACCGGCAGAGCGGGCTGAATATTGTGCATCCCAAAGGCAAGCCATGCCGCACGCTGTTCCAGCGCTTGTCGTATGATGCGCCGACCGACTCGAGCGTGCTCGTGTGCCGCCCCATCACCGGACGCACGCACCAGATCCGCGTGCACGCGCAGCACCTCGGGCACCCCATCTGCAACGACCCCCTGTACCACCACCCTGTGTGGGCGACCGTCGACCGCGACGTGCTCGCGACCGCACAGCCGCGCTTTTATGAGCGTGTCGGCGGCGGCACCGGCAACACTGAGGTCGAGCGCGTGCTCACTGCGCTCAAAGGCACGCGCGATGACACCGAGGGCTGGGCCCGCTGGCGCGACCAGGTCCTGTTCGGCCGGCTCAACGAGGAGCTCGGTTACGAGGACGTGTATGTGCCGGGTGCGAACGCAGAGCCCGCGCCGCCGCCCGAGGACGAGGCGGCCGCGATCCAACAGCAAGAGACGTGTGACGTGTGCCATACGTACGTATCGTTACTAACGCAGACCCCTGCTGCCAGAGCCCCGCCCCGACGAGCTGTACATCTACCTGCACGCCATCAAGTACTGGACCGACGCATGGGTGTTCCAGGACGTGCTCCCGTGGTGGGCCACGCGCCACTGGCAGGACCCCGGGCATGCGCTGATGCCCGAGGACGTTGCCCTCCCCGACTGGCCGCTGATTGCGCACCATGCAGGGCACGACCCGCTCGGCCTCGGCAAGGGCGGCGGGCGCCGCCGCATCGATGACGAGGTGCCGCCCGCAACGCGCCTCGTTGCGTACCCCGTGCATGTGCCCAGCGCGCCCGTTGCCGGCTCCATGCCCACGCTCGTGCTGGAAGTGACGCGCGGTCTCGAGGACGCCGCGCAGCGCGAGGTCCTGCAGCGTGTGCCGCCGCCGCCCGGCGCGAATGGCGCGGCGATCGAGTCGGCGCTGCACTCGGGCCTCTTGTACGTGCGCGCGCCGTGGAATGCAGCGGCGTATGCAGCGTACGAGCGCGACAAGCTGCCCGTCGCGACCGCTGCGTACTGGGCGATGGGCGAGGCTATTCTGCCGCGCCCCCTGCTCGACGCGCTCTTTGCCGAGCGTGTCGCGGCGCTAGGCGCCAGTGGCCCCGGCCACGAAAAAGAGGCGCAACCCACGCCGTCCGAGGAAGCCCTGCTCGCGTGGATCGCGCAAGTATGGGCGGACCATGCGCCTGCGAGGGCCGCTGCGCTGCAGGCATGGCACGCGCGGGGTGCGCCGCCGCCGCCGACCTGGCACGTGAGTGTGGATCGCAGCAGCTATGTGCTGCCGACGCTCAGCACGAGCACGCTCGAGGCGCATGCACAGGCCCTCGTCGCGTCGTGGCTGGGGCCTGCCTGGGCCCCGGCACCGCGTGCCGAGGCGTCGCTCCATGTGAAGCTGACGTGGGCGCCGCGGTTCCGCGTCGAGGAGTCGCTGCAGTGCGGACCCCGCGCGCGCCAAGGCAACCCATCCGGCTGCCTGTGCCTGCAGCTGCATATTCCCGCGCGGGTCGCAACGACCGCGGAGGCCGTGCGCACGGCCATGGCGCGCGCGCGTGCGTATGCGCTTTGTGCGCTTCTCCCGATTGACGAGGGCGCGGTGGCGAGCACGCTGCACAGCACGGACGCCCACCTGGCGGCTGCGCTCGACGATATGCTCCAGGCGCGTGGGCGGACGCCGCAGCACGAGGCGCCGCTCGACGCGGCGCTCGTCGAGATGCCGCTCAAGCCCAAGGAGCTGCCGCATGCACACCTCTTTGACCTGTATGCTGCCGAGGTCGCGCATTTGGCACGCGCACTCAGGGAGGGAGGCCGCGCGCTCGTGCTGACGAGCGAGCCGCGGCTCCTTGCGCGGGCCGTGCGCGAGCAGGTCAACGAGGCGCGGCGTGAGGAGCGGCGGAGTACAGTGGCCCTCGAGTCACTCGTGTGGGGTCTGCCACTGCAGGTCCACGAGGACGAGCGCACGGCGCGTGAGGGCGACGAGGAGGCGCAGCAGCGCGGGGGACTGCGCACCATCCTGCATCACCACACGTTTGTGGCACAAATCGCGCAGCGTCCCCTCTATGCAGAATAGGTTTAGTCATCGTCGGCGGACTTTGCGATCCGCGCGCGGCCCGCCACTCGATCTTGCCTTGCCTTGGACGCTGGCGCCGCAAGCCATGTCGGCGACATTGCCCGCGTGCGTGCGTCGAACATGGCTCTATGCTGTGGTGATGATCTTCTGGCTCCTTGTCCAGAGCGATGTCCTCGCCGGCGATCGCGCCAGCGATAATCGCGACGAAAATGTCGATGACCCTACGACGCAGCGTCGGATCACAAACCAACAGCTCGAGGACCAGACCACAGTCGCGAACAACATCGCCGTGGCCGGGTTAACCCTCTACGTTTGGGAGTACCTGTGCACGCTATCGCACGAGATCTACATGTGGTTTCATCCACGCCTCCTGCAGCGGCCGCAGGTGTTCTTGTTCTTGGCGGTCCGCTACGTAACCATTCCCGCGCTGGTCGTGCCCCTGTACAGCATGTGGGGCAATATCAAGGACCAGGCCGACTGTCCAAAACACGAGCAGATCACCGTGGCTTTCGTGCAATTTGTCGTTGCGTGCATTTTCTCGTGGCGCACCATTGCCATTTGGCGGCGGCGGCGCTGGGTCATTGTGACGCTGCTCACCCTCACGTTGATGCTCTTTGTGTCCAGTGTGAGTCTGCTGTACTTTTCGCAGGATGCATACATCGTCACGGGCGAGTGCCGTCCTGCGCTCGTCGCGGTTGACGACGACGACGACGACGACGACATTGCAAGACCGGTGAACATCCTCCAGTGGTTCTACCTGACGTGCATCATCTTTGATACGATTACCTTGCTCCTGTCCACATACAAGCTGCTTTTGTATGCAAACATGGGCCGCGCGGTTGCGTTCCGCGACCCGTTTGAGGCGCACCGGCAGCAGCTCAAGAAGAATGGGACGGCCGAGGACCAACAACCCGACATTGAGAACGCATCGGCCCTCAGGTCATCAGAGCGGCACTCCAGTGGCGCACATATGGTCTCGCGCGGGCTGCGCCCGAGCGTGGTCTCGATCATCCTCTTCCCGTACCGCAAAGTGTCCGCGCTGTACTCGTGGTGGTTCTCGCTAACACCCCTCGTCGCGCGGCTCATGCGCAACGGTATCCTGTATTTTGTCGTCGTGACCGCGTACAGTTTGAACAACTTTGTGCTCGAGGCTGTCAAGTCGCTGCACTCCAAGAGTTTCCTCACGCTCTATGCGCCGCTCGTGTGTGTCATGTGCCAGCGCATGCTGCTCACCGAGTTCAAGGCCGTGTGGTCGCCGCACGACGAGGACAGCATGATCCCCGGCCGCGATCTCGTCGAGGCCGTCACAGGCCACAAGCTCGTGGTGGGCCACAGCGACATTGACCGCTTCGAGCACTTTGCATCGAACCTCGAGGAGCGCCATGCGTCGGTCGTCTCGCCACGCTCACGCCACAACTCGCGCCTCTGGAATCGCACGAGCGCACAGCCATGCGAGTCAGAGGCACCGCACGATGCGGCGGTGGATCCATCCAACTTGGAGGCGGCGTATCCGCCGTACGCGCCGCCCGAGTGCGCGGACTTGTCCTCCCACTCGGGCTCGCCGTCCGAGCAAGCCAAGGAGCCCGACACGGAAGAGACACAGCGCGACATGGCGCGGCCCGCGTCGCCGGGCCCCCGTATGATCTCCGTGGCGCCGCCGCAGGCCGCGCGGCACCGGCTGGTCCAACTTACGCCGGCGCAGCAGGAACAGGCGCTGCGCATGGCGGGCCTCTAATGTATACCCTATGTACTTGTATCATAATGGGACCATGGTATCATGCTGCTCCTCCAGGGAGGATGCGCTCGCGCTCGGGATCCTCGTGCGCAAAGCCCTGCAGGCGCTCGGCAGTGGGGCGCGCCGGCCCATCGCGTGGATGCCGAAAGTAGCAGTTGGCTGTGTCAGTCGAGGATACGTACGTCGCGTACACTCGTCGCCGTAGCGACACGCTGTAGCGCTCCGCTGCGTGGGATGCATGTACGCACAGCCTGCGCGCGTGCACCCCAGGCCAAAGCGGCATGGCGTCGACGCCGTTTTGCCAGGGGGCGGCACCGGCTCGCCATTCGCGCCATAGTGCGCGAACGTGCAGGTGGGGTTCAGGCATTGTTGCTGGAAGCGGCACGGCGTCGTGCTCGGTGCAGAGCTGCGTGCCGTGATAAATGCCACAGCCGGGCTCACATGGCTCAGCACACACTCCTTGTCGTCGCAGGCGCCGCCTTTCTCGCACGCATCCGCACGGAGCACAAGCGCCTGGGCATCTCCGTCCTTGCCGGCATTGGCGGGCGACGGGTGGCTGTATGTGCACAGGGGATTCGTGCACGCAAGCGACCAGCGGCACAGCGCCTCGTCCGTGGGCTGCGTCGGGAACGCGGCGGGATCTCGCGGCGCCGGGGCCGCTACCACGGGCGGCCCATTCTCCGGCATCATCGGGTCCAGACGCGAAAAGAGCGACGGCGCACCTGCGCCGGCCATCGCGGCCATTGCGGCCATCGCCATAAAGGGAGGCGGCACGGACTCGGACGGCACAAAGGGCGGCGCACGCGGGTCCGGTATACCTGCGCGGCCGAGAAGACTGATGGACGCCGGCTTGGTCGGTTCCTTGGGCTCGCGAGTAGCCCGCCGCTTATTCTCGCGCTCGCGCCGCGCCGGCGCACGCGCGCGCGGCTCGTCCCACCTGTCGTGTGCACGCGGAGCCGGGTCGCGCGGGGGCGGTGACGCGGAGCGGTCTCGCGCAGCGGGCTTCGCCGCTGCTGGAGGATCTTCCTCGCCCTCCATCGCCGCACACGCGCCGTTCCACAGCTGCTCGACGACGTGCGCATCGAGCTCAGAGCCCATGAGCTCGCGGAGCTCCTCGGCGATCATCTCGGGCCCCTTGCGGTTGGCAATCATGACCGTGACGTATTCGGCCATGACAGAGTCGTCAGCACTGGCCATGTCATGCTGCACAAGGATGCGCTGGATCGCATCCTGCACGCGCGCGGCCTGCGGCGTGCCCAGCTCGAGCGACAGCGACGCCATGAGAGACGCTGTGGACGGTCGGCGCCACCGACGAAGAACATCACGTGATATATCCATCGCGGAGGGCGGCGGCGGCCTGGGACCTGCCACGATGGTGCGTTGCGAGTACTGACGAGTAGCTGCCATTGACATTGCTGAATGCAGCGCAAGACAAACCCATGGTACGTGCTGTGTGACTGACAGCAGCTCGTGGAGCTGAAAAACAGCGAGACATTCAACGGGCACCTGGTCGCCTGCGACAACTACATGAACATTACCCTGCGGGATGTATACCAAACGAGTGCGGTACGTGTACGCCACTGACCGAAGAGCGGCGAGCAGTTTTGGAAGATGCCGGAAGTGTATATTAAGGGCAGCACGGTACGTGGCCCAGGCTCACGCAGATTAAGTACTGCCGCGTGGTCGACACGCTGATCGACACGGTGCGCGAGGCCGAGGAGCACGCGCGCAAGCAGCGGCAGCAGGCGGCCAGCCACGGCCACCGCGGCCGCAACGATGGCCACCGCGGCCGCGGGCACCGGGGTGCGCGCGTGCGGACATAGGCTAGATACCAATTTCTACCTACAGCTCGTCGTGGGGGGCGCCCATCGTGGCGCCCGAGTACGGATCGCGGATCTGCAGGAGCTCCACGTCAAAGACGAGCGCGGCATTCGGGGGGATCACGTTGCCCGCGCCCGCGGCGCCATAGCCGAGGTGGGGCGGGATCTGCAGCTTGCGCTTCTCGCCCACGCACATGTCGCGCAGGCCCATGTCCCAGCCCTGGATGACCATACCCTCGCCGAGGGTGAATGACTGCATAAGCATGCGGTACGCACGAATGGCTGGTTGCGGTCCAGCGACGAGTCAAACTTCTTGCCGTCCCACAGGTAGCCCGAATAGTGCCTGACGTAAGTAGCGGGGACCTACATCAACAGCTCCTGGCCGTCGCGCGACTTGGCATCGCACTTGGCCGGACGCGCCTTGACACCAATGCGCAGCTCCGTCGGCGGCGCCTTGGCCTGCACAAGCGCAAAGAGAGCAAAGAAGCACACTACCCAAAAATGCATGTCGTCAGGAGACAAGGTCGCCCGGGCCCTAGGTGGAGGCCGCCACGTTGGCCAACTCGGCGCTTACGAGCGCCGCCACCTGCTCGAGCTCGAGCGACATGCGCACGCCCATGCCCGTGGGCGTGCGGTGAAGCGGGAAGAAGGCAACGAGGTGGCTGGGTGATTGCAGTGCAAACTGCACGACGAGGCGGCGGGCCCCCGCGTACAGCAGCACACGGCCGCTGCACGGCCCGGCCGGCGCCGCGTCGCCGTGCACGACGTCGAGGAGGCGCGCGAGCCATGCCTGTGCATCCTGCAGGCCTTCAAAGGGGCGCCAGTCGATATGCACATCGTAGCCGTGCGTAGCGGACGTGAGCACCGCGTGGAAGCGCGCGAGAAAGAGGGTATACTTGTAGAGCTCCCAGAGGGGCGCCGTCAGCGATGCGCGCGGCGTGGGCGGCCGCTGCGCGACGGACGCTGCGTGTGTGCGCCGTAGCGCCGCCATGCGCACCGTCCAGCTGCGCAGCATACGCAGGCGCAGCCCATGCAGGAGCATCGTGGCCCACATCGACTCGGTGCCCTGCACCGGCGCCTCGGCGCCCCGCTCGTACGACACCAGCTCGAACGAGACGTCCAGCGTGCTCGAGAGTGGTACCGTCATGCACGAGGCCGTGACGGTGCGCGGCAGCATGGGCGAGAGCGCGCCGGACTGCGCGGCGAGCTCGCGAAACAGCTCGGCATCGATAGCGTCCCTCTGCGCGTCGTACAGCTGTGCATCTAGGTCGGTGCCGGGCACGGGCGGCACGGGCGTCGCGTCAGCGCTCGTCCAGACCACCTCGCCCGCCGCGGTGCGCTCACGGAACAGCACGCGCAGCCGGCGCCACGCGCGGTCCGGGAACACGAGCGACTCGGACGACGTCGCAGTGTCCGCCCAGTACGCAAGCGTGCGCTGCAGCACGGGCACGGGCGCTTCGCTGGGGCCGTAGCCGATCCATGCGTCGCGCGCACCCTCGTCCTTGACGGCGCCGTCGCCATGGAGCACGGGCATGCCAAAGCCATGCAGCGCACTGCCGGCGGCCGCCTGCTGGTCCAGGCGCTCCATATCGACGAGGGGGCGCCCCGGTGTGAGCTTCCAGCCGCGCTTCTGGATGCGCGAGAGCGCGTGCCACCGTGCGCGCTCGGGCGGGAGGCACCGCTCCATCTCGTCCGCGCCCTGCGCGAGGATCGCGGCAGCACTCTGCAGACTCTCGCGCTTGCTCTGGATCACGCGCTGACGGTTCGCGAGCGGCGGCGGCGGCGGCGGCTCCGCATCTTCGGGCAGCGCCGTCTCAAGCGCACTGAGCGAGAGCGAGGGCGGCTCGAGGAAGTACTCGCTCTGCGCGGCAAACACGGGGCCGCCGTCGCCGCGGGCGTTCTGGATGAGCATGCCGAGCAGGTTCTGCGCCTGCTCCGCATGAAATAGTGCGACCTCGAGTTGGTGCAGCATATCGTCGCGCACCGGCACAAACTCGCTCTCGGGAATGCGGCCCAGCTTGAGGGGCGGCGCCGCGGCAGGCGCGTCCAGGGCGCCTGGCGGCGCGTATGCCGCGTGCAGGCGCGCGAGGGCGTCGAGCACGGGATCCTCGTCCATCGGAGCGTCCTGCAGTGCGGCCGCGCTCACGCGCGCAAAGTCGCCGCGCTCGGCCCACAGGCGCAGGCGGCGCGCGCGCGCCTCGTCGAGCAGCGAGGGCGGAGGCGCGAGGATGCGGCGCCCATCCGCCTGGACATCGAGCACGTCGCGCTCCGTCGCCAGTGACGGTGCGCCAGGCGGCACAACGAGCATGCCATCTGGCGTGCCGGGTGCCACGGGCACGCACGCCACGCTCAAGCCCACGCGCGGTGCGCCGGTCATGCTGGGAGACGGTACACACGTGATGCATGTGCACCGCCGAGTCACGACGGTGCTCCTTCGCATGCAAGTGCAAGGCGTGGACGCGGAGGCGTATGCGCTTGCGCGCGCACACAAGCCCTCGCACTTTGTGCTGGAGCGCGTGGTGCGGCCCAACATTCTAGCGCTAGAGCCGTACCGGTGCGCGCGCGACGACTTCCAGGAGGGTGTCCTACTGGATGCGAATGAGAACGCGATGGGCCCGGCGATCGCCCCAGGCTCCGCGTACGAGTCGCTGGACCTGCACCGGTACCCTGATCCGTCACTGCATGCGGCGCGCGAGCGTGCGACGGCGCTGCGGGGCCTGCCCCACCCCGCGTACACGTTCCTGGGCGTCGGCAGTGACGAGGTGATTGACCTGATCCAGCGGTGCTTTGCGCGCCCTGGGCAGGACAAGATCCTCATTTGCCCGCCGACGTACGGCATGTACCGTGTGAGTGCCTCGATCAACGACATCGGAGTCGTGCAGGTACCGCTGGTGACGGAGAAAGGCGCGTTCCAGCTCGACACGCCGCGAATCCAGGCGGCGCTGCGGGCGGACCCCGCGATCCGCATCGTGTTCCTCTGCTCGCCGGGCAACCCGACGGGCACGCTGCTCCCGCTGCGCGACGTGCAGCAGGTCCTCGACACGCCCGAGTTCGCCGGCGTCGTGGTCGTCGACGAGGCGTACATCGACTTTGCCGCCGAGGAGCAGGCGCTCGGGCGCAAGCACGGCGTGGCGCCCGTGTCCGCCGTGTCGCTTGTGCACGAGTACGCGAACCTCATTGTCTCGCAGACGCTCAGCAAGTCGTTCGGCCTCGCCGGCGTGCGCCTCGGCCTGGCCTTCGCGCAGCCGCCGATCGTGCAGGTCATGAACAACACCAAGGCGCCCTACAACATCTCGTCGCCGGCCGCGTACCTTGCGTCGCAGTCGCTCAGCGCTGAGGGCGTTGCGCGGATGCGCGCTAACGTGCGCACCCTCCTCGACGAGCGCGACCGCTTGTGTCGCGCCCTCGGCGAGATTCCCGCCATGGGCGCGGTGCTCGGCGGCAACGACGCCAACTTTGTGCTGGTGCAGGTACTTGACCGCCCGGGCGGCGTGCCGGACAGCCAGCGCGCCGCGCACGTCTACGATACGATGGCGCGCCACCGCGGCCTCGTCGTGCGCAACCGCTCCTCGGAGCTCGGGTGCGCGGGCTGCCTGCGCATCACGATCGGCACCGCCGCGGAAAACGACCTGTGCATCGCCCTGCTCACCGAGCTACTCGCATAGTGGTATCTACTTAGGCAAGCGCCATCTCGGCCTCGCGCATGTCGAGCTCCGTGCGCAGCTCCTCGTACGCCTCTTGCGCCTCGGCACGCTCCGCCGACAAGTCGCGGTACTCGTCCTGTGCACGCGCCTCGACTGCCTGCAGCCGCGCGACCTCCGCCTGCAGCCGCTCCAGGCGGTCAGCACCGCCCGCAGGCTCGGACGCCGATAGTCGCGCGAGCGCCTCGTGCGTGATCAGCTGGTCCACATGGTGCGTCGCCGCCGCGCGGAGCTGCGTCGCAAGCATGCGCGACCGCGCCTCGTAGCCACCCAGCAGCTTGCCCAGCGTCTTTTCGCTCTTGGCCGCCTGCGTCGCCACGTCCGTCAGGCGCGCACGCAGCTGCTCATGCCGCACCGCAGCACCATGTACCCGCTCCGCTGGCGACACCGCATCGTACATCGCAGCACGCCCCGCCGGCGTCCACGCCTCGGGCACACGCAGTGCCTCGTCCAGCGCGCCGTGCGGCGCCGCGCCCCGCGCCACCTCGGCCTCCACCAGCGCCTGCGCCGCTGCTCGGTGCGCGTCGCTGAGGGCCGGCAGCGTCGGAACCAGGCCGCCGGGGTACCGGCTGCCGGGCAGGGGGAATACACGCGCGTCGTGCGCCATGAGCCGCGCAATTTCCTTGTCGACGAGGGCCTGCGCGGGCGGCGACGCGGGGAGCCGCAGCGACTGCAGCAGTGCGAGCACGTCGCGCTCGTCCACATTGGCAGGGCGGGGCAGCGCGCGACGCACGACCTGGGTCCGCTGTGCATACTCGCGCGCACGCGCAGCGGCCGCAAGCTCGGCATCGCGCGCGTCGCGCACCGTCGCGTCCTCCGCAAGAGTCGTCGGCGCCTCGACGGGCGGCGCCTCGGGCGGCGCCTCGACAACAAGGTCAAAGTCGTTCTTGGGGGCAGGCAGCGACGCGAGGCCCGCGTCGAGCTCGCGCTGCGCGGCCCGCGCGATCGCCTTGGGGTCACGCGGCGTCGCAGCCACATCCGTGCGCAGGCCCAGCGAGGCGCGCAGCGGCGTCGCGCTGGGCGCCGGCGTGGCGCCCGGCGCAGGGGGCGGTGGCATGGGCGTGTTCTCGCCGCCAAGAAGCGGTGTCTGCGCGACAGTGCGGCTGTGCAGCTCGCGCGCTTCGCGCACGAGCGCGTCCGAGGTGTGGCCAGCAGGTGTCGGCGGGGCGCCCGGCTCGAGCGGCGCATAGTGCGAGAGGAGGCCCTCCGTTGCCGCGCCGTCATTCGTCTCGACGAGGGCGCGCGCTGCCTCGCTTGCGTGGCCGAGCTTGACGATCTGCTCGAGCTCGCGCTCGCCGACCTGGGCGTCGGGAAGGGCGAGTTTCCGCCGCTTGGTGACCTGCTCTGCCTCGCGCAGGCGGCGGAGTGCCTCTTCGTGGCGCGCAGGCTTGTTCAGTGCGCGCTCCCGCTTGCGCTTCGCCTCCTCGTCGCTCTGGCGGAGGCTGGGGTCCATCTGCTGGAGGGTGCGGCGCATGGGCTCCTCGTACACCTTCGCGGCCTCCTCGGTCGTGTCGTAAAAGCCCGGGAGCGGCTGCTTCTCGAACGGGATCTCAGCATTGTAGTCCATGCCCGGCTTCTTGTCCTTTCCTTTGGCGAGGAGGCCCGCGGCGCGCAGCTCGCGGCGCTTCTGCAGCGTCGAGAGGCGGCGCGCCTCGTCGAGCGCGCGCTCGCGCGCCTTGCGCTTCGCCTTCTTTCCCTCGGTGTTGGCGAGACGCGCGCGTGCCTCGGAGAGCATCTCCTTCTCGTCCTCGTCCATGTCGACGGGGTCGGGCTTGGCTGGCCGCGACTCGGGGTCGGGGTCGATCTCGCCGGGACGCAGCTTGAGCACCTGGTCGGCGCTCGGCGCCGCCTCGGCGCCGGGGCCGGCGAGTGTGAGCTCCGAGCTCTGCGCGTCGGCGTCGTCGAGCAGCTGCTGGTACCGCTCGAGGCACTGGGTCGCGGTGCGTCCGACGATCGGGGCGATTGTGCGCCACTGCGTCGGCATGAGCTTGGCCATGTGCAGGAGCTTCTCATCTTCCTCGCGCGACCACTCGATCTTCTTGATCGAGGGGTCGAGCCATTCGAACCAGCGCGCCTTACACTGCTTCGGCGTCTTGCGCACGAGCAGAGACGAAATTCGCGCCCATTGCTGCGGTCAGTCGCTTGCACGTACGTTCAGGCCATATTTCGACACGGCCGCCTTGAGGATCTCATCTTCCGTCTACGGTCAGCATGCGCACGTACATTCTTCCATACGCCGCCCTTGACGACGCGACCCATGGCGGCGGCGGCGTGAAGAGCGGCGACGAAAGTCCACGTGATATGCCGCCCGCCCCTTCCTCATGTCTCGCCTGGGCGAAACGCGGCGCGTGTGCCGTATGCGGCTCCCGAACCTGCCGCTCGCGATGCGATCGAATGTGCGTGCGATGGGCGTGTACGCTTCGGGCGCTCTGTTTGCTGCGGGCTGGTGGATCTTTTTCGATGCGTGCGTGCGCTCCGCCCACGCCCAGCAGGCGCCCGGCGAGCCGGCGCCGGTGGCCATCAAGTTCGACGACTGGGCGCCAGGCCTGTGCACGATGGCTGGCCTGATCATTGTGAACTTGGTCGACAAGCAGCACCTCTTTGACGACGGCGCGCTCGGCGACTGGCAGCACGACCCGGTGCTGTGGCGCGCGCGCACCTGGCTGTTTGTCGGTTTTGCGTGCCTGGCCGGCGGCATGGCCGGCAGCCTCGCCGTACTCATCATCAAGTACATGCTCAACGAGCATGCGGTCGGCTACATGGAGCTGGGTGTCGCAGGCGTCCTGCAGAACGTCGCGATGATGGCCTGCGCCATGGTGCTGTGGTTCAGCCAGCGCACCGAGAGCGACTATGAATACAACCTCACTCTGTAGATACCCACTAGGGCTGTGGCGTAGAGAGCGCCCGTAGCGCCTGCTCGACCTCCCACGCATCGTCCCAGTCCGAACGGAAGCTCGCGGGCGACACGGACCGCGCCTGCGGCGATCGCGAGCTGGGCACACGCGGCGACCATGCAGGGCCGTCGCGGCCTGGAGACGAGCGCCGCAGCGCGGAGGGCGTAGACAGGCGCGCCGGAAACGGCGTCGGCATGGACGAAGGCCGTCCCAGGCCGAGCGCCGACGCTGCGCTGCCGGGCGAGGCGCTGCTCGCGGGCGCAGGCGCGGGTGTGGCGCGCGTCGAGCGGAATGGCGACGTACGCAGGTGCGTGGGGCTCACCTTACCGGGCGAGCGCGACTTGGTCGCCGAGGCCCCCGGCACGGGCGTCACGGCGCTCGCTCGGTAGGGCGGCGCGCGGCCCGAGGCGCGGCGCGCGAGCGCCTCGCCCAAGGCCGTGCTGCTGGGGGGCGCCGTAGCAGGCGCAGGCGGCAAGGCGGCGCGCAAAGCGGCCTCGCCCGTATTGAGGAGAAACACGACCGTGAGGGCCATGCGCAGCCAGAGCAGCACCGAGTCGAGCACCTCGTCTGCGCCGGCCGGCACGCCATCGATGAGCATGAGCCAGTCTGTTAGACGGTAGTACACGTCGACGCTGCTGGGCCACAGCGTGCCGATACCCCAGAGGGCCACGAGGCCGCCCACGTTCCACACGATGCGTCGCCGCGCCGAGGCGAGCGACATGCGCGGGCGGGACGGCACCGTGGCAGGGGGCGCCATGGACCGCGCAGGCACCGGTGCCTTGGGCGTAGACGTAGAGGCAGGCCACCGCACCGCAGGCGGGGACCTGGTGCGACTGGGTGTCGCCGTCGCCGTCGCCGCGGTCGCCATGGGGAGGGTGGCGGACCGGTATTTCACGTGATACGTGTTGTTCTCCAGCCTCCTGGACGCACGATGGGCGAGAACCCGCTGGCGAGCTTGTCGCCTCTGCAGATCAAGCAGCTGCAGCGCGTATTCTATTCTCTAGACAAGGATATGGATGGGCGCGTGAGTGAAGCCCATGTCGCAGAGGTGCTGCGCCATCTCGGTGCGTCTGCGCCACTTACGCAGGGTCCACAGACGCCGAGGCCGAGGCGCGCGCGTGCTTTGCGGATGCGCCTGCGACGCTGGAGATGATGAGTTTTCTGACGCAAATGGCGCGCGTGTTTGCGCGTGTGGGCGATGCGCACTCGCTGGCCGAGGCATTTGCGAGCTTTGACGAAAAGGACGAGGGAATGATCGACCGCAGCGTTCTGCACGAGATCCTGGGGCACGACGCCGCGCTGATCGCCGCGTGGGAGGTGCCGGCATTTATGGATCGCACGCAGAAACGCTTCGACTACCGGAAACGTACGTACGGTCTACTGAGACAGTCGTCACGACGCTTGGCATGTGCGCGTGGTCCGACGTGAGCGCGTAGCTACGCGTCCTCGATGTGCTCTCCGCCGTCGAGGCCGAAGCGGCGCTTGACCATGCTGCGTGAGTGTAGTGCACGTACGCAACCTCGTCCTTGTCGCCCGTGTTCTTGGTGAGGTCGTCGCTGATCTTCACGGCGGGGTGCCCGTTGATCGAGTAGAGCTTGATGACCAGGTTGAGCGCCGCGCTCGGGCTGCCGTCCGACGCGCGCACAAAGTCGTTCGTCATGTGTGTGCCGATGCCTGCGGTCAGTAGGGCAGCGTACCAAAGCCGGCCTGGATGCCATGCTGCTGCGCAAGCGCCTGCAGCGCGAGGCAGCGGGGGACCGTGAGGCCGTCGCTGAATACGATCAGCTTGGTCGAGGGGTCGACGCCGACCTTGCGGTACATGGCCACGGCATGCTCGACAAAGGCGGTGCTGTCGCCCGAGTCTTGGCGCAGGCCGCGCCAGTGGCGCAGCATCTCCTGGCCGTGCTCGTCCGAGAGCAGGTCGTCCCAGAAAACTCTCGTGCTGAATGTGTCGGTGAGCGCAATCGTCAGATTGTTCGCGGGGCTCGTCGGCGTGAATGCGGGCGGCGTGTACACCTGCTCCCACAGCTCGAGTGCCTTGCGGTTGCTCTGTTCGTAGCCCAGTAGCGCGGCAATGCCCATCGTCCACTCGTGCGCAATCGTGCCGTTCGGCATGAGCCCGTACTTGCGCGCCAGCAGCATGTTGCTCGTGCCGAGCAGGCGCCCGGTAGCGTCGCCACTCGCCACCGCCTCGCGGTGCGCCTGCAGGAGGCCGGCGATGATCGCGTCGTGCGTCGCGAACGAGCGGCGGCGGCGCGTGCCAAACTCACTCAGTTTGACGCCGCGCTGGAACAGCTCCTGGCCCTTGGCATACGCGCGCTCGCGCTGGCCATCGAGGGTCCAGTCCACTTCGCACACAGCAAAGTACGCCTCGCTGATAAGTGCCATGATCGGTACCTCGTACAGGATCACGTCGCGCCACAGGCCCGCAATCTCAATGTCGAGCGTGCCCCGCTTCTCCGCGACGGGCTTGTACGTGAGGCGCACCTGCTCGGCGGGGCGCAGCTGGAACTGTTGCAGGAAGCTCAGGAACGGCTCGCGGAAGAACGGGCACGTCTGTCGGAGCCAGTCGATCTCCTCGTGTGTGAAGCGCAGTGTGCCGAGGTCTGTGTGAGCGCCGACACGTACGCTGGATGCCCCCTTCAATCGCCTCGACGCAGGCCTCGGTAAAGAGCGCACCCGGCGTGCGCACTGTGAGCCGGTCTGGGTCAGTACGTGCACGTACACGTCACTTCTGCCGTCGGAAAGTGCTGCAGGACGGCCTGCTGCATCGTCAGCTTGTACAGGTCCGTGTCCAGCAGCGACGATAGGGTAATGCGGGGCATGGTCGTCTACGGTAAATGGGCGGTTTGGGCCGATCGTGCCTCCACTAGCGGCTGGGCACCTGCACGGCCTGGTACGCCGTGCGCAGCGCAGGCTCGAGGGCCTCGGCGAACGACTCGGGGAGTGTGCCGATGCGCCGCGCTTCGAATGAGCATGGAGGACGTACCTGGTGCGCCGCCAAACACGCAGTGACTTGGCACGACCGTGTGGGGCGCCAGCACGGCGCCATCGAGGATCTGCGCGCCGTCACGCACGATGCAAAAGCGCCCCTGCGGTGAGTTGCCCAACGTACGAGGATGCAGCGCTCACCGATGTCGACGTGGCTTCCGATTTGCGCGGCCTCTACGACCGAGTGCGCGCCGATGCGCACATAGTCGCCGACGCGCATGGGAAAGTACGAAAACACGCTGCGTGAGCTGCGGCTACGCACCCCTGGTACGTCTTGGCGGGCGGACGTAGCGTGCTGCCCTCGCCGACGCACACGTAGCGCCCAGTGACGAGCGCGACCGAGGACCCCGACGCCTGGGCGCGCGGCCGCGAGAGGTCGCCACGCAGCGTCGCACGATGCTCGATGAGGCACTTGCCACCCAGCACAATGTTCGAGGCACCGTAGATCGCGCACCGACGCGAGATCTTGTTGCCTGTCGACGCCGTGCGGATGTACTCGCCAGCCGGCGCCTCGGGCGCCGCGGCGCGTGGCATGGCAAGGGAACCTCCACTCTACGTGCTACAGCAGTTGCGAGGGACGGCGCAGCGCATGGACGTCACCGAGGGACGAGCGTGCATCGTAAAACACCGAGTTGTGCGGCGACGGGCGCGTTGCCGTGCCGAAGTCCATCTCGCTCGCGTGGCCCAAGTTCCACGGTGTCTGTGCATACCCATCGAACGACAGGTCGAGCACCGGCAGCGAGGCGCGCGGCGTTGCGTGCTCGAGCGAGAGCGCGCGCACCGGCGAGTAGGCGCTCGGTGGCATGCGCTCGATCGGCCCATTCGGATCCGGGTACACGGATCGGGGCGGATGCGGTGTCGACAGCGGCTCGTCGAGCAGGTCGTGCGTCGTGGCCACCGTGCTGATATCGGCGCCGAGCGGCGGCAGGCCCTTGGCCGGCGTGCCTGGCAGCGTGTACGCCTCGCCCTGCGACCCCAGCGGTGCTGTACCCGGGCCGAGGCTCGAGCTCGTGCCAGCCGGCGAGCCGGGCATGTCGGGGAAGCGCGCACTCGACACGGTGCTCGCGCTCGTCGGCGTCATGGCGCTCGGCATGTACAGCGCGCAATACTGCTCAAACTGCTCGGCGACGACGCCGTAGAAGGCCGCCTGTACCTGCGAGAGCGCCAGCACACAGTGCTGCAGCACCACGTCGAGGCCCCGCAGCAAGGTCGGGATCTCGTCCACAAGCTGCATGTGCATCGAGAGGAACGCCGTGGCGCCCTCGCTGGGCGCCGCGCCGCCGCGCCGCGCGCGCTCCACGAGGTACTTGCGGTACTCGGCCTCCTTTGCGCTGCGGTTCAGCACGACCATCTTGGGGCGCTCGACGAGCTGCAGCGCCGCGCGGACCTTGGCGTGCACGGCGCGCTCCACGGAGCGCTCGAGCTGCTCGCACGTCTGTCCGAGGAGCCGGTGCTCGACAAGGATGCGCAGCTGCACGAGGCGCTCGAGCGTGGCGCGATCGTGCGCGCCGCTCTCGTACACGGCCATCCACGCGAGGACGACGAGCAGCTCGGTGCTGTACATGCCGCGCACACTCGACGTCCAAGCCGCGCAGTACTGCGCCAGGCGCTCCAGCTGCTGTTCCGCGGCATCCAGGCGCGCCACGAGCGCCAGGTAGTGCCCTTCATCGCTCGTCAGCGGGCCCTCGCTCGTGGGCGACTTGGCCTTGCGCAGCGCGCCGCCCGCAACGGGCCGGCGGAACGCGGCGCGCGGCGCCGGCGGCCCAAACCCGTGCTGCCCGACGACGTCCATGCGCTTCTTGCTCTCATTGATGCGGTCCGCTACACCCTGGATCTGCGCAAGCGCCTGCTGCAGCGCCGCGTACTCCGGGTCCTCGCTGCTCGTCTGCTCCAGGATCGACCGCAGAAACAGGGGGTACTTGAGGACGCGCTGCACCGGCTTGATCAGCAGCGACGGCAGGTCCCACGCACTCGTATAGGGCCGCGCTATCTCGTCGCACTCGTGCAGGAAACTCGCCGCCGCCGCATTCTTCGTCGTCACGTCCGCGAGCCGCGCCACGGCCGCCTCGTGCCGCGCGCAATAGAGAGAGTACGCCTGCTCAATCGCACCCATCTTTTCCAGAAATACACTGCTCACCGTGCGCTGCGCGCTCGCTGCGGCGGCGAGCAGCCCGCGCATCTCCATCGCGAGCGCATAGCACGGTCCCAGCCCGGCAAAGATCACATGCATGTCCGTGACGCTCAGCGGCGGCGCAGGCGCCGCGCCCCCCGGGGGCGGCAGGCGCCGCGTGCCGGGTGCGTCCTCGAACGACAGGCTCGATAGGCTGCGCGGCAGCATGTCTGGCGACGTGTGGATGGAGGAGTACAAGCTGCTCGCTGCGCCCTGCGGGAGCGGCCGCAGCCCCGCGCGCCGCCGCGCATGGGCGAGGTATACGTTCTGCACGATGCCCAGGTCGGACGCGTACGTGTGCTCTGTGCTAGCGAGCTCGTTGAGCAGATGCTGCCGCTGGCGGCCGCCTGCCACCTCGAACACGGGGGGAGCGGCAGAGACGGGTGTCGCATACGGGTTCGGCATCTCGGGCAGGTCCTGCAGCGCCATCCGCGGCGACTTTTCGACTGGCGTCGGCGGCCGCACCACGGGCGATATGCGCAGCCGCAACGGCCGCGCCCGCGCCTCGTCTTCGTCGGCACTGCGCAAGAGCCGCCGGAGATTTGAGTTGCTCCGCTTCGTGACGGGCCCGCGCCCCATCAGCTCGACGTCGGGCGTCGACGGGGATGGGCCCGCGGAGGGTGGCTCTGGCGTCGCACGCGAGCGCCGGCCGCCCAGCAGCGACGAGCTGATGCGCCGCCGCAGTGACGGCCTCGGGCGGCCGGGCTCCGTGTGCCGTCCGAGCCACGGCGCCGGGGCCGAGTCGGGCGTGCCGCGGTCCTCGGCCTCCGAGAGCGACAGCTCGCTCAGCATGGGGCTATGCAGCTCATGCAGCGTCGTCGGCGAAAAGTTGAGCCCCAGGCCCGCAGACAGCGGCGGCGAGAGGGATGGCGCACGCCACCCCTCGCCCTCGTGCCACTCGGGCACGGGCGGCGTCGGCAGCTCGTGCGCCGGCGTCGTGACACGACCGTCGTCGCGGGCGCGGTAGAGGGCCTGCGAGTGGTATGCGGTGCGCTGGCGGATGCGCTCCAGCACATCGGGGAGCGGTTGTGGCGACTCGGAGCGGAGGCGCGGCGTCGACCGGACCTCGCGGAGGCGCGGTGCCTGCGTCGTGGGTGAGACCGAGGGCGTGTTGCCTGTGTAGAACAGGGGCGGGGTATGGGCCTCGGGGCCGGGCGAAGGCGTGGGTGCAGGTGACGCGAGCAGCGGCGACATGTCGTCGCGCAGGTATGGTATATCGGAGCCCAGGTCGACAGGGCTCATCAGCGGCACGCCCAGTGTGGGCCGCGTAGCGCGCGTGGTGGCGCCCGTCAGCGCGGGCGCCGGGCGCTCCCGGAACTGCATGGGCAGGCGCTCAGGCGGCCGCGGCGCGTACGCAGCGGACCACGGCGCGTCCGTAGCGCGGCCGCTGGGGGGCGCCGCGCGAGCCTGCATTGCCGCGGGTGAGCGTCGCGAGTCCGCTGAGCGCTGCGCGGGTGGCGGCCACGTGACTCGGGCGGTGCTCCAAACATTCAGTCGTGACTATCAGGCATTACGGACAGTGGTACGACAGGTCCGCCGGGTTACGGGGGATCCAGCCGTTCTTCACACCAGCGCGGTAGCTCCAATCATCCGCACTGTGGTGCTCAACCTTCCACGTCCACATGATCCAGCCGGCACCGGCCGAGTACGCATCGGCCTGGGCGGCAAAGTTCTTCTTCAGGTTGGCCTTGAAGCCGTCCGAGAACTGGTTGGCGTTGCCCGAGCGGCCCTCGCAGCTGCCGCGGCGTGTCGAACCGGGGAACGTGCCGTCGTAGCGGTGGCCAAGGAAGCGGCCGTTCAGGCGAGGCGCGCAGTCGGTGAACGCGGGCGACCACTCGCCAACAAGCATGTACAGGTGCTGGTTCGCCTTGGCAAAGCCTTCCTTGAGACTGCAGTAGAACCCGATGCGCTCGTCCTGCGACATGGCAATGGACGCCGGGTCGAACAGGCGGTACACATGCGTATCCATCATCACCTGCTGGTACTTCGGCACGGAGAACTTGTTGTTCCAAAAGTCGCCCTGAGCGGGATTCTGGAATGCGTCGCCGACAACCACAAGGAGCTCCGCATCGCTGTCATGGCGACGCACGGTGTTGTAGCCGCGCTTGTACTGGCCGTAGATCTGGTTCGCGTCGCCGTTCGGCTCGTTCACGAGCGAGATACCCGTGACGGCGGGGTACTTGCTCTTCGAGAACTCGGCGGCGAGCGTGTCAAGGATCTCGAGCCAGCGGCCCTCCGCCTTCTCGTTGCCCAGCCAGTTGGTGTGGTTCGTGTGGCCACCGTGGTCGTACGGGTTCGCGTTGCCCGGCACTGTGTGCAGCTCGATAATCATCTTGAGGCCGTACTTGTTCGCCCAGTGCGCCGCCTGCTTCAGCTTGTCAAACTGGTTCAGCTTGATGTACGGCTCGCCAGGCCACGTGCGGATGCCCCAGTAGGGGAACGGCACACGCACATGGTTCAGGTTGTACGACGCAATCTCCTCAAAGTCCTTCTCAGTGATAAAGTTGTCGTAGTGGTTCTGCAGGATCTGCACCGCCTTGTTGCGCGGCGTGTACGTCGCGAACGACCACTCGTCGATGACACGGTGGTCGCCCGTCTGCTTGTACAGCGACGGCGTAATAAAGTCCTCCAGCACGAGCCAGCCGCCAATGCCGACACCGCGCACCTTGTCCTTGCCGTAGTTGAAGCGCAGCTTAGACGTCGCGCGCGACGCCAGCACCTCGTGGCGCCCCTCCTGCTCGGCCGCACGGAGGTCGCGCACGTCGTGGTGGCGCGCCAGCTGGGGGTTCGTCTCATTGCCCTGCGCCAGTGTAGTCGTGGCAAGTAGGGCAGCCGAGAGGATCGAAACGAGTGTATGGCCCAACATGCCGAACGAGGAGTTCGTTATTGCAAGGAAAGCTTGTTGTGGCCGCGCCGCTACGCGTGCTTGTCCTTCCAATGTCTAGCTGCACGAGAAAGGCATGTGAGGCAAACTCGCAGATTTCGCGCAGGAATGTGCATATCCCGGCAGCGGCGGCCCTGATCGTCACGCTGAGTCAGCATGCACATCACCGCATGTGGAGACTGTCTCTATCGCACCATGGCGCTCGGCGGCTGGGCGTGGCTCTTCGGGGCGGGGGCGTGCCTTGTGCTCGGTGCGCATGCCCAGGGAGCCGACAAGCCACTCGTATCGAGTACAGTACAGCACGCGCCCAACATCAAGCCGCTCGCTGCGTGGCGCGATAGCGCGTCGACGCTCATGTGCGTGCAGGCCCGTTCGCCGCGCCGGCCGTCGTCCGACACCTCCGTCTCGGTGCCGTCCGACCCGCGGTATACGCTCATTAATGACGATTTGCTACTGTGTGAGCTCCCACCGGTGGTGGAGGGCACCAGCAGTGCAAAAATGTACGCGCTGCTGGGCACCGTCGTCGTGCCGGGCGAAGCGCCACTGACCGTACCTGAGAACGCGGGCGCTCCTGTGGTGTCGCCGCCGTCGCTCGATGGCGGACACATGAGTGCGCCCGCGGGAGAGGCCACACGCGCTGCGCCGTCCGGAGGGGGGGATCTGCTCTTGAGCTTTGACGAGTGGAAGGAGCGGCACCTCGAGTCGGTGCGCAAGTCGCGCAAGCTGGAGCGCGAGCGGAAGCACGAGGGCGCGGCGAACGAGACCGAGGCAGAAGAGGCACATTCAACGACGCCCACGCCCCCCGTGCCCCATGCCACACCAAATGCGACGCTACCGGTGGCCGAGCAGGTCCTACTTCATGCCATGGCCACGGAGCCCGAGCCGCCCGTGGTCCTCGCGCTGGAGGATGCTAGCGCGCAGCTGGCCGAACTCAAGCACCGGTGGAACTATGCGTCGCTCGACTGTGCGGCCGTGCTGCACCAGGCGAATCCGTCGGCCAAGTTCCCGTCGGCGATTCTCAGCGAGAAGAAGGACCGCTACATGCTTTCGCCGTGCCCCCACGCCGCGCGGACGGGCGAAAAAGAGGCAGCACACGAACGGCAGTTTGTCATTGTCGAACTTTGTCAGCAGATCCGCGTCGATACCCTCGTGCTGGCGAACCTGGAGTTCTTCAGCAGCATCTTTAAAGTGTTCTCCGTGCGCATGTCGCGCACACTACATGCACCCGAGACGGAGTGGAAGTCGCTCGGCCTCTTCCGCGCGCGCAACGTGCGTGGCCCGCAGGTGTTCCAGCTGCATAGCGCGCCTGCCTCGTACTATCGGTTCTTGCGCATCGACTTTCTCGAGCACTACGGCAACGAGTACTACTGTCCTATCAGCCTCTTGCGCGTGTATGGCCGCAACGAACGCGAAGACGCCGACGAGGACCTCCTCGACGAGATCCAGGCGATGGACGACGACGACGCCGAATCGGACACCGAGGCTGTCGATACGGATGCCCGCGCCAAGGAGGCGTCGTATACGCCGCCCTGGCGTGTGTGTGTGCTCGAGCCCTTCCCCGGTGTGTGGCCACCGCAGTGTGCGGCCGAGGATGCGCGTGCGCCGAAAGCGGCGCACGATACGCCCCGCACTGCTGCGCCGACGCCGGCCGGCCGTGCTTCTGCGCGACCTACGGCGCCGCCTACGAGCGGAACGGTGGCGAGTACGACCGAGGCGCCGCACTTGACGAATGTGAGTATGCCGCTCCCCTCCAGCGAGGGCGCCGAGAGCACCGCTGCTACGCGCCCGACGGCGGCCGTGAATGGCACGGCCGATGAGTCGGACGTGCGCAAAAGCGCGGATGCGCGCGCCAAGGCACCCAAGGCAGACAAGGGCAAGGGCGCCGAGAGCAAGCCGGCGGGGAGTGAGTCGATCTACCGCACGATTACCAAGCGGCTTTCGGCGCTCGAGGCGAATACGAGTCTCAGCATGCAGTTCCTGCAGCTGAACAGCGAGCAGATGCGCGACAAGATCTCGCGGCTGGAGCGCGTGCAAGAGACGCGGCTGGCGGAGCTGCTGGGCGTGCTGAATGCGACGCAGACGCAGCGCATGGACGACCGTATGGCGCAATACCACCTGGCGCTGCAGCATGCGCTTGCCACGATCGAGTCGCAGCGGCGACGGGCCGAGGCGGAGCGCACGGCGCTGCTCGCCCGCGTCGAGCGCCTGGCGATGGAGATGCGCACCGAGAAGCGATGGAGTGCCGCGCAGCTGGTGCTCCTGCTACTCGTTCTGCTGATCACTGCGCTCACGCGCGGCTCACGCGAGGTCCAGCGTGGCGATGGCGCGCCATGGCGCATTGCGCTACCGCCGCGCGATACGCCGCGGCTGTTCCAGACGCCCCTGTCGCCGCCCGCCGAGGACGAGGAGTTGGACGAGTATATGCCCTCTTTTCGCGCCGAGGCGCGTGTGCCACCGCGGCCTGTCGCGCTCAAGTTTCCGCGGCGCTCGTGGGCCTCGCCGAATGGCCTTGTGCAGCATGGGCGTGCGCGGCGCATTGTGCGACGGGCGTCTGCGCCCTCGCGGCCTGCGTCGGTGTCGAGTTCGCGGGAGGGTGAAAGTGACTAGTATGTACATTATACGGAGGATGCGCTCGTCGCGGCCGGGCTGGGGTGCGGCACGCGGAGGGGCTCCTCGTAGAGCGCCTCATAGCCAGCCATGAGGCCGAATAGGAGGAAGAGCGCGGCACCGCCGAGCGTCAGGTGGCGGAGGCTGAGGCGGCGGGCGAGCAGGGCGCCTGCTGCGACGGCCACGGCGATGCATGCGAGGTGCGCGAGGGACGTGCCAATCGCGACGATCGCGACGCGGTGCGTCGCGGCGAGCGCCATAGTGGTGATCTGGCTGCGGTCGCCCCATTCGCCGAGGAACGAGAGGAGGAAGGCCTGCGAGAACACGGGGCTGACGAACAGGCCACACAGGTTGCGGGCGCCCTCGAGGGCGGAGCTGCGAGGCTCCTCTGGGGCGTCGGCGCGCTCGAGGTGCTCGAGCTCAATGTCCTCTTCGTTCGCGCGGATGTCCTCCTGGGCCTCCTTCCACTCCTCGTCAATCTCGTCGCCGGTCATGTGCAGGCCCTGGTACAGCGCGACGAGGCCAAAGCCGACAAACAGGGCGGCCGAGATCCAGTGGGCCATGCGCTGGGAGAGCAGCGTGGGCAGTAGGGCGCCGAGGAAACTCGACAGGGTCGACATGCAGATCATTGCGGTCCAGCAGCCCCAGAACACGGTCGTGGGCGAGTGGCGCATCGCGAGGATCGCGCACGTCAGGAACGTCTTGTCGCCGAGCTCGCTAAACTGCGGTCAGCACACACACACACGTACACCTGTGATGGCAAAACTCTTGGCGAGGCCATGCACATCGTCCCACGTCAGATGCCACCGCGCGGCAGGCAGGTACGCCCACGCGCGCGCAATGCTCACCGCGTCGGTGCTGGCCATGGCGGCGTTGGAGGGGAGGGGGAGGAGACCACGTGATATCTACAAATGTTCGGGCGACGCACGCATCGGAATCGTCTCGCTGTCGAGCGCTGGCACAGAGCTCGCGCGCGTGAACGTGCGACGCAGCGTGGAGCGGCGACTGATACTGTGCGTACGTCCGTATGCGTCGTCACTCGCGCTAGAGCGGCGGGGCGCGTCCTGCCTCGTGTCGTGGTGCTCAATGTCGGCTGGCAGCATGACGGCGCGATCAATGGCGTTCGGCAGGTTGCGGTGGCGGCCACGGAGCATGACGGCGATGGTGACGAGCTTCGAGAGGACAGTCATGTCACCGGAGAGCGACGTCGGCTTGCCGTTCGATGCGCCGGTGCTCAGGCCGACCGTGCCGTAGGCCGACATTTCTTCGTACACGATATTAAAGATGGTCATAGAGGGAAATTGGTCCGAGATGATCTTGCTCTTCTCCGAGAGACACACGATCCAGATGACAAGGATGAGCCACCACAGATCGTATTCGAGCTGCTTACGCATGTGCACCGAGAGGAAGCGACCCCACACGACGTGCCCTTCCGGCGACTCGAAGCCGCCGCCGTCGCCGTCGCCACTGTCGTTCTCGTCGGCCACAAAGATGCTGCGGTCCTCGTACACGTTTGTGCTACGCACCGTCATCATGACGGGGAACGCGGCAATGTACATCATCAACACCTCCAGTAGCTGCTCAGCCGGCGCGAGGTCCAGGATCGTGAACGTCTGTATGCCGGCGGCACGTGTCGAGACCGCCTGAAACAGCGAGGCGAGCACCCACGTACCGTTGCTCGCAAACGTGTGGCGCAGGTCCAGGTCGCACACCATGAGCATGAGCCAGTCGAACGAGTTGAGCACGACCAGCACCGCGAGCAGGAACCACGTGTTCTCCGCAGGGAACAAGTACAAAAAGCAGCGGCGGGGATGGTCGAGCAGGAAGCGGAGCGTCTCGTACGTGGGCGAGGTGCGCGGCACACAGCGGCTCATCACCCATATGACGAAGCGCAGCATGATGGGGTACGCCGTGTTGCCAATCAGGATCAGTATCATGACGGGCAAAATCACCATGTAGCTGCTCGTCATACCGCCGCCCAGACTATCGTCTGAGAGCAGCATGCCCGTGTTGGTCATCGCGCTCACCGTCAAAAAGATCGAGTACCATGTCGGGTTGTGCGGCGGCTTGGGCTGGTCCGCCAGCACCTCGCGGTACGCCGCACCCGCTGGCGACGACAAGTACGGCGCAATGAGCAGAATTACCACACTCACACAGGTAAACCAGTACGTGGGAATCAGCCATGCCAGCAAGTTCAGCGCGCGGTACTCGACACCGCCCAGGACGTTGCGCTGCGTGTGGGTCAGGTTGTGGAAGTGCGAGTTGCCCGTTACCGTCGCATCAAACGTCAGGTATGGCGCAAACTTCCGGTCACTCGCGCGCTCCACGTCGTCGGCCGGGTGCATCGTCGTCATCGTACGCACCGCCGGCATCGTCAGGCGCTCCTGCATGCGGGACACACGCAGCAGCGACATCAAAAAGTCCCACGGCGACGGAAAGCCGCCCAGGCCCTTGTCGCGCTTCACCGTGAGCGTGCGGTGCAGCGCGGCGCCAGGAAGCTCATACAATTGCGTATTCTGCGGGCGCGACTCGGTCTTGTCGTCATCCTCCAGGTCCTGCGCGTCGGGCGCGAGCGTGTGCGCGTGCAGCGGCTGCGGTGCGCCTTCCATGTCGCTCGCGTGCCCGACCGCCAGCGGGTCCGTGTACGAGCGTGCAGCATCCAGCGGGTCCATCTGCGGCGACGGAAGCTCGCGCATCACCTCCGGCTCTTCTACTCGTATCGCCTCCGGCTCTTCTACTCGTATCGCCTCCGGCTCTTCCACGCGCACTGTCTCTGTCTGCTCGGCCGGCGCCGACGGAGATTGCAGAATGCCAGGCAGCGGCGCGTCCGTGCCTGGCACGGGATGTTCCACCTTGGTGGTGTGCTGGCCCATCGGGTTCACATGCACCGCCGGGCCCTGCACACGATGGATCATGCCCGCGTGCAGCCGCGGACGCGCTTTGCCCTCGCCTTTTTCGTAGGGCGCCCCGTCGGCGGGGCCCGGCGAGGCGCGGTCGCCGCGGCCGAACCAGCGGCGCACGCGCGACCACTCGGCCTCGCGCTGCTGATTGTGGCGCGCCTGGGCTTCCCTGATGCGACCCTGCATCGTCTTGCTGTGTTTGAGTACCTTCTCAAAGTGCTTCCGGAAAAAGTGTCGGCGCACGAGTACGGTCGTCGTGCTGACCATGACCAGATTTCCGCCAAATATGAGTATAAAGAGGATTACCTGCTGCCACACGGTCAGCTGGCTGATGGGGTGCGTGACTAGGCCCGTCATAGTCACGGCAGAGAAGGCGAGGAACAGACAGTCAATGTACGGTACATAGTTGTCCTTGGGGTTCGAGGCATACAGGATAGCCGACCAGAACATGCCCATGACGAAGAAGTACAACATGTGTACTCGGAAATAGTTGAGATACGCATAGCAGAGACGTTGTACGAGCGCCACCGGGGAGTCCCAGCAGCGCCTACGGAGATTCATGCGAGGCCGCAGCGACCAGGCACAGTATATAGACCGCTTGCCATCACGTGACTCACAGGGGGGCCTCGCGCGTGTCGCTCGCGCGCGCACGGGGATGGTCGGCGATGCGCGGCGCTGCCTCGTACACGATCTGGGCGGGGCCGCTGCGCTGCGCTATGCGCGACTCGCCCCGGAATCCCAAGAATGAGAGGCGCGTGCGTGTGCCGCCGAGGCTCCCGGGGATGTATAGCGTGAGCGTCTGCACGTCGGGGAAGCGCGCTGCGAGGAGCGGGATCTCCACGACCTCGGACGTCTCAGGGATCGACGTGAGCTTCTGCGTCGGCGGCGGCGTCTCGTTCGCGGCGTCGTCAAAGTCGAGCGACTCGGCGTTCTTGTACAAGTGCACGGCGCGCGGCGTCGTGCCGCCCGGCCCAGTGCGCAGCAGCAGGGCCCGCACACGCACGCTGCCCGTAAACGGCACCGTGATCAGAAGCTCGTCGTCGACATCCGACTCGAGTACGTGCGCCTCGTCGAGGCGGGCGTCGTACGGCTTGACGACGCGCGCGGCCGATCCCGCCTCGTGCTCGTTGAGTGCCGTGATCCTGTCACAGTCCACGGACAGGTACAGCAGGTCCTGCTGCCCCTCGCCCGGCTTCACATGGTCTGCATCGTCGTGGTGGTGCTCGTGGCAGCAGCCGGCCATGGTGGCGTGAGGCGCCAAGACTCGGCGCTCCACAAGTACGAAGCGCATGTGATTGGCTACCTTCTACCCTGCCGCACCGGGCAGCCGCTTGGCGACCGCCGCGCGGTGGCCGCGGTTCTTCAGGTGGATCTCAAAGTTGGCCAGCGTCTCGCCCGGCCCCGGCTTGTACACCTTGCCGGGGCAGTCAAAGCACCGGATGCGCCAGCGGTCGCCGTCGCCCAGCGCCTCAGGGTGGGCACGCTGCAGCACCTCGAACCGGTCGTGGGTATACTTGGCGCGGCACGCCTCCACGGCCTGCCGCAGCCACGCGGGCGCCGCCCCGGCGTCGTCGTCGCTGTCACTCATGCCCAGCTCGTCCGCCGGCAGCGCCTCGCCATCTGCCACATCGCCCGCCGACGCGCTGGGCGCGAGGCCCAGCCGCTTCTGGTGCACGGCCGCATCACGCGTGTATGTCACACCCGGCACGCGCCGGTGCCGGTGAAAGTACTTGCCGCAGGGTCCACATAGCGTCTTTTCGCCCGCCGGCCCTTTGCGCCGTGCCGGCGTCAGCATACCCGGCACACCGCAGTTCGCACAGTGCCACACGCCGTCGTGCATCGTCGGCTGCTGCCGCTCCAGGTCCTCGGGCCGTACACCCCGCATGGGCCCAGCTGGCTCACGTGGCGCCACACGCACCTCGCTGGCCGCCTCTGCGCCGCGCGCCGCAGGCACCGAGAGCGCCGCCGTCGCCACCGCCGCGCTATGCACGCCCGACTCGTGCAGGCGCTGCGCGAGCGGCCATGCACCGTCCGGGCAGTACCGCGGCGCCGCGCGGCGGCCACCGCCCAGCCCGCCAGGGTATCGAAAGTACATGTCGTACCACTCGGTCTTGGTGCGCTTCGCAGGCCCGGCACCCTCCGCCTCGGTCGGCGGCGTCTCATCGCGCAGGACCGTCTGCGCCAGGCTCGCGGCCGCGGCCGCGGCTGCACGCCGCGCATGCACGGGCCGCTCGGCCTCGGGCACCGCGCCCTGAAAGCCCCATAGGGGCACTGAGCGCACTGTCCGTTGCGGCTCAAACGCCTCCACAGACGCCCCGCGGCGGCCCTTGGTCTGGCGGCGCTTGCGCCGCAGGTCGCGCTCGTGCTCGCGCTCCATCTGGAATACCTCGGCGGCGCTCAGCTGCATGAGCTTGGGCGTAAAGGCATCGGTCACCTCGCGCGCGCGCGTGAGGCCCTGCGGCACGACGGCCGGCAAGAACGCGTCGCGTACCTCGCGGTCCATACTCGCGAGCTGATTGTAGGGGTAGCCCAGCAGCGAGAGCCAGCGCCAGTGCCCACTCACTTGCTCGCGAATCGCATGTGCAATCGCCGTCGTAAACTCGCCGACGAGGCCTAGGTCGCTCGTGAACGCCGCGGCAAAGTGCTCGGGGGCCTGGTCGTCCGCGGCCAGGTCCCATTCAAACTGGTCGAGCAGGTGGACGCCGCCCACCAGAATGTCGAGCTTGATGAGGATGCGCAGCTCGTCCGCCGGCAGATCCGCCGGCGCGCCGTCCGCCTCGGGCTCGGCCGGCGGCGCAGCATCCTGTAGCACGGCCGACCGCCACTGTGCCCACACGCGCTCAGCGTTCGCATCGAGGCGCCCGCGGCCGACGCGCTGCTCCTCGCTCTCCGGTGCCGCAACCTGGAGCGAGAGCGATGTGGCATACTCACTCACCTGCAGCTGGACCGCACTTTTGATCAGCTCCACAAACACCTGCGGCGGGAGTCCGACATCGTCGCACAGCGTGAGCGCAAACGCCTCGAGTGTGGCAGCGTCGTCGGCCGCATTCCACACGAACGTGTCGCGGAACTTGAAGGGCTCGTGCTCCAGGTCGAGGCGAATCGGCACGAGTGTCGCAGGCACAGCAGCGATGCACGCGGCGCCCGCGCTGCGTGCACTACGCGCCACGGCCTCGTTGCGCTTGCCGCGCTGCGCAGGGTACACGAGCTGTAGCGACTGGGTGTGCGTGTGGGGCGCGTCGGCCAGCGCCGACTTGTCCCACCACGCGAGCGGCCGGTCGGCACGCATGGCCAGCACTATTCGCGTCTGCAGCTCCGTTTGCATCGCCTGCTCCTGCCTCTCGCGCCGCTGCGCGGCCTGCGCATCCTTCTCCATGACGGCGCGCAGCGCATCGACGTCCGGCGCCGGCAGATCGACCCACGCGTCCGCTTCGGCGCGTGAGAGTCGCGTCAGCTGGGTATTCTGGGGTGTCACGGGCTGCCCCATCGCCGAGGTCGCCGGCGGCTGGCCGCCGTCGACGAGTGGTTTGCCGGGCAGGGGATGCGGCAGGGCGGGCCACAGCGGCGGCGCCTCAGCGGGCGAGGTGGGGGGCCGTGCGGCAGCGCCGAGGCGCACGCCCGGGAGGAGGCCCGCGAAGTGTGCGAGCTGTGTCGGCAGCACGCCCAGCGTGCTTGCCTCGTCCAAGCGCAGCACAACGCCGTCCGGCAGATTCGCCGTAGGGATGACAGGGAGCTGAGCGAGACGCACAAATACGTAGCCAAGCTGAGCCAACGCGACGACAGGCGTCAGTGGCGGGTGGCTCTGCGACTTGGACGCCTGGAGGGCACGCGCAAGAATGGCCTGCTGCTGCGCGAGCGTCAGCGAGGGCGTCCAGCGCGCGCATCCTGCTCGCGACGCGGCCGTCGCATCCGTATCGGGGCGCGGATTCCGCGGGGGTCGCCCACGGCGCGCGGGGGGGCGGCCGGACAGGGGCGGACGCCCCACGGGGCGCGAGGGCCCCGCCTTTTTGGTGGTCTTGGCCTCGGCCGGCTCGGGCGTGAGGGGCGCTGATGCGCCGAGGAACGAAGGTGCAATAGTAGTGACACCAGGGGGTAGGGAAGATGTATTCGCCGATGTATTCATGCTCATGGCATTCCCTGGCATCGTCAGGGGCGGGCGGATCATCGAGAGGGCGCCGGGGATCGCGGGGGCCGCCGATGTGCTTGCAGGCCCGGGCGGGCGTACAAACAGGGCCGACGGCGTTATGGGCGTACTAGGAGTCCCTGGGACGCCCGGCTTTTGTGCACCGGCATCCCAAGGGGCGCCTTGGTCACTCGGCACGCCGAACATGGCTCGCGCTCCGTTCAGCAAGGCTGGCGGCGACGCGTTCGGCCGCTCGCTGACCGCGGGTCATCACGTGACGGGCTATGACACTACAGCGTCGCTGGGGCGCGTGCGGCGGCGGCGGCGCTGGCTCTTGTCCCACGCCTCGAGGGCGGCGCGGCGGCGGCGGAGGCCGTCTTCGCCAGCCTTACTCAGCACGCCCAGCACGAGCTCGGCGACGCGCGGCGAGTCGTCGTTCGCGGGGATTGCGTAGGTCACGGCGCGCGGGTCGACATTGGTATCCACGATGGCCATCGTCGGCACGTTCGATTGGGTCGCCTCGCGCAGCGCGTTCTCATTTTCCGTAGGGTTCAGTACGATAACGAGGTCCGGGCGGTACTGCAGCGTCGCGAGCTGCGTCATGTTCGGCGCTGCCTGATCACGGTCCTCTTCGCCGCGCGAGCGCTGCACGCTGTACTGTGTCGCAAACGAGAGCAGCTTCGGCGCGTTGGTGAGCACACCCGGCATCCAGCGGTCGGTGCTCACGTGGAAGCCGTTCGCGCCGAGGCGCTCGACTGCCGCGCGGATCGGCGCGCGCAGGTGGGGGCGTGTGCCCACGATCAGAATCACGCCGTCGTTTTCGGTGATTTGGCGCACGACCAGCGCAGCGCGGCGGAGCGCTGGCAGCGTCGCACGCTCCACGTCGATGATGGCCATGCCGTGGCGGTAGCCGTACAGCAGCGGCTCGAAGCTGCGCTGCACGTGCTGCTTCGCATGGCCCAGCTGCGCGGTCGCCGCCAGCAGGTGCGACAGGGTCAGCTGGTGCGCGGCGACCGGCTGCGTGCGCAGCTTAAACGGGCGGAACGACGAGTCGCGCGTCTGCGTGCTCGCGAGGCCGGCCAGGTCGCTGAGCATGTGGTGGCGCATGCGGCGCACGTCGCGCTCAAGCCCGTGCTCGGTGGTCTCGGGCGCGCTCGCCGTGAGGGCCGCACGGGTATGGGCTTGGCTGGCCTGCGCGGCGGCTTCATCGGCCTGCGCGATGGGGATCGGCTCCTCAGGGATCGTGAACGCGGCCGACTCGCTCGGCTGCGACGCGAACGTGCGCAGCGTGGACGGCACGCGCACGAGGCGACAGAGGAGGCGCATGCGGTCCATGGGAGCGGCAGCGGCGCAGAGGCGGCGTGGTGGTCTTCCACCTCGGCCGACCTTCGGCCGAGTCGCCGCAGTCGGCCAGGTGCAGAAAAAATCCGCCTGGTGCGAAGAACCGGGGGCGCTGCGGGCGGTTTTCCCACGGAACTCGATCCACACCATGTCGGCGGAAGTGCCTGCTACGAACGACTCGAACGTCTACGAGGGTGCCATTGGTATTGGTACGTAAAAAGGGATTGTATCTGACGCATGCAGACCTCGGTACCACCTACTCGTGTGTGGGTTGGTGGACCAACGAGCGTGTCGAGATTATTGCGAACGACCAGGGTAACCGCACGACGCCCTCGTACGTCGCGTTCACCGAGAGTGAGCGTCTGATTGGTGATGCTGCCAAGAACCAGGCGGCGATGAACCCCCGCCAGACTGTGTTCGACGCCAAGCGTCTGATCGGTCGCCGCTTTGACGACCCTGACGTGAAGAAGGACATGCAGCACTGGCCCTTCACTGTCATTGACAAGGACGGCAGCCCCTACATCCAGGTCGAGTACCTCGGCGAGACCAAGCAGTTCGCTCCCCAGGAGATCTCGTCGATGGTCCTGCTCAAGATGAAGGAGGTCGCCGAGGCCAAGATTGGCAAGGAGGTGAAGAAGGCCGTGGTCACTGTGCCCGCCTACTTCAACGACTCGCAGCGTCTGGCCACCAAGGATGCTGGTACGTACTGACCCGCTGCGCGACGATTATTCCGAAATATTCCATGCTAAGTCTGATTTCTGAAGACAAGGCCATTCGGCACTCTATGAGCGCAGCGGCGCGCGTGGAACAGGCTAACCGGCAGGTTCGATTGCTGGCCTCGATGTGCTGCGTATCATTAACGAGCCCACCGCCGCGGCCATTGCGTACGGTCTCGACTCCAAGTCGAGCCAGGAGAAGAACGTGCTCATCTTCGACCTGGGTGGTGGTACCTTTGATGTGTCGCTGCTGAACATCACGGGCGGTGTGTTTGCCGTCAAGGCCACCGCCGGTGACACGCACCTGGGTGGTGAGGACTTTGACAATGCGCTGCTGGAGCACTTCAAGAAGGACTTTGAGCGCAAGAACAAGGTCGACATGTCGGACGACGCGCGTGCGCTCCGCCGTCTGCGCAGCGCCTGCGAGCGCGCTAAGCGCACGCTTTCGAGCGTTACACAGACCACCGTCGAGGTCGACTCGCTCTTCCAGGGCATTGACTTCCAGGCGAACATCACGCGTGCCCGCTTTGAGGAGATCAACGCGGCTGCCTTCAAGGGCACCCTCGAGCCTGTGGCCAAGGTGCTCAAGGACGCCAAGATCCCCGCCGACAAGGTCGACGACATTGTGCTGGTCGGTGGTTCGACTCGTATCCCCAAGATCCAGTCGCTCGTGTCCGAGTTCTTCAGCGGCCGCCAGCTGAACAAGTCGATCAACCCCGACGAGGCCGTCGCCTACGGTGCTGCCGTGCAGGGTGCTGTGCTCACCAACCAGACCAGCGACAAGACCGCGGACCTGCTGCTGCTCGACGTGGCCCCTCTGTCGCTCGGTGTGGCCATGCAGGGTGACGTGTTCGGTGTGGTGGTGCCCCGCAACACCCCGATCCCGACCAACAAGACCCGTGTGTTCACCACCGTGGAGGACAACCAGACCCAGGTCACCTTCCCCGTGTACGAGGGTGAGCGCACGCAGTGCAAGGACAACCGTCTGCTCGGTGAGTTTGAGCTTACGGGCATCCCCCCCATGCCCCGTGGCCAGGCCGAGCTGGTGTGCACCTTTGAGGTGGACGCCAACGGTCTGCTCAAGGTGTCGGCCATGGACAAGGCCTCGGGCCGCAAGGCCAACATCACCATCACCAACTCGGTCGGCCGCCTGAGCTCGACCGAGATTGAGCAGATGATCAAGGACTCGGAGACATTCAAGAACGCCGACAAGGAGTTCCAGGCCAAGCACGACTCGCGCAACGACCTCGAGGCCTACGTGCACTCGGTCGAGAGCACCATCTCGAACCCGGCTGCCACCTTCAAGCGCGCGGCCAAGATCCAGGTCGAGCAGGAGCTCGCCAAGGCCCTGGAGCTGCTCGAGCTCGAGGACGCCTCGGCCGACGACTACCGCCGCTGCTCGCTGCGCCTCAAGCGCGCCGTGCAGAAGGGTCTCTCGGGCGGTCGCTAAGCACGAAAAACTATAGATTCGTTACCAGCGTAGCTAGGGCGCTGCTCGGCGCCGCGCACAGTGCGTTCCACGAGCCTGTCTCAACAATCCGTCCTTCCGCGAGCACCAGCAGCCGGTCACACCGCTGCATCACCGCCGGGTCGTGTGTGACGATCACCATAGTCACATGCCGCATCGCCTCGCCCCACAGCGCCGCCAGCACCGCATCCCGGGTTGCCCCATCCAGCGCAGACGTCGGCTCATCCAGCAGCAGCGCCTGCACACCCGGCCGCGCAAGCGCACGCGCGAGCGCCACACGCTGCGCCTGCCCGCCACTCAGTTCGCACGTGGCCCCCAGCGTCGTGCCGTACCGCGCAGGCAGCGCCTCGATCAGCGCCGCCGCCTGCGCACGCTCCGCCGCCGCCTCCAGCGCAGGCCGCGCGAGCGCGGACCCAGCCGCCATGTTCGTCGCCATCGATGCCGGGAACAGCACCGCGTGCTGCTCGACCACGCCCAGCCGCCGCCGCACGCTCGCGGCGTCCAGCTCATGCAGCACGTGGCCATCCAGAAAAATCACGCCGTGGCTCGGCTCGTACAGCCGCGCGAGCAGCGCCAGCAGCGTCGTCTTGCCGCTGCCTGACGCGCCCACCAGCCCCACCTTCTCGCCCGCCTCGATGCGCACACTCACATCGTGCAGCGGCGCGGCGCCCCCCACCGGGTACGCAAACGACACATGCCGCAGGTCCCACGCCCCACTCCACGCGTGCTGCTGCGTCCCACTCGCATCGCTCGGCGCCTCCCCCACGCCCAGCGCTTGCACACGCGCGGCCGCGGCACAGTGCCGTGCCGCGGCCGGCAGTGTCATCGCCGTGCTCGCCGCGTACGAGAGCGAAAACACCAGCGGACTCAGCACACGCAGCACCCGCGCGAGGTCGTACGTGCCACGCACGAGCAGCACGGCGCCGACCGCATAGAGCACGGCCTCGGCACTGTACATAAGCGCCTCGCCGAGGCCCGCCCCCAGCGCAATGACCACCGACGTCCGCTGCCCCGCCTCGTACGCTGCCCCACAAGCGTCCGCGGCCGCCTGGTGCAGGCGCGCGTCGACGGCCATGGCGCGCGCGGCCCGCACATGCTGCACATACTCAAACACACACTCGCCTGCGACGGCGCGCGCCTGCACGGCGCGGTGCTCGCGCCGCGCGAGCCATGCGCCGTGCACGCCCATGAGCAGCGCATACGGCGGTGCGAGTGCGAGTACACACAGCGCGAGCTGCCAGCCTGCGACGAGCGCCCACATCCACGTAGCGAGCGTGAGCGCCAGTACCATGGCACCCTGGCCCAGCAGGTCGCCGACGAGCGCGTGCAGATCCTGCGCGTCCTTGGTCAGCGTGCTCGCGAGCGTGCTTGGCGCATGCGCCGGCTCATCGAAGAACGCACAATCCTGGTGCAGGAGCGTGTGCATGAGCGCGCCGCGCAGCTGTTCAATCCAGCGCGCCGCGAGGCTCTCCATGCCGGCATGGCGCACGCCCTTGCACAGGCCATCGGCAAGCGCGACGCCCGCCGTTGCCGCGATCATGCGGCCCAGCGACGCGCGCGTCGGCTGCGCAACGGCCAGGATCACCTGCGTGAGGCACAGGCTAAAGGCTGGCACCGTGAGCCCGGACGCCACACTCACGACCGCGCCGAGGCCCAGCGCAGCGCGGTGCGGCATCGTGCGCCATATCCAGGCAAGGAGGTCGCGGTATGAGGGGCCGCGCTGCACGGTGTCACTCGCTACCGCCGCGCCGCATGGCGCCACCTGCTCGCCCGCACTCGCGCAGCTCCAGAGCGACGCGGCACTCTGGCGTTTTCGAGGCCTCGCCTCCATTGTGCCCTGCGTCCCATGCTGCACCACGCGGCCCTCGGCCATCACATACACATAGGCATCGCCTGGAATGCGCGCCACGTCGTGCGTAATAATCACCGTTGTCCGCCGCGCCCGCCACGCATGGATCGCGCGGAACACTGCCGACGCGGCTGATGCATCGAGCGCGGATGTCGCCTCGTCCAGCACGAGCACACACGGGTCGGCCAACAGGGCACGCGCGACGGCGAGGCGCTGCCTCTGCCCACCGCTCATCGCCTGGCCGTGCGCGCCGATGCATGTATCGAGGCCGAGCGGCCAGGCGCGCACCGCGTCGTCCATCTTGACCGCACACAGAACGGCCCACAGCTGCTCGTCACGCACCGCCGCGCCATACGGCTGCAGGTTGTCCCGCACACGCCCACTCAACAGAAACGACTCCTGGCGCACCGTCATGACCTGCCGCCGGTACCAGGGAAGTGGGAGCGCACGCACATCGCGCCCGTCCAGGCTCACGCGCCCGTATTGCGGCGCGTACAACTGCGACACAAGCGCGGCGAGCGTGCTCTTGCCACTCCCGCTGGCGCCCACCACGTACGTCGTCTCGCCTGCCGGGAATACGAGCGAAGCGCCGCGCAGCGTGTACGTATGGGGCCGGGAGGGGTACGCCATCCACACATGCTCCATGGCCAGTTCGCCGAGCACCTCGTCCTTGGGGAAGTCGTGCAGGGCCGGCACGCGCTCGCCACGCACGCGGCTATGCTGCACATCCCAGAGGCGCACGGCCGCAGTCATGCCGCGCTCTAGTCCCGCGACGCGCGTGAGGATCGTCTGGACCTGGCCCATGCTCACGAGGCACGCGAGGAACGTGCTGAGCACGAGAGAGGCATCTGCGTGCCCCTGGCGGACGAGCACGCTGCCGTACCCAAATCCCTGCACAAACGTCAGGAGGCTCAGTGTGGACCCGACGCCGAGCCGCACGCCCAGGAGCGCGGACCATGCCTCGTACGCGCGGCGGCACCGCGCAGCGCACCCACGGAACCACGCCTCGTGCTCCTCCTCCCACGTGTACACTTTGACCGTGCGGATGGCCGCCGTGCTGCGCTCGGCGTACGCGGCCAGCTGCACACTCTCGTCGCGCGCGCGCATCTCCCAGGGCACGGCCAAGCGGGTGATGACGGCCGTCGCCACAAAGATCAGCGGGACCGTTGCGTAGATCACGAGCGTCAGCTTCCAGTGGCGCGAAAGCGCAAATCCCGTGGCTGCGAGCACAGTGGACGCGTGGCGCAGTAGGCCGCCCGTATGGATGCCCATGGCCAAGCGCACTTCGTCCGTCTCGGTCGCGAAGAGCGACATGGCACCAGCGGCGCCCGTGTCGCGCTGGCCGAGGCCCATGCCAAGGTCGAACCACGCTATGGGCTTGGCGTGGATGGCCTCGAGTGTGGATGTGCGCCATGCTAGTGCACCGCGCTCACCGAGTAGCAGCCACAGGTAGGTATCCAGGCCGCGGAGCACCAGCGCGGCAGCGGCCAGGCCCAGGAGCGCCACGGCATCGCGCTCCACGGCCGATAGCAGCTCCGACGAGGGCGTCGTGCCTGGCGCGTAGTGCGCGAGCGCCTGGAACGCGCGGCCCACGACAAACGCCATGCTGATGGGTATGGCGCCACACACCAGCGCGAGTAGCGCGCCGGGGAGCCCAAGTAGCAGCAGGTCCCTGCGTGACACGGGCTGGTACAGGGCGCGCCAGGAGCGCCGAAGCGGCGGCGTATAGATGCGGGACTCTGTGTCGTGCCCTTTCTCCACGTCGAGGTCCGGCGTCTCGGGCGTCCAGCTCGTGAGCGTCGTCGAGTCGAGCGTGTGTGTGGCGCTCGTGATGCTCCATTTCTCCGTTGATGGTACACTTTCTGTAGGACAGGCATCCGTGTCTCCAAGTTGCGCTAGCCTCAGAGGCGCAAGCTTGTGACGGGGCGCCATCCACGCCGGTCATCGCAGCGGCCCTGTCATTTATCCCAGGTACCTGGCGAATTGTCTTTGTTGCTCACGGTTATCCCCACAAAGACCAGGGCAGCTCCACTCACGTGGTACCGGACCAATCATGTACTGTATCTACAGCGACAGGGACAAAGAATCGCGCAAATTACACCATGACCTACGAGACCAAACTAGCCAGTCCTTGCGCAACCATTAGGGCCAAGTCTGCGTTCCGTGGTAGATATTTTGTGTGAGTGGTATCATAAAAAAATGCGGGGTCGTAGCTTCTAGGCTTTGTTCACGATCGTGTCGTCAGCCGTCATAGCGCGCGGCGCCACGTCGCCCTGGTTATCGTAGGCAATGGCGTAATACACCACCGTGAGACCGTTGGCGATCGCGAGCACCAAATAGCCTGAGCCGACCGCGGTAACGCTCTTGTACGGAAGGTCCACCAGGTAGATCGTAGCACTCGTCGCGATCGAAGCCAGCACCAGACCGGCAGTAGACAGGGCAATGATCAACATGTGCAGGCGCAGCTTTGTAAACATCACAATAGGAAGAAGGAAGACGAGGAGCAGCTCTGCCCAAATAGCCATCCAAATCACACGCAGCAGGTTACCAAAGTCCAGCAGCGGTGGTGCGTTCAGCGCCTTGAACACGTCCTCGTCCTCAGCGTACGTCTGGGCAACAAATGCCGTGATCCAACCACAGAATTGCAACAGCCATGCAAAACCGATGACAATAAGCTCAGAAGGGGCCCTGATGGTCAGCCAGCCTACACATACTTGGCGTTGAGGGACATGGGCATGATGAAGAGTTTTGATACAGAGGAGTTGTTGCCACAGAGCCTCAGGCATGCGCGCATTTATAGTTCACACACCACCATGCCGATCTTTTTTTTTCGCTGCAAGGCATTCGTGCACTGCTCGGGACACTCACGAATGAGGTTTGAGACTCCCCGTGTTGCATCGGTCTTGCCACCCCGGATTAGTTTATTTTGCCTGCAAGTGGAGCTAAACTAGGGTCGGCCTCTCGTCGGACGGATCCAAAGTGGCGTGATTCGATTCTGCGAACCCAAGTCACCAGCTTTTGATACGTTCCTCATTAGGAAGTTTAATACATCGGGGCTAGTCTTGCAAATCCGATTCTTGGCAACCCAAGACCAGGGGCGACTCCCCGCTGAGTTCGCTTCTCCACAGACGGCAGGAACACGTACAACTACAAGAATTCTATGGTAACACAGACGCGACATGCATGGTATCAGTGCGTACTTAGGGGAGCATCGCGCTCGGTAGGGGTGGCATGTGGAAGGACTCGTTGACCTCGTAGGCCGGCACCTGCTTCGCCGGCGGCTCCAGTCCATAGTACCCAGGCATGGTTGGGGCAGGCACAAAAAAGCCCGATGGCGGACTGTTGAGGGACAGCTCAGAGAGCGACGTCGAGGGCGTGGGCCGAAGGCTGGACGCCATCGAATTTGGTGTGGCCATCGACAGGGTCGAGGCATTGTTGGTCGTGTAGAAAAAGGACCACAACGGATGCGACGGACTCGCATGCGGCTCCGGCCTGTGCGCGTATGTGGGGGTGTACGGCACCGTGGCCGCGGTGCTACCCAGGGACACGGGTACCGAGCGTTGTGCGGGCATCGAGGAGCGCAGATGCGCACGGGCGGAGCGCTGCATGCCCGTCGCGCTCCATTCCGAGCTCTCTGAGCGATGGTGCCGCGTCGTGGCAGCGGCCGAGACGGCCGCTGACGGATGCGTCCAGTAGTCGGGCTTGAGCGACAGGCAGCGGCGGTGCGTCTTCCGACGCGTGTGGGAGCCGGATGCGTTCCGAGGTGGCGTGCGCGGTGCGCTCGGACTGGCCGAGGGCACCGCGAAGCGCGTGCGCTTCAGATCCTCCAGCGTCACGGGCGGCGCGCCGTACTTTTCGAGCTCCGCCATAAACTGGACCATTTCTTCCGGCAAAATCCGGAGGTGCTGGTCCAGGTAACTAAAGAGTTCGCGCTCCATTTGGTTGATTTCGCGCAGGCTGAACAAGTTTTGTCCCACAATGACCCAGCTCTTGTTGTTGTACGAGTCATCGCATAGCGTCTTGCAGGCCAGCATGTAGGCAGAGATGAACAGCCGGTGGCCTGACGACCCGCGCGCCACGGGGTACCGAGTCTTGAGCCGCTTGAGCAGCAACAGGGCCGAGTACATGACGGCCATAGGGAGTTTTGTGCGGTACAGCGCGTAGGCGACGAAGTGGGACAGGCGCGGCGCGTCCATCCCGGCCGCGGGCGAGGTCTCGACGCTAGCCGCCATCGAGTCCCGCGTGCACGCGAACATGTCCATGAGCATGCGCTCCGCCACTTCTGACATGATGCGATGGCCGTAGTACCGGTCTTCCGGCATGGCGTGCTCCGAGGTGCTTTTGGGGATGCGCATGGCTTGCGACTCCAGGTCCGGTGCGCGGGGTGCTTGAGCATCCGCGGAGGCAGCGTCGGCCATGTTCGTATAGGTTGATGGGCCCCAGCGCTTCTACACGTCAGTGGGCCCCGGCTAGGGAGAACAAACGTGAGCGTCACAAAGCCATCTTTTCTTTGCCTGCAATATGCGTACAGCCCAATTCGGTGCCCCATAGCCCCTCCTGCGTTTCCCTGGCATCCTCCACTTCCTTATGCGGGCCCCAAGAGGGCTAAGCGGGGGTATGGTTAGTCAGCATACGCAGGGTCATCGCCCTGCATGCAGGTCGGCGCGTCTCCATCATGGCGGCCAATAGCGCTGGGAGGCGTGCTCCCTACGAGACGCACGGCCTGAGGCGCCACAGTGTGGTACGGCTTGTCGCTCATCAGGGTGACCGGCCTGCTGAGGCGTGTGCGCCATGCGGCAGGCCCTGTGCGCGCATGTAATGCGTGCCCAGGTGGCCCAGCACTGACGGTACCGCAGCCCATAGCATCCACTGCCGGCCACGCTCCCTAGCGCCGCGAGCAGGACGCCGTAGGCCGCGCCGGGTCAGCGAGCAGGGCACGAAGGCCTCGCTTCATCACGTGACCCGAGCCTCTTCTTGCTGCGTGCGCCGACACGACGTTGCCAGGCCCATGCGACCGCGCGATATCCAGCAGTGGCTCCGCGCCGCAGACGCCGCGGCGCTGGAGTCACCGTATGACTCGGATGACGAGCTTGCGCCTACGCACGCCGAGCCGGCGGCCGAGGCCGAGGCGCCTGGCGCCGACTGGGACCGCTTCATGGCGCATGCGGCGCGGCTGCTTCGCAGCCCACGTACCAAGGGGCGGCACGCTTTTTTGCGTGATTGTGTCCCGATGGTAGCTAAGGACGCGGAGACCGTATCTCCTGAGCGCGTCGAGCTGTACCAGCTGCTGTTGCAGACGTCGACGTTCCACACCGACCGCGCCTCGCGCCTCCTCCTGCTTCAGGCATGCGATGCCCTCCTTGATGCGGACGTGGCGTTGACACGCAGCGAGCCCTTTAAAAGCATGCTCATGGTCGAGGCCCATCATGCGGTGCGCGACACGGCGGAGAATGTGTGCGACCGCCACGGCACACTCAAGGCCACCCGCGGCGGCGCCGCGAACCTGCACAGCTGGGCGTGCACGCTCCTTGCGCATGCGCTTCGGGGCGATGCAGCCTACTTGGCAGGTGACGCACACTTCCGCGCGCTCCTGCATACGTTTGCTCGCCTGCACTATGCGGTTCTCGCGAGTGGCCCCCCGCACCACGACCGCCTGCGCCCTGGTGTGCTGCGAGCGGCGTGGCGCACGTTCCGCTGTGCAAGCAACAAGCTGCCCATGCTCCTCCAGTGTGCACTCGACGTGCCCGCGAATGCGGCGTACCATGCTATTGTGCTGCAGGGCGTGCTCCTCGATGTATGCCTGCACCTGAAACACTCGCCGGCCGACGGCCTCGCGTGGGCCTGCGACGTGAAGGAGCGTGTGCTGCTCTCGTATACCACACACGTGGTCAGCTCCAAGACGCCGGTGCCGCCACTCGTGCTGCACGCGCTCGACGTGTTCCTGCAGCGCGTCGTATCGTCCGCGGACCTGGAAGCGCATGTATTCCCGACGCTGCAAAAAATGCTCCTGCGCTCGCCTGATGTCTCGTTTGAAGTGGCACAGGTCCTGTGCGCCGCCGTGCCCATCGAACCGGCGGCCGTGCTGGCCTGCTTCCGGACCGTGCTCCTCTCGTCCGTGACGTCATCCAACGCGCAGACACGCCGCCACGCGCTCCAGCTGGCACGCACGCTCCTGTGCACCTACGACGCGCCGTTCGTCGAGGCGCTGTGCAAGACGCTCAAGCCGGGCGATGGCAAATCCGAGGACCAGCGCATGGCGCAGAGCGAGCTCGTCGCCGCAATTCCCCCCCACCCAAGCGGCAGCGCGGCGCTGCTCACTGCCATGGCACCAATCGTGCAGAAGGAGACGCAGGTGCCGTCCTTGCGCGCCGAGCTGCACGCCCTGTGGCCCCACGTCCGGGCCTGCTGGGACGCCGCCGTGGACGTGCCACGTGTGTGGGTCCAAGCGCTTCAGGGCAAGGTGCAGTCGCCCAAGGCACCGCTGCGCGCCGTGGCGCTGGTGTCGGTCGCTGATGCGCTGCGTGCGCCGCCGCCGGTCGCGCAGACCCTGCTCGCCGAGCTGCTGCCTGCCCTGCGCGCTAGTGTGCAGGCGGCGTCCACGTCTGCGCTCACGTCGCCAGACGCGGCGCTGGAGGGCGCCGCGGCTGTCGTGCTGCTCGCCGGACCTATTGCGCGCACGGGCGATGCGTCTCTGTGCGACCAGGTGCCGCTGGCGCCGCTACTGACGCTGGGTGCCAAGCCGTCGTTCCTGCTCAACGACAAGGTCGCGCGCAAGCTGCGCGAAGGCCTCCCTGACGCGCTCGTATGGCACGCCGAGGCGCTGCGCCTCGTCATCGCCCACAAAGGGCACGATGCGCTGCACGACGAGGCGCTCCAGGCGGCGGTGCTCGCGCTCCTGGCTGAGTACATGAATGGCGCCGCACCGCCGGCGCACGCACTGCTTACCGACGTGGGCGCACACAGCCCCCGCCTGGCGCTGCGCCTCGTCGCGCACCTCCTGCACACGTCGCTTGTGCCCCACGCGGCACGACACCTGCTTACCGGGCTCCTGTCCTCTGCTGGACCGCGCGGTGCCGAGCTGCTGCCCGACCTCGTCGTCTTGGCACATGCGCCACAACTGCACGACACGGAGCGCGAGATGTGGGTGCACCTGTGCCGCCTCGCTGCGTGCGATCCCCATGCAGTGGTCCAACATCATGCCGATGCGCTGCTGCACGTCGTGTATGCCGCGCACGCCGACGACGCGTGGGCGCTCGCTGCGGAAGCCGCGCTGACCACCGTGACGTTCATCGCACCAGATGTGCTGCTCGGCCGGCTGTGTGGCGACCTCGTGCGCGACCTCTCGGTGCATGCGCTCGAGGCGCTCAGCGAGCAGGACCTCGCGATCTGGCGCGCGCCAGCGGACCGCCCTTACGTCGATGTGCTCGCCAAAGCTGCGCCGGCGCTCGACAAGGGCCGCGCCTCGAGCATGGACAAATGGGACGCCGAGGTGCGCGCCTCGATCGCTGCAAAGAAGTCCGCATCTGGCCCCGCAACGCTGTCAAAGCAGGACCAGGCGGCCGTCGACGCACAGCTCGCCAAGGAGCGCGAGATCCGTGCGCACGTCCAAGCCACCGTCGACCGCGCCGGCCGTGCGGCGCGGCGCGTGCTCTGTATCATGGACGCACACGCGCCCGAGGTCGATGCGCACCTGTTTACCCTCGTGCACGCGGTGCAGGCGTGCCTCGACAGCGCGCGCGCGCGCGCGCTTGGCCTCACCGAGGTACTCGTCGATGCGCTTACGCGCCTCTCGCGCGCTGGCGAGCTGCGTGTGCAGCCGGCGTGTGCATGGGTGCTCAGTACGCTCCTCCGGCGCGTCGACGAGAGCCTCGTGCCGCTCGACTATGCGCTTGAGGCGCCTGACGAGGCGGAGCTGCGCGCACTGTACCAGCTGCGCTTCCTCGTGGACGTGGCGCCACTCGACCGCGCGGCGTGCGGCTTCCTTGTGCCGTGGCTCGCGGATCTGATCGGCCGCAGCGCGCTGTGCGGCGACGAGGCGCGCGACGACCGCACCGTCGAGCGCATGCAGCTGGCCCTCGATGTGCTTGCCGCGCACGCCGTCTACGGCGCCGACGCCGAGTTTGCGCGCGCGGACGTGCTGCATGCGCTGCTCCGCCTCGTGCGTGCGTTCCCGATGCTCGTGCACGACGCCGTGTCGGCGCTGCGCGCGTACGGCGAGACGATCTCGCACGAGCGGCGCGGACAGGGCGCGCTCATCACCCTTCTCCTTGGGGCGGCGCTCTCGGACGAGCCGCGCGAGCGCAGCGGCGCGCTGCAGTGCCTTGTGCCGCTCGACTTGACCGAGCTCGAGTTTCCGCCGGCGCTGTGGCTCGCGCTGCACTCCAACGACGCGGCGCTCGCACAGCAGATCTGGGACGAGAACGCGCTCGATGTGCCGCCCGAGTACGCGTCTGCGCTCGTGCCGCTGCTCTCGCACGCCCATGCGTATGTGCGCAGTGCTGCAGCCCCGGCGATGGGCGCCGCGTGTGCCGTGCACCCCGAGACGCTGGGCGCGCTGCTCGATGCGCTGTGGCAGCTTTACGCGTCACAGACATACTCGCTCGAGCCCGAGTACGACCAGTACGGCATGGTGATTGAGTCGACGCTGCACCGCGAGGATCCGTGGCCTGTGCGCCTTGCCGTCGCCCACACGCTGCAGGCGCTGGCGCCGCAGTTCCGCGCGCTGGACGTGGTGCCGTTCTTCCAGCTCGCGCTACAGCGGCACGCTGCACTGAGCGACCGCAACGAGCGCGTGCGCCTCGCCATGCTCGCCGCAGCCACGGCCGTGATCGACGCGCGTGGCGCGGATGTGCGCGCCGAGCTGCTTGCACTTCTCGAGAAGAGTGTCGAGAGTGACGACGACACGGTGACCGAGGCCTCGGTCGTACTGCTCGGCCGCGCGGCGCAGCACCTGGCGCCGAGTGATCCGCACGTGCGCCGCGTCGTCGACCGCCTGCTCGAGGCGCTGCGCACGCCGAGCGAGATGGTGCAGGAGGCCGTCGCGTCGTGCCTGCCGCCGCTCGTGCGTGCCGAGGTCGTGGCGTGCGATATTCGTGCGATCACCGATGCACTCTTTGTCGACTTGCTGCGTGGCGACTCGTACGCGACGCGCCGCGGCGCCGCGTACGGCCTCGCGGGCGTGGTGCAGGGTCGCGGCGTGTGTGCGATGCGCGAACTGCAGGTGCTGGGGCGCCTGGAGGAGGCCATGGCCGACACGTCGACGACGCGCCCGCGGCAGGGCGCGCTGTTTGCGCTCGAGATGCTCGCCTCGCGGCTTCAGGTGCTGCTGGAGCCGTACGTCGGCGGCCTGCTCGAGCATCTGCTCGTGTGCTTTGGCGACACCCACGCGGATGTGCGCGAGGCGACGCAGGATGCGGCGCGCGTGCTGATGCGCAGCTTGAGCGGGCAGTGTCTCAAGCTTATCCTCCCGTCGCTGCTCGCGGGTCTCGACGAAAAGCAGTGGCGCACCAAGAAGGGCGCCGTCGAGCTGCTTGGCGCCATGGCGTTCTGTGCGCCGCGACAGCTATCGGCTGCCCTCCCCGCAGTGATTCCTCGTCTGAGCGAGGTGCTCACCGACTCGCACCGCCAGGTGAGCGCGGCCGCGAACCAGAGCCTCAAGCAATTCGGCGAGGTGATCCACAACCCCGAGATCCACAAACTTGTTCCTACGCTGCTCAAGGCGCTCGTCGATCCCAACTCCAAGACACAGAGCGCGCTCAAGGCGCTCCTGCACACGCAGTTTGTGCACTACATCGACGGGCCGTCGCTCGCGCTCATCGCGCCGATCCTCGAGCGCGGCCTGCGCGAGCGAAGCGTCACGTGTCAGAAGCAGGCCGCGCAGATTGTCGGGCACCTCGCGTCGCTGACCGACGCGCACGACTATGTGCCGTACCTCGCCAAGTTCACGCCGCTCGTGCGTGGCGTGCTCGTGTCGCCGGTGCCTGACGCCCGCAGCGTGGCCGCACGCGCGCTCGGCACGCTCGTCGAGCGCCTCGGCGAGGTGCACTTTGCCGATCTTGTGCCGTCGCTCCTGCAGGTGCTGCAGACCGACGCCACTGGCGTCGACCGCCACGGTGCCGCCCAGGGCCTGGCCGAGGTCCTGGCCGGTCTCGGCATGGAGCGCATGGAGCGCCTGCTGCCGACGATCATCGAAAACACACAGGCGTCCGCGTCGTACGTGCGCGAGGGCCACCTTGCCCTGCTCATCTACCTGCCCGCGACGTTCGGCTCGCGCTTTGTGCCGCATCTCGGCAAGATCGTCGTGCCGATCGTATCGAGCATGGCCGACGAGCACGAGTCGGTGCGCGAGGCGAGCCTGCGTGCCGGCCGCATGCTCATTGCCAACTACACGCAGCGCGCCGTGGACCTCCTGCTGCCGCAGCTCGAGCCGCGCCTGTTCGATGAGCGCCACCGCGTGCGTCTCTCGGCGCTGCAGCTCACCGCCGACCTGCTCTTCCGCGTGAGCGGCATCTCAGGCAAGACCGAGGTCGAGGACGACACGGACGAAGCCGCGCAGGCCAACTCGTCCGTGCAGCAGGCGCTCATCACGGCTGTCGGTGCCGACCGCCGCACGCGACTCCTCGCCGCCATCTATGTGCTGCGCCAGGACCCCAGCATTCCTGTGCGCCAGACGGCGGCGCACACGTGGAAGGCGCTCGTGCACAACACGCCGCGCACCGCGCGCGAGGTGCTCCCGGTCATGCTCGACCTCCTCCTCGCAGCGCTTGCTGCGGACAACGACGAGCAGCGCGACATGGCCGGCCGCACCCTCGGCGAGCTCGTGCGCAAGCTCGGCGAAAAAATCCTCGCCGAGACGGTGCCCCTGCTCGCCGAGCGTGCCGCGCAGGCGCCCAGTGCCGGCACGCGCGCCGGTGTGTGCCGCGCCGTCATTGATGTGCTTGCCAACTCGACCAAGACGCAGCTCGAGGACCACGAGGAAGCACTCATCGACATTGTGCGCGGCGCCCTTGGTGATCCCGCCGCCGAGGTCCGCGCCGCGGCCGCGGCCGCACTTGATGCGATGCAAGCACACCTCGGCGAGCGCGCGATCGATGCGACCATTCCGACGCTGCTCGAGGCACTCCGTGACGATCGTGCGCCGACGGCCGTGGCCGCGCTGCGCGAAGTCGTCCGCACGCAGCCCGAGGTCGTGTTCCCCGTGGTCGTCCCCGTGCTTACGCACGTTCCGCTCACCGATGCGCATGCACACGCGCTCACCGAGCTGCTCCCGGTCGCCGGCCGCGCGCTTGGCCCGCAGGTGAGTGCGATCCTCGGCAGCCTGGCCAGCACGTTGGACGTCGAGCCTCGCCCCCTGCTCGAGCTCGCCGATGCCCTGTTTACGTCGCTGAGCGATATCGAGGCGCTGCACCAGGCCATGGTGCAGCTCCTCGGCTGGCTCAGCGGCCGCCGCACAGAGCGCCGGGTTCTCGCCTGCGAGTTGTTCGTGCACGTAACACAGCACGTGACGATGGCGTGGAGCGACTATGTGGTCGATGCGCTGCGCAAGCTCGTTGCGCTGTTCGAGGAGCCGATCGAGGACGTGAGCCGCGGCGCGCTTGCCGCGCTCGATGCGTGCATCAAGGCCGTGCCGAAGGACGAGTGGGACACACTCGTCGTTCCCCTGCGCCGCACGCTCGAGTCGACGGGTGCGCCCGGCGCCAAGCTCCCCGGTTTGTGCCAGCCGCGGGGCGCGGGTCCCTTTGTACCTGTATTTCTCCATGGCTTGCTGCAGGGCAGTGCGGAGCAGCGCGAGCAGGGTGCGCTGGGTCTTGCGGACCTCGTGGAGAAGAGCGAGCCCGAGGCCATCCGGCCGTTCCTCACGATGATGGTTGGCCCTCTGATCCGTCTGTGCGGCGACCGCCACGCGCCGCCGGTCAAGTCGGCCATCCTGCTCTCGCTCGATACCATGGTACACCGCGTACCGGCGCTCGTGCGGCCGTTCTATCCCCAGCTGCAGCGTTCGTTCCAAAAGGCGCTGTCGGACCCCGCGAGCGCGACGGTGCGCACCAAGGCGGCCATGGCGCTCGGCTTTCTCATGGGGCTGCAGGTGCGTGTCGAGGGCGTGGTGCAGGAGCTGCTCGGCACGCTCCACGCGGCGTTCGAGCACGGCTCCGACGATACCGCCGAGGCTGCCGCGCTCGCGCTCGCCGAGATCCTGCAGCATGTGCAGGCCGACAAGATCGGCCCGGCTGTACGAGCGTCGCTGGCCGAGTGCCTCGCTACTGCATTCCACGCGAACGAGGAGCCGCGCGAAGCGCTCAAAAAGGCCATTGCGGATCTATGTGCTGCGTTCCTGCGTTTTGACGACGAGCACGGCGTGCCGCTGCTCGCCACGCAGGTGCTGCAGCCGGCACCGGTGGATGTGCAGCTGGCCGCGCTGTGCCTGCGGGCGTGCATGGAGCTTGCGCCCGAGGCGCTGCATGCCGCGGCGCGGCCGCCTGCGCTGGCTGCGCAGCTCGCCGGGGCTTGGCTCTCCGAGGCGCCCTCGGTCGTGCGGGCGGCCCGCGAGGCGCGCGAACTCATGCGGCGCACGCCGCCGTGGAGCGCGGATGATAGTGTACAGTCTGCTCTGTAGTGCTATCATAAAAAGCCCGTTTCTCTCAGCGCATTATGTAGCAGGGTTCTGTGTGAGTGCACGCACGTACTCTTTCACCGCGGCAAACACGAGCCGGATGTTGTTCGTGTCCGTTGCCTGGGTGATGTGCGGGTAGATTTGCAGCTTGGCGCGGTTCAGCGACGTGAAGCGCCACAGGATGTACTTGGCTGCCTTATTCACGTCGTTCCCCCCTTTATAGTCGGGGAAGTAGTTGGAGAGCGGCCGCTGCGGGAGCTTCTTGGTGAAGATATCGATCTTGTTCAGAAACAGGATCACCGATGTGCGCAGGAACCAGCCTGGGTGTGAGAAAGAGAGAGAGAGAGAGATACGTACGGCTGTTGACAACGCTCTCGAACAGCACGAGGCTCTCGGCCATGCGGTTCTGCGACGGATCCTCGAGGAGCATCTGGTCGTATTCGCTCAGCGCCACACAAAAGATGATCGATGTCACAGACTCGAACGAGTGGATCCACTTGTTCCGCTCGGAGCGCTGGCCGCCGACGTCGACGAGGTTGATGCGCATGTCGCCCATCGCAAAGTTCGTCTCGACAATGCCCAACGTCTTGGAGCGCGAGTGTAGCACGTCCTCCTGCGTCGGCAGATAGTCGGACTGCGTGATCCGCTCGGCGCGGTTGAGGAAACTGCGTGAGCACGCCGCACGCACTAGTCAAAGTTGTCCATCACGTAGAACTCGCCGCGCCGCTCGAGCAGCGTCGCCATCACAGGGTCCGACCAGAGCGCCATGGTCGCCTGTGCGACCTGGGGGGGGAGCGTGGCATCGGCATCGGCCGGCAGCTCAAACGCCGTGACCAAGTCAGCCGCTTCCTGCGGTTAGTCGCACTGCACGCACCCGGTTCTCGAGTTGCTGCGGTTCCAGGTCAAAGCGCCGCAGCGCCAGCGCCAGAGCCTTGATGGAGTCCAGTAGGTTTTTGAGGATGGTGATGCGGAACATGTACAGCTCCTGCTCCGAGTACCCATTTTGGTGGATGATCTTCATCTGCTTCACAATCGTCGACTTGCCCGATTCGCCACTGCCGAGAAGCAGCACCTTGAATTCATCCTTGCTTCGCCGCTCCTGCGCCTTGCTGACCCCAGCACCGCTCAAAGCGCCGCCGTGATCACGGGCCTTGGAGCTTGACGAGAAACAGGCACCCATCCGCGACGTCCTACCGACACGGCACGGTGCGTTCCGCGGGACAAACTCTCCACTTACGAACCCAGCCTCCACGCTACAAACGGGCTACAGCGCCCCGCGCGTGCATCGCGCGCAGGTCTAGCATCTCGGGCACGACCTCCTGGAGCGTGCGCGCACCAAGCAGGCGCATGTCCATTTCAATCTCATCGCGTAGCAGATCGAGCGCGCGCACAACGCCGTGACTTCCATAGGCCGAGTACGCATACAGAAGCGGGCGACCAATGCCCACCGCCGTCGCACCCAGCGCGATGGCCTTGAGTACGTCCGTGCCGCGGCGGAAGCCACCATCGACAAACAGCTGGAAATTTTTGTTGGGGAACATATGACGTTTCTTCAGCTCACGCACAGATTCCTCGAGCACCTCGATGGACGACCGGGCAAAATTGAGCTGACGGCCACCGTGGTTCGACAGCACTACACCGGCCAGGCCCATCTCGCACGCCAGCACCACATCCTCCCATGCTTGCACACCCTTGAGCAGCACCGGCAACCGCGTGTTGCGCGTAATGAACAGCAAGTCGTCCCAGTCAAAGCTCGGATCAATAAACGTCGAGATCGCACGCGCCGCGCCTTCGTCGCGCTTCTCCACGTTGCCACCCTGCACGTTGGAGCCCTCACCCCCAAAGTGCATGCGCATATCCTTCTCACGGCGACCCAGCTGCGGAGCATCGACCGTGACAAAGAGGGCCTTAACATCAGCCTCCTCGGCACGGCGCAGCATATCCAGCACCACCTTGCGGTCGCTGTTCACGTACAGCTGGAAGAACTGCAAAGGCAGTCCGTCCTTACGTTCCTGGACAATCTCCTCAAAGGAGCAGGACGAGAGCGTCGGGATCATCTGGATCACACCCGTGCGGGCCGCACCGCGCGTCAGGTTCAGCTCACCATCAGGGTGGCCAAAGCGGCCCAGCGCCGTCGCTGTGATGTACACAGGCATCGAGCTAGGGTAGCCTAGCAGCTGGGTGCTGCAGTCCACATTCTTGACATTGCGCAGAATCCGGGGGCGGAACCAGATGCGCTCAAATATGTTGCAGTTCTCCCGCAGCGTGTGCTCGTCATCAGCCGCCGACGAATAGTATGCCCATGCCTCAGGGCTCATGGCCTGGCGGCCCGCCGCCTCAAAGTCGTTGAGGTTCAGGCACTGGGCCATCGGCGGGACCTTGGCACGCCGCGCCTTCTCCTCCGCCTCCTCCTTCTTCTGCGCTTGCTTCACTGAGTCAGGCACCGTGTTGGTGTCCAGTTCGCCCTGGTAGCATTCCTTGGGCAGGTGCTTTTCAATGGTCCCCGCAGGATGCGTCGCCTCGAATAGCTTTGTGACGTCCTTGCCCGCGTTCTTGATAATGATTTGCGGACCACCAGGATGGTCCGGCAAGAAGCTTGTCATATTGTAGACCTTGTTTCTCACGACAACCCAGCAGTCATCCGCAGACGTGTGTTTTGCCACCTCCTCAAAGGGGATCGCCGTCATCGTTGTGAATAGAGTTAGTTGCTTTGTCACCGCCCATGGGCGTAATTCCGATACACGTGATCGGTCGCCGCGCATGCGTCCAGCGTGCCGCCGCGACGAATCGAGCCGCCCCGTGCGCCCGACGAAATGCTGCATGGGCTGGACCTGCTGCGCAAGCAATACATCAAGTATGCAGCCACGGCAGGCCAGGGTAACTCCCCTGAAAACACAATCAAAGCACTTGCACAGAAGCTTGAGGACCACGCAGGTGCGCGCGAGGACCGCCGCGCGGCCCTTTTGTCGCTCAAGTCCCTCGTGCGGAATCACGCCGACCTCGTGAGTGCACATGCCCTCGTGCCGCTGGTGCGCTGGATCCAGGTGGGCGAAAAGGACGAGGACATGCTTCGCACCGCGGTCGAGTGCTGTCTGGCGCTCTGCCAGGTGCCTGAGGACTCTACCGGCCGCGCACGAGCCTTAGACAACATGGCCCGCCTGCTGGCCGAGAAGGACTCGCTGCTATCGCTGCTATCGCTTCTCTCACCCGAGCACTCATTTTACACGCGCTTCGGCGCTCTGCAATGGCTCGTGTGCATTGTCGAGCACCGCCGCGCTGAAGTGCAAGAGTATGTGCTGACCGCCCCTGGCGGCTGCAGTGCTGTGCTGCAGTGCCTGGAAGCGGCGCCGTCGTCAAGCACTGAGATTATCCGCAACGAGGCCCTGCTTCTTCTGCCTCATCTCGTGAAGGACAGCGTCGACATCCAAAAGATTGTGGCCTTTGAGGGTGTCTTTGAGCGTCTTTTGGACATTGTCGCCCAGGAGGGCCGCATTGAGGGCGGCGTCGTGGTGCAGGACGCCCTTGAGAGCCTCGAGGCGCTCCTTCTTCACAACGTGTCGAACCAAAACTACTTCCGCGAGACCCTGAGCATACCCCTTCTTGCCCCACTCCTCTTCTACCCGCCGCCCCTCCCGACCCAGGCCCCCGAGACAGCTGCGCATGAGCGCACACAGCATGTCCAGGCCTTCCTGCTGCAAGAGTGGGATGAGCAGAAGCTTACCAATGCGCGGATTCTCATGCGCTGCATCGGCCACCTGGTCGACGGCCAGGGCGAGGGCCACCGCGCGAACCAGTGGGCCATGTGCAAGGCTGGCCTCGTGGAAGCGCTGGTGCAGCTCGTTCTCGCCAGTTTGGCGCCGCCTGTGCTTAAAGCGCATGCCCTGCACGTCCTGGCTGTCCTGCTGCACGGATCACGACCTGTGCAGGACCTGCTGAGCACCATGGTTGTAACGCCCGTCGCTCTGATCCAGCACCACGAGCCTACCGAGGGTCAGCCGCCGATGGAGCTGTCGTGGCAGGCACCTCAGCCCGCGATGCTCTCGCTCATTGCGCTGGTTTTGCGGGGACCCGGTAGTACGGATGACCAGCTTTCACTCGCTGTGCGCTGTGCCGCCCTTCACGCCTTTGAAGCGCTAGTCGAGCAAAACATGGAAGTGCGCATGACACTGTGGCATGCCTTTGTGGCCGCGCCCCTTCCTGAGCAGACGCACGGCAATGCCTCGCAGATCCTCCTGGACTCGGTGGTGCATCTGCCAACGACGTCGTTGGTATCTCATGCCAAGACCTCGGCGTTCGACCCGTATCGCTACTTATTCGCCTCGACCCTGCTGAGCTACTTGTTGCAGGGCAGCGACACCTCCAAAGAGTTTGCGCGTCGCGTGCGCCTGAACGACGAGGGGCGCTGTGTTGCGGACGCCACGGTGCCGACGACGGACGATGACGAGCCTGCGACGCTGATCCATGTGGTTGTCGGCAACCTAGCCATGGCGCTACGCGAGCATGGTGAAACAGTGCGCCGTGAGCGCGCTGCGCAAGCGGGCCTGTCAAACAGCTCGGAGGACTGGACCAAGATCATTGTCGGCTACCTGGTCCTTTTGATTGTGTGGCTGTGGCATAGCCCGCCGAGCATCCAGGACTTCGTGTCGGAAAGCGCCAACCTGCATGTGCTCGTGCAGCCCGCGGCCCAAACGACGGGCGTGGACCCCCTCATCCAGGGCCTCTCCGCGTTTGTGCTCGGCACCGCGTACGAGTTCCATACGGCGACGGGCGACGTGCCGGAGGGCGTTCTCACGCGCCAGACGATGCACCCCATCCTGCATACGCGTATCGGTGCCGACCAGTTCAGCACGCGTATTCTCTGTGTGAAGAGTGATCCGCGTTTTGCGTCGTGCACGCCCGAAGTACTGGAGAGTGTCCTGACCGAATCCAACTCGTCAGTTTGGTTCACGTGGCCGTTCGTCGAGTTCTGGAAGGACAATTACGTGCGCGTACAGAAGTCGATCCTTGTCGACCCCAGCACGTCCTCGGCGTCCGAAGCGGAAGCGTCTGCGGAGTTGCTGGATGCGCGGCAACGCATCTTGCTGCTGCAGACGGAGCTTGCGCGCGCGCAAGCGGAGGCCGGCCTCGTTGAAGGCCTTCGTGCCGACCTCGTCAAGGCACGTGAGGCCGCGGAGCTCGCCGACCAGGAGCGCCAGGCGGCCAACGCCGCCCATGATGCCACCAACAAGGAGCTCGAAGCGGCTCACGCCGCGCACGCTGCCGCCCTGAAGGAAGCGGACGCCCGCCACGCCACTGCGCGGGCCGAGCTGCAGCATGCGCAGGAAGATTTGGCGAGCACGAAAGCCCAGTTGGATGCGGCGCTGCACGAGGCCCAGCGTACATCTGCGGCCGAGGCGCCGGTGCCCGCGCCGGTGGAGGATGCCGTCACGGTGCGGGCCCTCGAAGCAACGCGTGAAGAGCTGGTCGCCGCTCAGACGCATGCTGCGCATCTGGAGGATGCCATCCAAGGCAAGGAGGAGCTCATCCAGGCTCTGCAGTCTCAGCTCGCCGCAGCCGATCGCGCCGCCCAGGAACTGCGCAGCCAAGCGGAGGCAGACAAGGCTGCTTCGCCAGCTGCGACGTCTGACACAATTGCGGAGCAACTCGCTTCGCTGCAGACGGAAAACGAGGATCTCCTTGTTCTCTTAGATGATATCATGGAGAAGCGCAAGAAAGAGAAGGCGCGGATGCGCGAGGCTGGCTGGGATGTGAGCGACGACGATAGCGAAGGTGACGACGAGTAAGGGACCAATCTAGCCTATGTAGGATAATGGATCAATATACATGGCAGCCTTTCGTGACGAGGGAATTACCAGTTCCACATCCGACTCGTCATCCATGTCAGCGAGGCTACGAGCGAGCGCGTCGGGCGCTTGTACCACGCTCCGAGAGCGTGGCATGTCGCTGGGCGATGAGGACCGGTGCTCCAATGAAGGAGCGGCTTGCGTGCTCACAGAGGGGAGTCGCGCAGGCTCAGGGGGTGGCGGCGACGCCGTATTCACTCCCAGCGACCCGCCTTTGTGGCCCGTCGGGGAGGAGGGCGGCGACGAGCCTGGTGACGATGCGTGTTCCATGACCTGTGGGGGTGGTCGCTCAGGCGTCGCAGATACCAGCATTTTGGCAGACGCCCGCGCGTCGTGTGCGTCCGTTCGCTGCCGCTTGCTCGGCAGTGCCGACGTTGTGCGGGCCATCGACGAAGGCATGGACGTCGACAGCGGTGCAGATGTGGTGCGCTGTAGACTGGCAGGGCGCACGAGTCGGCGCGACATGACCACTTCATTGCTGATGCGACTCGAGGTGGTCAAGGACGAGCGTTTCGTTGTGCGCTCCGCCTGCAGAATCGAATGCTTCTCTTGCGGTGCAGGCGCCGACTCTGGCACAGGTGCCGCCTTGGCTGAATATCTGCGCTTCCAAGGCCGGCGACGCGTCGGCGTAAGAGATGGGCCAGGCGCGAAGCATTTGGACCGCAACGTGGCACACATACGCGGCGCCAGGCGCTCAAAGTACCGCTCGACAACATCCGCACAGAACCACTGTGCCTCATCGCGGTCATCATGCGCCGTTTGAATCCGGGTATCCGAGCCATACATCGCCCGCGACGACGAAAGACCTGCAGAGAGTTGCAGCAGACACAATTGGTCGGCGTACGCATCGAAGAGTGCGCGCAGCGAGGGCTGATCTGCGCGGATCTCCAAGTCCTTCAAGGGAGACGGAGCTGGTGCCGGATGCACGGTGCCCCATGCAAATGGCGTAGGAAAACCTTGCCAGCGCTGTGTCCGTGCAGCCTTGCGCTTCGACTTTGTGTGGGTATCTTGGGTATGGGCGTGGGTCAGCTCCGCGCGCTGCTCAGGCACGTAGGGCCACGACGCACACAAGAGTAAAAGTTGCATCTCGACGCTGCGTCAGTAGAGAAACGTACTCTCGGCGATAAATGGCTGCGAGAAAGGCACGCACATGGCTCTCGCGCTCCGCCTCGTGCACCGCCGCCTGGGCGAGCGGCCCAAGCCGCACAGCTGCCCGCATGGCCTCATCCACTGTGCCTTCGACCACCTTGTCGTCAAGTATTGCTACAACGCGGTCATATGCAACTTCTTGGTACTTGGCGCGCAGCTGAGTGGGCGTGCACAGACGGCTCATCAGAAACGACACGCGCTCGCTTGTATGCCACTGCGCCAGCGCATAGGCCACACATGAAAGGGGGGTATGTGCCTCTCCCATCCAGAGACCGTACGATAGTATTTTCTCAAGGCATGCCGTGTCCGTAATGATCCCCCCGCGCAGCCCACGCACGGTGCAGGGCGTCCGCGGCGGTTCGGACATGCCGAGGAACGAGGTGGAGGCGAACCGATCTTTGTCAAGGCACGCCATGGCTGAACGCACAGGCGCCATGTCATGGACGCCCGAGTCGACTATGCACACGCGCGCACTTATCGATGTGCGCCAGCCCATGGGGAGCATGAGTCTGAGTCCGAGTATGTGTCCTGCCTCTCACCGCAGCCAATCAAGAGGTCGTCCTGGGCTCCAAGATGGGTCTTTATGTCATTCAACTGGAGCACTTGTATACGCCCCCGCGTTACTTTGCGCATGCAACTGCATGGGAAGTGGCCGATATTCAATGGAACCCGCACATTTGCCGCTCCGAGTGGGTAGCTAGCACGGTACGTGTGCACGCTAACGCAGTCCAATCAAAAGCTCGTTATCTGGAATCTGAACCGGCCGTCCGCGGCGTCGGTGGGCACGGAGGAGATACGGCCTGCCTCTCATATGCGAATGCAGGCTCTGCAGGATGTAATGCGCTCGTTTTCTTCAGGATCGTCGTCTAGCTCACCCTGGCACAGACCTGGTATGAGGATGTCACAGTCGTTCTCTATGGACGGCTCAGCCATGCGCATTCCTGCCGAGCACCGTGCCTGCCCAGGCCCCCCTTCTAGTACGGCCGTCGAGCATCTACTGGATGCTCATACGCGTGCGATCACAGATATCAACTGGTCGCCATTCCATCCGGAGCTGCTCGCGAGCTGCAGCGTCGATACGTGGACATGGGTATGGGATCTGCGCATGGCAGGGCGTGGGTCGAAACGCCCCGCCCAAGGATTTAGCTCATGGAACGCGAGCATGACTCAGGTCAAGTGGAACCGCACCACGCTCCACCGTATCGCAGCGTCGTGTGATAACAAGGTGCTGGTGTGGGACGACCGATTCGGTGCGCTGCCGTTGGCCACGCTCGAGACCCACCACAGCAAGGTCTATGGCTTGGACTGGAGCCCTGATCGGGAGAAAGGGCGCGACCAGCTTTTGACATGCTCCCTCGATGGCACGATCAAGTACTGGGACCTCAACTCTGAGTCGTCTCGCACAGCCTTGTCGAACCATGCACGCATCACCGAGCCCATGTACACAGTCGAGACACCCCAGCCCGTGTGGCGCGCGCGTCATTTGCCGTTCGGACACGGCGCCATGTCCGTCGCACAGCGCGGCGATACCGCTCCGTGCATGTGGAAGTATGGCGTGGACGAACCAGTGCACCGCTTCGTTGGACACTCGGACATCGTCAAAGAGTTCCTATTCCGCACGAAGGGCGGCGCCGACTCGTCGCATGACGATCGCGAGTTCCAGCTAATTACGTGGAGCAAAGGCCAGACACTTCGACTATGGCCCATCACGGAGGAAATGCTCGCTTCCGTGGGTCACGTCCATGGCGCACCCATGCAGCAATTCGTCATTGGCAGTGACGATACGGCGTTGCCCCAGAACAACACACGGCCACGTTCGATACCCGCCGTGACGCCTGCTGATGGTGTTGACGCAGGGTCACCTAGCACTGTGTCCAGTGACTCGCATCCGTTTACCCGCCCGTCGTCGCTCCACTCCTTGCCTGTTCAAGCGAGCGATGAGTCGAGTGTCGAGAAGGCGATGCCGCGCTCCTTGCCCGCGGAAAATGCACATGTATTCGGGGCCCTGGCGCCGAGGCCGACGCCTGAACGCCCAACGCGGATGAAAGCAACAGGTCCCCAAATGCGATACACACATGAAGATAACAATCTGCTTGCCCTCGATGCCGTTGAATGGATAGCTCATATCCGGATGGGCGAGAGTTCCGATGATGACGACGGCAACGTTGTGTCTGACGCCACCCCAGGTTCCCAGCCAACGGTCGACGCCAGCGTGCTTCCCCACGAGATTTTGCGTGTAAACGGACGCTTCCCTGATCTTCTAGAGTCCATTGATATCGCACGGCGACGCTGCACAGTGGCCCTCAGCGGGCCATGGCACGAGCAGGGCGACGGGACGCTTGCCTACTTGCGCGTCATGTTTACCTTCCCACTCAAATATCCCATGGAGCCGCCGACCATCGACATTGAGCGGAATGCCACCATCCCGTTCAAAACACGCGCCAATATTTATCGGGGTCTTAGGAATATACTCGAATCCAAGGCATCCCAAAGCGTCCTCAGCTTGGAGCCGTGCATCGAGTACCTTTTGCACGGCCGGACCCCCGAGACGGGGCCAAGCGCTAGAGACACGTCGCAGGAAGTCCAGTTGATACCTGAACAGCAAGAATACACATTTGCACGGACATATAACCATGTGGCCGATGCGGTCATACAGCTCATGCTGCGCTCGTCAGATAACACGTACTCCTCGCTGGTCGATTCCGACGTCGTGCAGCTGATGAGCCTGAACCCGCTGGGTCGCGCCAAATTCACGAACAAGCCCTCTCCCTCACCCACATCCTAGCATAGATTCTATATATTCATTGTAACTACTGCACACGTATGAAGAGCGTCCTCCTGCTGGTATCGTGGCATCTAAGAACCCGGGCGAAGCCGCGCCAAACGATTGGGCAGCGACACATCGCGCCTGTCGGGAGACACATTTGATGCCTGGTTGTTGGTCACATCTTGCAAGGCTCGCTTCGTCTCATTGCGCAGCGCCTTCACCTGGGCTGCAAGTCGTTTGTTCTCCTTCATCACAAGCAGCATGCGTGTGTCAGCCTCTTCAATCTCGCTGGCCTTTGCACTCAGCTCCAGTTCAAGATCCGCCACGCGCTGGGTAAGCGAGTCTGTGTTTTGATCTGCATCACGCTTCGCTGCATGTTCCGCGCGCTCTGCGCGGATCTGCTCCGCGTATCTACGCTTACTTTCTTTCAGTGCACGGATGTCAGCTTCTCGATCAGCAAGTGTTTGTTCCATGACGAAAAATTCTGCTTGCAGCTTCTCCATCTGTTCTTTAGCTCGCTCTTGTTCCTGTTCGGCGTGGGAAGCACTAGTCTTGTACATGGAGAGCATTTTCTGTAATTCGTGCATTTCTCCAGCCCATTGAGCACGCTCCGCTTTAACTAGCTCCAAGCTCTTGAGCTGCTTCTGAAGGTCAGTCACCCGGGCCTCGGATACTGCAAGCTGATGCAGTATCTGATCCACGTTCGTTTGGACTTGCATGGAGCGCTCAAGCTCAGACTGGAGCTCTGCGACCTGGCTCTCTGCATCGGCCAAACGGCTAGACTTGGCGATCAGGTCATTGTCGCACTGCTCCAAGACACCCTGGACTTGCGCAAGCTTCATTTGCGTGTGGGACACCGCCTCATCTCGTTCGGCCACTGAGGCCTCAAGCTCAGCCAGCCGCATGACAGCTTGCTCATGCTCCGATGAAAGGGTATGATGCACGTTGCGCAAGGATGCATGCGTTTCCAAAGCATCTCGGTGTTGTTTCTCTAACTGTAACACATAGGCTTCATAGGCATCCATGCGCTGTTGCATAGTAGCGAGTTGAGTAGTGTTCTGCCTGAGAGTAGTTCCCAGCTCTTCCATAGCAGCATCAAGTTGCAGCGTCATTTGCAACGTGTCTGTGTGCGCATTAGTATGGGTCCGAATTTCGGCTGCATGACGCGATGCAGCCTCAAGCTGTGTCATTTGGCTGTGCGCCAAACGCTCTTCATACATTTTGGATGTCGTCGCCAGAGTCGCTTCATGCTCTAAACGCAAGTCATCCATCTCCTTTGTTCTCCCGCTGTAGGCTTGAGCCAACTCGGCAGCATGGTTGATGAACAGATCCTCGTTCGAGAGCCGATGCTCTTCGGTGACTCGCGCAAGCTCCTGAACATGTGCAGTCTTCATAGCTTCCATGGCATCCAGGTGGGCACGCTCAAGCTTGGAGCGCTCTTTTTCTTCCATTTTCGGAAGTCTTGGCTCCAAATCACCCACAACCGTCTCATCAGGGTTCGTCTGAGGGGAAAATTCACGCTGCAATACGCGTACGGCCTCAAGGGCCAACTGATAATTAAATATACAGTTTTCGATATCTTGGTCTTTCTGGATGGGCATCACATCTAGACATTGACCAAAAGCACGTTCAGCCTGTTCAAACTCGAGGAGGTCATCACACTCATTTAGCAAGACCGTCATGTGCTCGAGCGCCTCCCCCCCATGAGTAGGTACAGGGGGCGAGTCAAGCATTGGCTTTCCAACCAGACGTGGGTAGATTCGCGATTGCAGAGTATGTAGAGCATCTATTACCCACATATCCACATGGGACCCATCTGCGCTCGGCAGCATAGCGCCGCTCTCAATGCGTGTCTGCCTTCGTGATTGTGTTGACGCAACGTTCAAAAGATCCAGAGCGCGGGGCGCGTCATGTCACGTGATCACACTATGGTACAGGGTCCACTAAGAGAGCCGTTATAATAGCCTTGTAGACAAACACGTACTGGCGTACGGTCTCGATCATACTCATGCGCTGTTCTCGCATAACCATCGTAGCCTCAAAAATAATATCAATGGGAGATTCCCAACATTGATGACGAGATGGTATAACTGAGTGCTCATCATGACGAGTGAGGGTCGAGCGGACTTGTCGAAGGAACGTGCTCGCAGCGTCAACAATAATGTAGGCACCAGTACGGCCGATGCCAGCGGAACAGTGCACGACAATAGGATGGGATGGATCCGTTCTTTTCTCATGTACAAGCTTGTTGAGTGCAAGCAAATCCAGAGGTGAGTCTGGCACACTGTGATCAGGCCACGCAACATATTGGAAATGCGTGATATGACGGGGAGTATCGGGGTCGGTCAAATTGCGAACCTGCAGGGTGCGCTGAATGACACATATATCTGTATCTTTACTGTTGGGGTCTGAAGGCACGTTGAATTCCCGAAGCTCTTGCGAAGAAATGGTCTTCTGTTCTAGTACAGACACCTGGAAGGGCTCCGCTGTAAGCTCGTCCCAGTAGTTATCGCACTTGGTTCGACCCGCCTCTTGTTCACGAGCAAGCATAACGATAGTGCGGATATCATATTCCCATATGACACTCCAGAATACGCTGAAAGTGTTAGGGAGTGGTGCCTGCGTCGCAATATACACAACGTGTCCACCCATGTACCGTAGTGGATTGATAAAGGATGCATTGATGTACTTGGACTGATTAGGTTGCTTCTCAAGTGTAACACGACTGTGCTCAAACGTCCAAAAGTTTCGGTATCGATGATCATTCCCTTGCTCAATGGCCGCAGTGATGCTGAGCGGAAATGCATCAGGCGGCACGACGCGCTCCGTTGGAGTTTTCGGGTAGATGGCACGGCTCGAAATCGGAACATCAGGAGGGTGGGCCGACTTATTGGTACAAGATTCAAAGGCATGACGCTGCATCACACTTTGCATGCGAATTTGCTCTTGCTTTTCAATCTCGAAAAATTTTTCGGCCAAGTACTTGGCCCGTGCTTGGTCGTTCATCATAGCTAGGTCTCGTAAAAACCGAGGCAAGCGATCAAGCTCCGATTGGGAAAGCGACAGATCCAAAGGGACAATATCCGTGATGCCACACGATAGCTCCAAGTTTTGCCGGATATTATCGAAGAAGGGATTTGCCGCATGTAGCGCGGAATTGCCCATACTGCCAGGGAGAGCCAGCATTGGCCCACGAGGCGGCATGCCTAGATGCAAGCTTGGTTGTTTCATCGATACCATCGACATCGAAGACGTCTGAAGGTTCGGGTCCAGTTGAGTAGGAGCCCACTCGATATCGTCCACAGCTGGGGGCCACCGGCTATACGAGACAAAGCCACCGGTGACCCAACATAGTTGTCCCTTGAAACCTGCTGATAAAAACTTTCGCAGTAGTCCTAACAAAGACGCACCACCTCCCCCGGCACTGGACCTGCCCTTCGACGTAGTCTTAGTGGAATCCGTGTCTAACGCGACAATCCAACTCTGTGGCGCATCCTCCTTTGTGTACTTGCGCCAATCTTGAAACTTGTCATTCATCGAACCATTAGAGAAAATTTGATCCTCGATTCGATCAATAGTGAATTCCGGACGGCGCAAAAGAGTCGTTGGAGCGCAAACGTTAACGCTGCCTTTGATGTGACACCGTGCAAAGGAAGTAGGCGGGCGGATATCTAGTACAAGAACATACTCAGGCGTATCAAAGCCTTCAGGAGCATGCAGTCGCATCAAATCGTAAAGGACTTTGGGTGTAATCATGCGGTATCGATCACCATCGAGTGGCATGGGTGCTGGTGGACGTCCTGGTGTTTTGATACTGGGTAAAGACAAAGCTAACGGAGCAGCCGATAGAGTTTTTATTGGTGTAGAAGGTCCCTCATTTGGTGGCATGCTCAGAAGGCTCGGAGTGCGCATCGGCAAAATAGTCTGGTTCTGGCCTTGGGACGAAATAATCTGGGCCCATGGATGATCCGCTGATAATGTCGGAGGCGTATCCTGCGCAGTCCTTTCCGGCAGTTGAAAATAGTCAGGTGTATTCGCCGGTAAACTCGCAGGGCCTGAACCCTGCGGTGGCGCCGCTTCACGGCTCATGCTGCAGGCTGTGCACGCAATGTGGATGCACAGACGTGGGCAAAGGCGTGCAACCGAGCTCTGAGTGGCCCGGCCGAATTCCATTAGATGCGCCACGTCCCACTCGGCCGGGCACCTCCATCTCAGTACCTGCTCATCCGACATGCTGAGCAAGATCGCAGAGACGCTAGTGGTACTGCTAGCTGGCAGCCTGACTGTGCACGGATTCAGGTCGACAGGTTCTAACCCGTCCCTTAATGCTGACGCGGTTGTGCCTGATCGTGAACACTCGTTATTTTCGCCTTACGTCGACTCAACCTTGCAAAACAAGTTTTGGGACTACGGCGGTGATGCTATCGTTGACACGAATCGCTATGTTATTCTTACACAAGACAGGCGCAATGAATCTGGATGGCTCTGGTCGCGTCTTCCAATGGACATGTCAGACTTTGAGATCACGGCTGAATTCACCATCAAGGGGCAAAGCACGTCCTCTGGCGGCGATGGGTTTGCGATGTGGCTCACCAAGGAACGGATGCAGGGTGGCCCAATTTTCGGGAACAGGAATCGCTGGAATGGACTTGGTATCATCTTTGATACGTACCCCAACTCGCCCCACCGCGGTTTCTTTCCGCAGATCAGCGTTGTGAAGAACAATGGTCAACTGGACTATAACCTTGGTAAGGACGGAGAAAACCAGGATATTGCTCATTGCAATATGCAACTACGACGTACGCCCACTGACACACGCCTTCGTTTCACATATGTCAAGGACGTGTACATGGAGCTGGCACTGCAGACGCAGGAATGGAACAAGTGGTCCTCGTGTTTCCGCATCTCTCCGTACGAATTCACAGAGCAGCCATACCTCGGATTTTCTGCGAGCACGGGCGAAGTCTCTGATCTCCATGCCATTAGCTCTGTCTGGACGAATAAACTCGTGTATCATTCGCGTACACCGACAGATCTCGAAAATGAGCGACTGCGCGCCTTTGCTGATAATTCCGGCACGGGTTGGTGGAACAAAAAGCCGGATGATGAAACAAGGAATATGGAGTCTGCTACCGTATTCCAGATGCTGAAACGATTGGTCCTCTTCTTCGTTTGGGTGGTAAAATGGCTCGTTATTCTGGCCATTCTAGGCGCTGCTGGCTATTTCGGCTACAAGTACTACCAGCAAAAGAAGGGCCCAAATACCTATAAAAACCGTCGCATGATGGCATAGGTTGATACCCATCACTCTGGCGCACGAAACAAGTGATTACGATAGTGCTCAAGTTCTTCATGTTAGAACATCGTGCGTACCATAAATAGATCCCCGAATGTCATCCAAGGCGCTTCTTGTAAGATTCAAATGACGTACCGATGTGCTACGCCTGCTCGTTTAGGCGGCACAGCTTCACTGCCATACCAACGGCGGGCCAACTCTTTGATTGAAGACACGTCCACAATGCGATAATGCAAGTGCTCAATCAGCTCGGGCATCTCATTTTGCAAGAATGCCTTGTCTGCATGAACAGTACTCCCCGCCAAGCATGCTGTCCTGGCGTCGGGGATCCGATCTAGCACGTAGGCGAGGATCGCAGTGCGCACGGCGGTGTGAGGGTGTGCACGGGCCGAATCAGTGCATTCGGACATGAGACCTGTTTCAGAATGGGTTGTAGTCTATCATAAGAAATTCTGCACATACACACCTGTGGTAAGCGAGTATACACGTACCATTCGTCCATGTTCGCCAGCACGGAAAGATCGGTTTGGATCACATACGAAACGCCTTCATCCAGAGGCTTCAACTGGCCATCGGTGACAATACAGGCAACCTCTAAGAGACGGTCTTTGTTAGGATCAAGGCCGGTCATTCTGCCTTAGGAAAAGTCCACGTACTCGCAGTCAATCCATACCAGCGGCCCATCCTCGCTGCATAAGACACGCGTCGCGGCAGGTGGAGGTATTGTAGACATGGTGGCTATGGGCTAAGCACGGAGAGTAACACAGGCTGCACACCGTATACGTCCAGATATATGGGTGCATCCTGTGATCCTTGTACACGGACAATATAGGACCCGGCATCAAGTGCATGAGGTATGGAAAGCATCGCGCACGACGCATCAAGCAGAGCTTCGGACGAGGCAACGCATGTGGTGTGTTGCCATAATTCCACGCGGAGCGGTTGCTTAGGCTCGGCCGGTCGCGCTTGGGAAGCACAAACAGTAATGGGCATGGAGCGTGGCAGTTCCACTTCCCAAACACATGGAAGAGACGCATGGGAGGCGCGATGGTACTGGCCTGCGCCTTCTGCTGGAATAGGCTGCACGCACACCCGGACATTACTTTCAATAACGAGGGTAAACTCAGAAGTTAACGCTTCAAATGACGAAACCACCAATGTGTACGTCCCAGGCTGGATGACACAAGCATCGCACAAAGTCATTCCGCGGGTATATGCCTCACTAGAGGCAATAACGGAGGGTCCAATGGCGTGCGAAACGCGTTCACCGCCACGAATGAGTGATGCATGTACATGAAGTTTTGACGTAGTCATAAGAATGGCTAGAAGCCGTGGTAGAAGGGTTCCTTCGTGCACCACAATACGAAACTGGGGGTTGTGACGGAAGTGTGGCGAAGTAATAGGACCGCCCACTGTGGGACCACGCCAGGCTCCCTTCATGACAGCACGATGTGGAAGGGTATAGGGCGAGTGACTTAGAAAAATGGGGCATGACGCATAGGCAGAAAGCGTATACGAGATACAGCTAGATTTGCCATGACGTGACACTTCAAGCGTGTAGGATGCGTCCCGCGATGAATCCAGCTGCATCAACGTGTGGTTCACACTGACATAGACACCCATGAGACCGCCGCGTGTCATGTTCATGCGACGTTGAAATCCATGGCTAGGAAAGGCATGCAAGGCAATAAATTCGTTCTCTTGTTCATCAAGCGAATGCCGTTTCATGTGTCGCTCAAGATGAATCCAAACAGGCTGTGGAGTATCGCAATCCAAAGAAATGTGGTACTGGTCTGTTTGTGCCATATGGTTCTCATCCAGACGCACAGTAAAGCCTGTGGCATCCCAAGCTGCATCAAGCGTCATTTTATGTGAAAATAAAGCAGGATTCCAGTTGACACACAACATCTCGAAAGAGCGACACATGGTGTCCCAAGACATGTGCAATACAGAACAAGTGTCGTTCACTGCATTTGGGTGCTTCCATGGATTCACAATCGACACGACTCGCTCACCTATGCACTCCTTGAGTTCGGTGATCCCGTAGCAATGCAGGGGGATTAACCTTTCGTCCTCACAAGTGGATCCCGTACCAAGTGTCAGAAGACAATTTCCAGCTTTCCACGCAGACCAAAGACGTGACCATGTTTTTTCGCGTTGGAAACGCGAGTCACAGAGTGGCATATGTTCGGGGATCCAACCTGTCAACATGTACAGATCAGTGGATGCATCGGACCCATGAAATTCATAGCTGCTGAAGCGTGCCATAAGAAAGGCTTTTTCGATCAGGCCGAGCCATAATTGCGGCGAGCCGCATGGACGCACACAGAGGAGTTGATTGCTTTCGTTAAGAGGGAGTGTGTCATCCAGGACAATTCTGCGTGGTCGACCACCGCAATACATTTTCACCACATGCTTGTGGTTCATAGATGCCACCGGAAATCCGTCGTCGGACTTGGGGTACAATGGGCGATGTGATAGATCTGTACCAAACATGGCGTCATGTTCCAAGGCGACTTCCAAGGCAGCAACGAAGGAGCAGTCTGTTATAGAGCCTTGCTGGATTTCACCACCACGAAGCTGTACAGAGGGTATATAGCAAGGCATATGCGACGCTCTCCGCATCCGAGCTCCCAATTGTCGGTGCTGTGATGATAGAGCGGGACGTACACAGACGTCTTCCGTAAACTCCTCATTTGTCGTAAAATCGAGATTCTGTGGGTCACCCGTCCACAGTTCCCATTCCAATTGTTCCAATTGCGGTACCTTTTCCTTGGCCTTTTCCGCTCTTTCTAGCAAGCGCGTCGCGAGCCGACGATATTCGTGCGCTTGGGGCGTCGAGCGCGCAAGAGCTAGGAACATATCGGTAGCACTCACATAGGCATCAAGTGCCTCTTTCCATTGTTTCTTTAGCTCATAATCTACTGCTTTAGATGCCAATGTGCGAGCATGCTTTGCTGTTGACTCGCCATTGGATAGAGACATAAAGGGAGCAGCACATGCATGTATGCGAAATTGGCCTGTGTGGAGACAACGGCCAACAATATAATATATTGATTCACGCTGATTATCTGAGGGGATTGGGTTTACCCTACTCTTCTAGATATCACCTGTCATGGGTGCACCGTTGGAATGAGTCTTCCTGAAGCGCGCCCCACATAATGTTCACCGTTCCTTCGGATGATTGAGGTGGGCTTGTACATGCGCGTGCTTCATAGCATGCCCAGTCGGGCCGTGAATGGGAGGGTCCCAGAAATTGCTTGCAATTTGTAGGATCAGTCGGTTCTCCGAGCACTCCGCCCTACCGACCTCAGTCCTACGTATCCGTGGGGTTCTCGGCAAGCAGGGAGCACATGGCTTGAAAGCGCGCTCAGGCCTTATGAAGGCTCAAACTTTTGTTGAATTGGTATTACTAAGGTCTTACAAACGTAATAAAAGAAGTCGCACGGGCGCAACGACGCATCGTTGTGCCACCATGTTGGCCAGGCTGACCGTGCGACCGTGCTGGAGGGTAAGCCAGCCCTCCTTTTTTCGGACGCGTGCAATGCATTCAAGCCAACTTCGTGGCAGTGCGTGGGCAGTGGCGCCCATGGCTGCCAACCAGCATGTACCCCTGCCCCCTATCACAAGACATGACATTCAACGCTCCAAAGATAGCGGCACACCCTTGGTGTGCATCACTGCTTTTGATTACCCAACTGGTTTGGCCGTTCGTGGAGCTGGTGCCGATATGTGCTTGGTGGGCGACTCATTGGCGAATGTAGCGCTAGGTTATTCGTCTACGCGCTCCCTGACCTTGGATGCCTCTATTCACCATGCAAGGAGTGTGCATGCGGGGCTTTGTGCCACCGAGCTCCAGTATGATCGACGCTGCCCTCGAACCCCTCTGATGATTGTGGACATGCCATTTGGCTCGTTTATTGGATCCATGGACGATGCCGTGATGAATGCGACACGCGTCGTGAAAGAGACGCAAGCGGCTGCCATTAAGATGGAAGGGTCAATGGAACTTGTGCCACTCGTGGAGCGTCTTACGAATGTAGGCATTGACGTGGTGGGGCACATTGGTCTGCAACCCCAGCATTTTGGTGATGCGGCCGGTTTCAAGGTCCAGGGCGCCACCGCGCAGAGTGCTTTATCTGTGCTACATACAGCACTCGCACTAGAGAAGGCAGGATGCTTTTCATTGGTCATTGAATGTGTGCCCGCCAAGGTGGGTGAGGCCATTAGCCAACGACTCCGCATTCCCACGATTGGGATTGGCGCCGGCCCCGGAACACATGGCCAAGTGCTGGTGTGCAGCGATGTAATGGGTGACCTCGCGAGCCCTGCCCATGTGTCTGCCGTGCTTGCAGGCATGGATGCGCCCTACGACAAAGCAGCAGAGAAGAGTTCGGTGCCACTTACCCCAGCGTGGCCAGCTCCGCCGAAGTTTGTACGTTGCTTTGCCGAGCCGCGGCTCGGTGCTGCGCGAATTTCTGCCCTACGGAGTTTTACGAATGCCGTGCGCGACCGCACGTTTCCTGACAATGCAATGGAGGCGTATCGCATCAAGTCCCAAGAGTGGGCCGCGTTTGAGCGCGCCATAGTCGATATACCCCGACGTTGATGTAATGTGGAGGTAGAGGGCCACTCCTCCGTCTGACTCACCATGTGGGGTCTTGCGTTGCGTCCCAGTCTTGTATGTGGTACTGCCTTGGCCCCGCATGTACCTCTTCTGAGATTGGACCGCGCCCATATTCCAGGTGTGCAGCGTGTGGCGGGACAGGACCTGGGCGATAGGCCACCGTCGCTTTCCTGGACGGTGGGCGATGGTGGCTCGAGCGAATGCTGGGCCATTGTAGCACCTTCAGCCGACCAAGGTGGTCAGGCACGCCAGGTGCTCCGCGATGTACGTGCATGAGTATTGATACAGATTATTCTTGGGCGTCAACGACCGCGCCTCGCCGAAGATCTGACGAAACAGCATGCCCCTGTCCATGCGTCGCTCCCCCTCCGTTCGATCGCACACGTCTCCTTCGAGACGCGACGCCCTGGCTCTGGCGACTTTGTGGACTACGCTACCAGGTATGGTTCGATCCGTGGGAGAGACCGCGTGACGTTGTTCGAGCACCTAATGGAGTCGTGTGGCATCTATACGGGTGCGATTGCGCGACAGCATATGCGGCCAGACCCACTCGCACTCTCACAAGATGACACAGGCCTGCTCAAGTGGGAGTCGGAATCTGTGCGCGAGAAAGTCGTGCAGGAGGCGCACCGCGTTCGAGAGCGCATTCATGCCAAGGCGCCGCTACTAGGCCTCGAGTCACTTCTTACGCGGCCTGTGATCGCCCTGAGCAACGGGCAGACTCGCCGTGCACGCATCCTCCAGGCGCTGCTGGCAGGTGCTGAATGTGTTGTGATGGAGGAGCCCTTCACAGGCCTAGATCCACCGACGCGCCGCGACGTATCGAGCTTGTTCGCATCGCTGCATGCGCAGCGTATGCCGCGCCTGCTACTGTTCTTGCGTGAACAGGATCCTATTCCCGATTTTGTCACGCATATTCTGCGTGTGAACGAGCCGGGAGAAGTGACACAGCTAGGCCCCAAGGCAGAGGTGGTGCCGACATCCACGACCGACTATCCCCCAGGAGGTTACGCTGTTGTGCAGCGCAATGCCGATCGTGGCCATGGCCTGGGTAACCGGAATGAACCTCCAATCATATCGATACGAGATATATCGCTCTCGTACGGCTCAACAGACGTTCTGCAGCATGTATCGCTGGACCTTTGGCCTGGCTCACGTATGGTTCTTGTGGGCGATAATGGCAGTGGCAAGACCACGCTATTATCGCTGCTACTTGGTGATCACCCGCGCTCATTTGCTATCCCCGAGAGTCAGCTGAGCCTGTTTGGGCGAGCGCGCGATGCGCCTCAGAACGCCCATGTCTTACTCCAAAAGCGCATGGGCCATCTATCGCCCGAGCTCTACAATGCGTTTCCGAGGAAGAGTCTCGAGGCGGGTGGCCTGACGGTGGCCGAAGCCATATCGAGTGGCTTTGATGGAATCTTTACGTATCGCCGACGCACAGAGGCACAGATGGCGCGCGTGTACCAACTACTAGGTCGCTTTGCATCTGAGCTGGTGAGTCAGACGCCTAGCCAATCAGTGACGAGCGTCGAGGCGCTGGCCGATAGGCCCTTGAGGGACCTGACGCATGGATCGCAAGCTCTCGTCTTACTGCTGCGCGCAGTGGTCCATCGACCTGCGCTACTCGTGCTGGACGAGCCATTCCAGGGGATGAGCTCGCGGCAGTTGGCCAAGGCACGTGCATTTCTCGATGCGACCGATGACCGCTGGGTGTACGAAGGCATGTCGGAAGAGGAGCAGGCCACAGATCGCGCATGGCGTGAGCGGTTGGCGCTTGTGATTGTTAGTCACTACGAGTCCGAGTGGCCCCTTTCTTGCGGGCGCCTGCTGCGGCTGTCCGCAGGTCGGGTCATGGAGCAGTGGTAGACTATAGACCTTCAAAGACAACGGACCACTCCTGTGCCACGAGCAAGCGCGGATCACGCACCACCAGGGTCGCAGTAGCCGCATCGTGCGTCCATGAGAGCTCGGTGGATTGGCCCTGAGCATCCATCGCCACCACGCGCTTCGGCTCGTTGCGCCAGCCCAGCAGGACGAGGCGCTCGACCCGCACCGTGGCGATCTCGCGCTCAAACACGTTGCCAGGCTGCTGGTACACGACGTCACTCGAGGACGACACGAGTACATCGCGCTCGCGCAAAGCGGTCGCACGCAGGCGCAGGGCGCCGCGCTCCGGCGCCAGGACAAAGCGGCGCGCAATGAACGCCGACGCATCGCGGTACGCAAAGGTCTGACCGTCGTCCATGTACAGCTGCCCTTCTGCGCGCTGGTCCTTGCTCACGGCAACGTAGAGGGTAAACGGATCAAGCCGCTGCAGCTCCGCTGCGCGGCGATACCGCATACGCATAGGCAGGATCGAGCCGCCACGCAGGAGGAGCGGCACCTCGTGCGTCAGGGGCGCCGGGACCGTGACACGGCGCTGCGGTCCATGGTATGCTTCATGCGTGAAAAAGTGGTAGTACACTTGGTCGTCCGCAAGGTACATGTCAACGCTTGTGGCGCCCTGGTGCGCCGGCGGCTTGACAAGGAGGCCCGTGTCGCCCAAAAAGTACTGGTCGTCAATCGCAAAGCCCTGTTCATCGTGAGGGAATACGAGACCCTGTGGCTTGATCACCGGCTGGCCGTTCACGCTCGATTGCCAAAACGCCGTGTACCACGCCGGCAAGAGCTGGTAGCGCAGGTGCAGGAGCCGGCGCAGCGCATCGCCCATCTCGCCATCATACAAGTAGGGTTCGCGGCGTTTGGTGTCGATATGCGCATGCGCGCGGAAGAACGGCTCAAAGATACCTGCCTGGTACCAGCGCAACAGCAGCTCGGGGTCAGGGTTGCCGAAGAAGCCACCAATGTCCGCACCACAGAAGCTCATACCGCCCATGCCATTCGCGAGAATCATGGGTACACTGCCGGCAAAGTGCTCCCAGGTACCCATATTGTCGCCAGTCCATATCGCACCGAAGCGCTGTGTGCCGAGCCACCACGAGCGGCTCAGCACAAAGGGCCGGCGCTCCACGCCGCGCTGGCCGTGCTTGTCCGTGGTACCGAGCTCGCGGCGCGTCAGGCCCGTGGCGGTAAGGTTGTGCAGGATCAGCCCATTGATGTTGTGGATCGCGCGGTTCTCCCACCCCGGGTGGTGCAGTAGGTCCTTGGGCGACGTGACCTCCGGGCCGCCAAAGATGGCCGGCTCACTCATGTCGTTCCAAATGAACAGGTTGCGCGCATTGGCAAATAGCTTGCCTTTGGCGAGCGAGTGCTGCTCGATCCACCATGGCCATGTCTTGGGCTGGAAAAAGTCGATCCAGCTCGCTTCGCCACTCCAGCATTTGCCCACATAGTCTTCTTGGCCATCGGGACGCTTGACAAGCAAGCCCTGCTCCTTGGCCTCGTTGTACAGGTAGTATGCATCCGTCGCCTTCAGGTGGGGGTCCATGATAATCACCAGCTTACGACCACGCGCATCGAGGGCGCTGAGCATACCCTCCGGATCCACAAATGCCGCACGGTCCCACACGCCGTACATGTGGTCCTTGCTGTACTCAATATCGAGCCAGAGCACGTCCATGGGTATGTCGGCCTTGTCGAAGCGCTCGCTGACCTCCTTCACATCGTCGTCCGTCAAGTAGTTCCAGCGGCTCTGATGGTAGCCGAGGGCAAAGTACTGCGGGAGGGCCGTGCGGCCCACGAGCTGCATGTAGTCGCGCATGTTCTGCGCGAGTGACGGGCGCAAAAATACAAACAGGTCCAAGATGCCGGCCTCCGAGTAAAAGTACGCGTGTGACGACTGCGCCGATGAGCCGCCCGCGCGGCTCGCGGCGTCCTCGCGCGAAGCGCCCACGGAGCGCACGCTCGGGCCGGGGCGCCGCGACGTTTTGTGCAGGTCGACGTACGTCTCGGCGGCGTTGAGCCAGAGCACACTCACAGCCGAACTCTGGCTCACCGCATGCAGCACAGGGGCATTGCCGTACAGGGCGCGAGGGTTGTCGTGCTCGTACTCAAACACGTCCGTATTCATCATACGGTACGGCTCCGAAAAGCGGTCCTGCTCCTCCTTTTCGTCCTTGGGTGGTGCGCGCGTCGAGCGCAGCGAGAGCGGACTCGCATGCTCAGGCAGGCCGTACAGCGTGCCGTAGCCAGGGAACGAGATGTCGAGCGCGATGCCCTCAGGGCCGCGCGGCTTCGAGTCCGTCGTGCCGGACCACGTCTCTTCCCACTCGCCGGCGTCCGGCACCTCGAACTGTGACCACTGCTCCAGTGTCGTGCTAGGCGCCTTGTGGCGCTTTTTGAGCGCCGCCTTGCGCTCCTGGAACACGAGCTGGCGCGCCTCGTCCGTATCTTCTGGTAGCTTTTCCGGCTTTGCGCGGTAGTGCTCCATGTGAAGAAGGGCACGGTCGTTGAGCACGACTTGCACGACGCCGTCGCGCATAAACGAGAGGCGCAGCGGTTGCAGCTCAATTTGCACGCTGTGGTCGTGCTGACCCCAGTGCACTTCCACGTACCCATCGCTGGTGCTCATACGCACATCGGTTGCGGGCTCTGGCATCGCTGCGATGCCCCATTGGCCCGCCTCGTTGTAGTGCTGGCGGCCCTCGTATGTAGGACCCGCCTCGTCCATCTGCACGCGCGCATTTCCATCGGCCAGAAACGTGAGAGACAGCTCAAATGCCACATTCTCATGAAGCGCCGAGTGGATGGGCATGTGCAGGACATGCGCATCGAGCGTTGGGGCGCCCGCCGAGTATGGCGACACAAAGCGCCCGAATGATTCGGTGTACTCGGCGCGACGGCGGAAGCGACGACAGAAGCTAGAGTCGCTGCATGACTTGAACTCACCAGGATTCACAGCAGTGGCAAGCAGACATACACTCGCCACAACGGCCACGGCAAGCCACCAGCCGAGGCGGACGTGCATGGCGATCGAGGCCCCTGCTCCACGTCCGGCCAGCGAGGCCATGCTGGCTTACTAAGCACTGGCGTTGTCGTCGGGCGGCGGCGGCGGCGGTGCTTGACTGTGGACGCGATGGACGTGGCCTCGCTGCAGTGGGCGTGTGCGTAGCGAGTACTGACGCAGACCGTGCTCAAAAGTCACTGGGAGTGCAGGCTGGCGTTCCAGAATTTGCGCCGGTGCCTGGCTTCGATGGCGCGCACCAGGGCGCTCGTATGCTCAAGTACAGCCCGAACGGTGCGCGGCTCGCCATGGCCATGGATGGCATTGTGCGCGTGTATGATGTGCAGGAGCGTGGGGTGGCGCTCACGCACGAGCTTCCTGTGCCCAAGGCCATGGAGCTGGCCTTTTCGCCGCGTGGCACCTACCTCATGACGTGGGAGCGCCCAGTCAAGACGGAGAGCGGCGCATGGACCAAGAACCTGTGTGTGTGGGATGCGGCGACCGGCTCGCAGCTGGGGCAGTTTGAGCGGCGCCAGATCGAGGGATGGCAGCTGCAGTTCACGGACCGCGAGGACTACTGCGTGCGACAGGGCGCCAACGAGCTGCAGGTGTGGGAGCCCCAGCGCTTTGCCAACGGTACGGTGGCGCGTGTGCCCGTCGAGCACATGCAGAGCTTCGACATGGGCCCCGGCTCGCAGCCGGCGATAGCCGTTTTCACACCCGAGAAGAATGGTGCGCCCGCGTTTGTGCGTGTGTACGCGTTGGCGTCGATCCTGCAGGGCAGCACGACGCCTGCTGCGCAAAAGTCGTTCTTCAAGGCGGACAAGGTGACGATAAAATGGAATGCGGCGGGCTCTTCGCTCCTGGTCATGACCTCGACGGACCACGATCAGACGGGCAAGTCGTACTATGGCGAGACGAACCTGTACATGCTCTCGGCGCGCGGCGACTTTGACTGCCGCGTCAGCCTTGACAAGGAGGGCCCAATCCACGACTTTGCGTGGAACCCCAACAGCCGCGAGTTTATTGTGCTGTATGGCTACATGCCCGCCAAGGCTGTCGTCTTCTCCTACCGGGTGAACATGATCTGCGAGCTTGGTACGCAGCCCCGCAACCTGATTGCGTACAACCCCCAGGGCCGCTTGTTCTGCCTAGCGGGCTTTGGGAATCTGGCCGGCACCGTGGACGTGTGGGACCGCGAGCGCCTGGCAGATGGCAAGCTGTGCACGTTCGACGCGAGCAACAGCAGTGTGCTCGAGTGGAGCCCCGACGGCCAGTTCCTGCTTACGGGGACACTCTCACCGCGGCTGCGCGTGGAGAACGGCGTAAAGATCTGGCACTGCTCGGGCCAGCTCGTGCATGTGGACATGGTTGACGAGATGTATGCCGCCGGGTGGCGTCCGCAGCGCTTCGCGGCGGTGCCCGAGTTCCCCAAGGCCCTGCCTGCAGCGCCGGCACCGAGCGCTGCTGCTGCAGCTGTCCTTGCGAAGAAGCAGGCGGCCTCGAAGCCCGTCGGTGCGTACCGCCCGCCGAGCGCGCGCCACTCGGGTGTATCCACGGGCGACTATTTGCGACGCGACCTGAGTGACGCACCCTCAGCGCCGTATGTGCCGCCTGGCGCGGCGGGCCGCAAAAACCGCAAGGTGCCGGGTGCGCCGGACAAGGCGCCAGCGCCCAAGTCGGTGCCCAAGCCCGCGATGGGCGCTGCGGACATTGGCGCGAACCACAGCGAGGCGGGCGCGGTGGAGAAAAAGCTGCGGAACCTCACTAAAAAGCTCAAGGCCATTGAACAGCTCAAGGAGCGCCGCGACCGTGGAGAGACACTGGAGCAGACGCAGCTGCAGAAGATTGACGCGGAGGCAGAGATCCGCCGGGAGCTCGCGACACTGCAGTAACTATAGTTAGCGTACCGAGTACACCTGGATCAGGCGCGTCGTGACACGCTTGGCGCCGGTTGGCCGCTCGTCCACGCCGTAGTGCAGCTCCACGTCGAGCTCGCGCTCGTTTGTTTTCGACGCATACACACGCATCTCGCCATCGATTGTGGTGCCCGCCTGCGCCTCAATAGGCGTCTTGAGCAAAAAGATGGTCTGCTTCCAATGCGTCGGCTTGCCGAACGGCGACGTAGTGAACGAGACGACCTCACCCGGCGTCGACTCGCTCTCGGACACAACCTCGTTGTGCTTCAGCGTGAGACCGTGTACTTCGTCCGGCTGCACGGGCGACGTCCGCACAGGCGGCAGCTCATCAAAGGGCATGTGCGCCCGCGGCGCAAACCACGTATCGAACCACGACACAAGGCCGTGTACCGTGCATGGTGCGTCGATCGTCAGGCGAAACGGTGTGGAAAACTCAGGCTGGCGCGCGGGCAGCGACTCCAGGGGCAGGTCACACAGCGTCGCTGGTGCACTCACGATCGACGCCGCCTCGACATCCTCGGTCGCGGCCTCGTCCGTGAGGCCGCGCGTCATGCTTGGCATGTGGAAGCCATACACCTGGTCCCAGAAACGCACACGCTCACACAGCACGCCCTTGTCGGTGGCGGCGGCAAGCACCATGCGGGAATGCGACGGTGCGAGAATGCCGCCAGGCTTGAGGTACCGGTCGCGCGCGTATAGCACGGACGGCAGCATCGACTCGTACAGCAAAAAGTAGCCCATCCACTCGCTCACGATCAGGTCGACCTGACCGGCCCACGGCGTGAGGACGTCATCGAGCTCCTCCATCTTGCCGCGGAAGACACGCACGACGTGCGTAAACCCATTCTGTTCGACGTTGGCCTTGGCGCGCTCGGCCACGTCGCTCGCGTCAATGGCGAGCACCTGCTTCGCACCGGCGCGCGCGCAAAAGAGGCTGAGGATGCCTGAGCCGCAGCCGACGTCCATCACCGTCTTGCCGCGGATCAGGTGGGCGTTCGCCGGCGACAAGAGGAACTGTGCGTATGACAGCGTGCGCACCGAGTCGGCAATCATCGTCTGGTGAATATCGTGGCCCGCGTAGCTGTCAAAGTACGTTTTGTCGACGCCGCTCGGCGCCGACGCCGCGACCGGCGTCGCGTCCGCGGCGTCGGCGGACGTGATACCCAGGCGAGCCGCGTACTGGAGGCGCAGCTCATTGTACGCCTGGCGCAGCATCGTAAGCTCGGCCTGTGTGTCCTGGCCAGCCGCGTCGTCGGCGAGGTCCAGCTGCAGTAGCCCGTCGTTCTCGTAGCCGGGCACCGGCTGCAGCTCCGCGTCGTCATGCAAGAACGGCTCGTGACCGGTAAGCTGCATAACAGACGCCGGCGTCGGGCGCGGCTGCGTCGATGGGCGCCGGATGTAGTTGATGAGCCGGATCACCTGCAGCGTGTCGAGTTGGAGGCGCGCCGTGAGCTGCCGCAGATCGCACCCCTGCGTAGCGGCGTGCTGCAGCGCTGCTTCCGCATGGGGAAAGGTGGCCGCATCGTCCGGGAAGAGGGCACGCGTCGGCACATCTTCTTCGTCCCATCCATCAAAGTTGTCGTCCTCGTCGGCCCACAGCTCCTGTTCCTCGCGTGCGGCCTCGTCTACGGACATGGCCGTGGATCGCTACGGAGCTAATCACGTGAACCTTATCGCTTCATCTGGCGGATGCGCTGAACGTCGCGGTCGCTCAGGTGCAGGACGCCGCCGCGGTAGTGGCCAACGCCGCTACCGATGCCGCGCTGCCGCTGCTTTGGCTGTGTAGCCTTAGAGCCGCGCGCCACGCTCGAGCCGCGCGTTAACTGCGACTGCTTCTGTACCTTTGGATTCCATAGCCCCAGCTCTTTCTGCGTTTCAATCTCGCGGTCGCGCCGCTCACCCGCCGCGCGGCGCAGCCCCTGGCGGATACGCGCGGGCATCTTGCCGAGTTCCTTCTTTTTGAGCTCGTTCTCGGCCCACGGCGAGCCCGCCGCCGGCCGCTGGATCGTATCCGCATTCGATAGCTCCAGCACGCGCGCCAGTGTCTCGTTCGTCGTAGTCGTCAGCTTGCGCTTCTTATTCGTGGAATGGGAGCTTCCAGGAGCAAAGAGCGTCGTCGAGAGCAGCTCCGTGAGCTTTTGGTCGTTGGCACGCTGGTCATCGTCGTCCGAGTCGTCGTCACTCGGTGCGGCAGGCGCCTCCGGCTCGTCCTGCGCAATGCGCTCAATGTCGGAGGACTGCGTTAGTCGCAGCACATACCATGAACTGTTTGCGTGCCTGCTTGGAGACGGGTGCCGCAGCACGCGATGTGGACGGATCCGTGAAGATGACCGTTTCAGGGACGCGGCGCGCAGGCTTTGCGGGCGGTGCCGGCATGCGTTCCTTGGCAGCAAGGAGAAGATCCTCGTCATCATCAAAGTCCCCCTCGTCCAAGCCGTCGTCCAAAGCGGCGTCCTCATCCTCGTCCAAGTCTTTTTCGTCCTCGTCGTCCTCCTCATCCTCCTCGTCCTCTTCCTCGTCCTCTTCCTCGTCCTTTTCCTCCTCCTTCTTCTTCCCTTCCTCTTTACCCGGAATAGCAAACTGCTCGTAAAACTGGGCTTCGAGCGCACGGAGCTGCGCCTGTCGCGCGCGCTCAGCAGCCGCTGGCCGCGTCGCGCTCATTTGGAGGGACCAATTTGTGGAGGGACCCGTGCCTTGTCTGCAATGCGACCACACGCGCCCATGTTGGACGACGACTGGGAAGAGGCGGAAGTCAAGGAGATCCTTGCGCACCGATACAATGTAAACTCGGTATGTGGATGGCACTGATAGCAGGACCGCCTCGAGTACCTGATCCAATGGCACGACAACGACGCAACGTGGGAGCCTGAACAGAATTCGGTCGAGGCCGAACAGCTTGTGTACGAGTACTGGACGAACCGTCAGGGCGTCGAAGGGACTACAGCTATGGAGTATGTACGCTCACTCAAGGGCCTGAATGATGGGTCTTGCACACCGAATGCGCGTGAATTTGCGCGTTTCGTACGGGACAGGCCGGGGCAGGACGCGTCCAGCGCGCCCGCGCACGGCGAGAATCCTGCGAGCTCTGCAAAGGATACGAAGTTAGCCAAGGACAGTCAGTCAACCAAGGATGCTCCGCCAGCTCGAGACGCCCTGCCAGCTCATGATTCCCTGCCCACTGGGGACGCCCCGCCAGTTCCCACATTGCCGCCCTTGGGCACGCAGGCGCCCCAGGGGCTACAGCGCACGCCGAGCCTGTCAGACATTGGCATGGAATCGAATAAGCACGCATTGAAGCAAGTGACCCCTCCGTTGGCCCCGTCGCGACGCTCGTCAAGGCATGCGTCGACCACGCCCGAGGGGGCTCTGTACGAGATGTCGACGCCCGAGGACAGTGCGTACTCGTCGGTGCGCCCGAGTATGCCGGAGCGCGAGATCCGGGATCGCCGAAAGTACGATGCGTTGGAGGACTGGAGGCCGCACGTGCGCCGCGTCGAGACGGTACGCCGCATCGAGACGGGTCTCGAGGCCCTTGTCGTATTTCGGGATGGCGTGCGCCTATCCTATCCTACGGAGCTTACCAATGCCCGGTGCCCCCAAGCCATGATTGCATTTTATGAGAGTCGTGTCCGGTTTGTGACCCGCAATGCGGACGCGAAACATGATACCCCAAAGGAGCCGTCCAAGGCCCCCGCCCGCACATAGAGAAGCAGTGGAGGTACCCTGTTTGCCCCATGCAGGTGGCGACGCGAATCCCCATCTACACGCATGAGCAGGTATGCTGCGGCGCTGATGCAGACCGTTGCGCGCGAGGCGGCGCCATGTGTGTTGGAGGCCATGCTGCATGTGATATGCTTTGTGCGGCTCTTGGGGCTCCTTGCGCCCGCGACGCACCGTATCGGCGACACCGAGCTGGTGCGTAGGTGCGACTGACGCAGCCGGTCATTGCCGACGAAGCCATCGCGACACGCCTGCGTGAGGCTGTGAAAGAGATATTTGCGCGTCTGGACGAGCAGGGGCATGCCGGGCGTGTGTGTCTGGACGTGGTCGTCGGGTGGCACAAGACCATGCCGGTGAAGGAGCGCGCTGCGCGCCCCGCGTCGCCGGACCGTGCGTCGCCAGCGCCCGCGGGGAAGCACTATGCCGTGTTCCACTCGCCGTACTCGTGGCTGGCATCCGCGCTTGCTGGGACGCGCCAGGGCAAGGCCGACGAGCGCTCGAACCAGCTGCTGACGCGAGACGCCGCCCACGACGCAGCGGCGTGGGAGACATTTGAGCAGTGGGTGCTGAGTCTACAGGTGCACTATGATGCGCCCGCGTCCACGCCGGACCTGCAGTCGTTTGCGACCACGGCGCTTGCGTTCGCCAATACGCACCAGGCGCAGCTCCCCGCGGTTGTCGATGCGGGACTGTGCCCGTTTCCTTTTACGATTGATAGTACCGTGCGCGTCTAGCACTGCGCGGTACCGGCCACAACCGACATGAGCATCGGGTCGATCCCCGGGAACTCGGACACGAGCATGTCGTCGAGCGCCTGGAGCGTCTGCATCGACAGCTTGTCCATGCCCGTGGTCCGGTGGTGGGGGTACATACCATAGGCATCCAGGCCCGACCAATGCACAAGCAGGCGCGCAGGATCGCGCGCGGTCGCCGCGTGCACTGGCGGCGAGCGCACACGCGTGTCGACGAGCGGCGCCGACGGCTGCGACGGCACACGCATCGTCAGCCTCACCTCGAACGTGTCGTGGCCGAGGCGCGACACGTCCTTGAGGTGGTGCCGCTGCAGGCCCGCGGGCGGCGGTGCCGGGAAGTCCCACGCCAGCACCTCTGCATCGAACGACAGCGTCGACCAGGCGAGGCCGGGGTGTTCGAGGCGCATGCGCACCTCGCGCGTCCCGTTCGCAGCGCTCAGTGCCTCACACGACAGGCGCACGTCGCGCCAGCGCGCCACGTCGCGCGCAGCCGCGGCGCGCTCTGGGGACGGCGGCAGCGTGAGGCGCGTCGGCTGAATAAAGTGCGTGAGGGGGAACAGGACATCCATGTCCGGCGCCACCTGCGCGGCACGGTCCCAGCTGAGCGTCGTGTTGGCCTCACCATGCAGGAGCACGTCGCGGAGACGCGCGTCGAGGGCCGTGTCGTGCGCCGCCGCGTCCAGCGGCGTGTACGCGACGTGCCACTCGCCACTTGTGACGTTTTCCACGTGGTGCACGAGCAGGCGCCGGGGGTGGCGGTCGTCGAACGTCGGCACCGCCGGCAGCGCAAAGAAAGCGAGCATGGCCACGGAGAGTGCGAGCAGGACACCCATCGACGTGCGCATGAACCGCAGGCCGTAGCGGTGGCACAGCGGCATCCACACGCCGCTGTTCAGCGTGACGAGCACGGCGACGAGAGAGGCAATCACATGGTCGACCGGGGCGTCCGTGCCCATGCGGCCCATGAGCGGCACAATCAGGTCGAGGAACGAGATGAGACCCTCGTAACCGAGCGTCATCACCGGGACTAGCGCCAGCAGGTACGTGGCAAAGTGCACACGCCGGTCCGGCGCGAACGCGTCGGTGGCGATGCGGCCGAGGCCTTTGAGCGCGAGGTCGTTGACGACGACCGGCACGAAAAACGCGAGCATCGCAAGCATCATCATGTATGCAGAGCCGAGCCGGAAGTAGTTCATGAGCAGCATGCCGAGTGTGTAGATGACCGCGGCGCCGGAGAACGCCGTGTACTCGAGGTACGGCCGGCGCGTTGCCTCGACGCAGTGGTGCAGCACGAGCTGCACGCCGACCAGCGCAGCGAGCACCGGCGGGCCAAACAGCAGCGCTGCGTACGCCTCGTGGCCGAACCACGCGAGCGGCGTGCCGAGCACACGAAGAGCCGCAGCCACAGCGTTCGCTGCAGCGAGGGCCGCAACGTAGCTGAGCAAGAGCGCAACGGAGCTGAGCATCGAGGTCGACATGAACGCGACGCGGCGCTCGGACGAGTTGATGGCGCTCAGGTAGAAGTTGAGCGCGACCGCGAGCGCGGTAATGATGTTTTTGAACAGCTTCGCGGGAATGCGCACGAACCATTGGCCAAACACGGAGAAGTACACGGGCAGGACCTGCTTGAAGCTGTACGGCCATGGGCGGATCGCGGGCAGCGGCGACGCGGGATCGAGTGCGAGCGACTCGACGAGCGAGAAGACATTCTCGCCAAAGTGCTGCACGACACCGCGCTCCATGTACGCGGGGACATCGCGCCGCGTGTGGTACAGGTACGACGAGCCGACGATCGCCATGTCAAGCCCGGGCAGGCCGTGCCCGTACTCAACAAACTGCCGAAAATCGGTGTCGCTCATAATGACACCGGACGAAAACACATCACTCGCGAGCACCGTGCCGAACGGATGCGGGACCCGCGCATACGCCTCGATCAGGTGGGCGTCTGTGGCCTGGAACAGGAGCGTCGGGCCAGACACACCGCACGCCTCGAGGTTCACGACGGCGCGCACCGTGTCCTTCGTCGGCGCGTGCTGCGTCATGTACAGGTGCGAGGCGTCCTGCAGCGACTCCTCGCCATTGTTGAAGAGTAGGAGCACGCCATGGCGCACGCGCGGCGCGCCCGGCATCGTGAGCACACGCAGAGCCTCGAGCATGATCGCCACACCCGCGCCATCGTCCGCGGCACCGGGCGACGGCAGCGTGCTGTCGAGGTGCGCATTGAGCAGCAGCGAGTCCGCGCGGCTCGCATTCGTCCCGTCCGAGATGCGCACAATTACGTTCGACATGCCATAGTAGCGCTTCCACACGGGGTGGCCCAGAATGTCAAAGCGGTGTGCGCCGTCGCCCTGCTGGTAGAAGATCTCAACGTGTGTCTGGTAGTCGACACCCGTCGCGTGCACGCCCTCAAAGCGACGCAGGATACCGAGGAGCCACTGCTCTGCATCGACATGCCCTTGCGTGCCGACGACGCGGTACCCAATGTCCTCCGCGAGGTGCTGGATCGTGAGCATGGCGTTCGCCTCGCTGAAGTACGCGGACAGAGGCCCCTCGTACGGCGGCACCTCGTCGAGCGCCTGCGCCGGCTCGTACGGCTGCGCGCGTTCGGCATCGAGCTTGTGCCCGAAAAACGCCTCGTACCATGCTGCGCTCGCGGGCGCAGCGGGGCGCGGCGCCGCGGGGCGTGTGGCAGCCATGGGTGTCGGTAGACGGTAGTGTAGGCCAGTCGTGATGCACGCGAGCGCCACGCCCAAAAGGAGCAGGCCCACGAGCTCACGCACGAGCGGCTTGTGCATGCGCGTGTACATGAGCGGCTCACTGCGTGCCTGGCGCTGCCGGTCGTACTCGGACAGCTCGGTCATGGTGAAAGAGCACGTGGCAACTATGGAGGCGCACGAAGCGCACCGACCGCTTGGCGCCACAGGATCGCATAGCACGCGGGGGTAAACCCCGCGATGCGCTTCGCCTCACCGAGCGTGCGGGGCCGGACCTCGCGCAGACGCTCGCGCATCTCGTCGCTGAGCCCCTCCATCACCGCATAGTCCAGGGGCGGCAGAGCCAGCGCCTCGTCCTTTTCAAACGCCGCAATCTCGGCGTCCTGCCGCTGCAGGAGCGGCAGGTACTTGGCCTGCGTTGCGAGGCGCTCGCGCATCCATGCAGGCAGCTCACGCAGTTCCGGCACATGCGGGAGCAGGTCGTCGATACGCGCATGGGGGCGGTGCATCATCGCCAGGGCACTCACCGGCTGCATATCGTCGGCGGCCTGCAGGCCATGTTGCGACCACGCGCGCGACGTCTTGATTGTGCGTGCAAGGGCGTCCATGCCATATGCGAGGTCCGCCTGCACGCTCTCCAGCGCCGCGCGGCGCTCACGCGACACGGCCTCGGGGCACACGTCCAGGAGCCGCGTCGTGAGACGCACATCGGCATTGTCCGCCCGCAGCGACAGGCGGTACTCGGAGCGCGAAGTGAACATGCGGTACGGCTCCATGACGCCCTGCAGACGCAGGTCATCGAGCATCACGCCCAGGAAGGCATCGCTGCGCGCGAGCACAAGCTCCGGGCGCCCTTGGGCGCGCAGGCCCGCATTGAGGCCGGCCAGTACGCCCTGCGCGCTCGCTTCTTCGTAGCCGGTCGTGCCGTTAATCTGCCCTGCGAGCGCAAGTCCCCCGATGCGCCGCGATTCGAGCGTCGGACGCAGTTCGCGGGGGTCAATGTGGTCGTACTCGACGGCATAACCCGGGCGCAAAAGCTCTGCGCGCTCCAGTCCCGGGATTGTGCGCACCATGCGCGTCTGTGCATCGGCCGGCAGGGAGCACGAGAGCCCATTGGGGTACAGGACGTCGCCGTCGCCCTGCGGATTGTCGAGGAAGCCTTCCGGCTCGAGCCACACGGGGTGCGACGCCTTCTGGGGAAAGCGCAGCACCTTGATCTCCAGCGACGGGCAGTACCGCGGGCCAGTGTACTGCGTCATTTCATAGTCGTCACTCGACACCTGCTCATGCACCACAGCATGCGTCACGGGCGTCGTGCGCGTGCCGTAACAGTACAGCTGGCGCGCAGGATCGATCGGTGGCCCCGACGCATGCAGAAACGAAAAGGCGCGCGGCTCCGCATCGCCCTCGATAGGCGCGAGCGCCGCATCGCGCACGCCGCGCGCATGGGTATCGGCAGGGTATCGTGCCCCGAGTTGCACCGTGCGCGCATCAATGCGCGGCGGCGTGCCCGTCTTGAGGCGCCCCAGCTGGAAGCCGGCGCGTGTGAGCGCCTCGCTGAGCCCCTCAGTGCTCGGCTCGTCGCCCGTGTACGGCAAAGGGAGCATGCGCCCGGCAGGTCGCCGCATTCGTCCCTGGAGGATCGAAGCGGCGAGGAACGTGCCAGTGCACAGAACGACCTGGCGGCAAGGAATCACGTCGCCTGAGCCTGCGGTCAGTGTGTGCACGTACGGAGTGTGACGCCTTGCACATGCGCGTGTCCGTCGGCATGCGTGAGTGCGAGACCATGCACGTGGCCCTCGCGGATCTCGAGGTTCGGCTGCGCGCGCAGCATGCGCTGGATCTCGATCTTATACAGGTAGCGGTCCATCTGCGCGCGCGGCCCATGCACGGCCGCGCCCTTCGAGCGGTTGAGCATGCGGAATTGGATCGCGGCTCGGTCTGCTGCGACGCCACTCAGTCCGCCGAGCGCATCCGTTTCGCGTGTGAGCGTGCCTTTGCCAATGCCGCCCACACTCGGATTGCAACTCATCTCGCCAATCGTCGACGCATGCGTCGTGAGCAGCACGGTGCGCGCGCCCGTGCGCGCCGACGCCGCCGCGGCCTCTACGCCCGCGTGCCCACCGCCAATAACGACAGTATCGACGGTAGCCTGCGTCGCGAACGACCGCCCAAGACGCCCCGCGAGCCGCATGCACAGGCAGGCGGCGCGCCGCGCCGCCCTGTTAATTCATCACGTGATGTATGACCGTGCGGCGCGCGTGTTGTTCGCCGGCATCGCCCCGACTATCGCGGATGAGCGCGTCCCCGCAGCATGCGCAGCCTGGCGCGGAGCCGCTGCCGCGTGCGCAGCCTGGCGCGGAGCCGCTGCCGCGTGCGCAGCCTGGCGCGGAGCCGCTGCCGCGTGCGCAGCCATCACTGGACGAGTCTTTCAGTTTTGGGCTGGGCCTCGGCATTGTCGTGAACAAGGACGGCCCGAAAGCGTCGGGCACCGATCTCGGAGCGCGCCGCGTCATGGACCGCCCCGTGTCCGAGATCCTGGCGGGCGGCAACCCCTTCCAGCGCACCGAGCCAGCGCAGCGTGCGTCGTACATGCCGTCGTCTGCGACGGTCGATCGGCTCGTGATCAACGACGTGCTCGAGCAATACCGGCCGGGCGAGAACTCGATCATCGACACGTCGCTCTCCGCGGCCCCCGCGGCGCCGCCCATGTCGTTCCTCGGCCCGCCGACGCTGAATCTTGGATCGCTGCGTATGCACGATGAGCCGTCACTCTCGGCCTTTCTCGCGCAGGAGCGAGCAGCGGCACCGAGCGAGCGACGCTCGGCGCCCATGCCCGAGCCCACGGAGGCGTCCGCGACGCCTGCGCCTCGCTCGCCTGCGCGCCCCGCGCCGGTGCCCAAGATCGTCTCCAACACCCAGGCACCACCTGTGCGCCACAGCTCGCCCAAGCGCGCGATGCCGGCCGAGATTGGGGACCTGGCCAACCCCGACGCGCTGCCGAGTCCCGAGCGCTTGCGCCAGGTGCGCGACGCGTCGCCGGACCGCCTGCATGAGCCGCCGGTCGGACAGGTCGACGACCTCCTCGATGTGGATGCGCTGCTCGCCGATGAGCCGGAGGAGGACGAGTCGAGCAGCGTGAATGTGGATGAGCTCTTGCAGGAAGATGCGCTGGACGCCGACGGGCCGGGTATGGCGCGCAGTACGACCATGCGCCGCATCCACGTGGACAAGGAGCAGGCTGCGCCGGCCCCCGACATGGACTTGCCTACGCTACCGAGCTGGAGCCCGATTGTATGGGACTCGCTACTACCGGACGCAGAGCCGGCAGCACGGCCGCGCGCCGTCGAGCTGCCTGCACGCACAGTGCGTCCCCGTATCTCGCGCGACGCGATCCGTGCGCGTGTTGAGCAGAAAAAGTCGCATGTCCTCAGCGAGATTCCCCCCGAGCGGCGGCAGCCGGCGTCGGTGCGCCCGCCGCCGCGCGGGCCCGTGGCGCCGACGGACGCATCAGGGCCCTCGACAAGCCGGCCGGATCTGCCGTCGCTGCATAGCCCCCTGGCGCAGGTCAAGACGGCGCTGCAGGACCATGCGAGCCGCACGGCGACAGAGGCAGGTCCAGCGCCTCCCCTATCCAAGGAGCTGGAGCGCCAGAGCCAGTGGTTCGGCACCGACGCGGCGGTGCCCAGCGCCCCCGACACGGCCGCGGAGCCCGCCGACGAGCCGCGCGAGGACAGCGACAATGACGAGTTTGTGTCGCCGCTCTCGCGCGTCTCGGCGCTGCCAGACAGTGAGAGCGCGCCGCGTACCGAGGCGCCAAGCGACGACGAGCCATCGACGGCCTTCCGCCACCTCATGGAGCGGGAGCTCACGCGCATTGTGCGCGAGAGCGACAAGCGGTACAAAGTGCGTGAGCGCGATGTGTACGTGGGCAGGCGGCCCATGGAGCGTGGCTCCGCGGGCGCCCAAGCGCCGTGGAAGCGTGTGCAGCAGCCGAATGAGGTGACAGCGCTGGCGCAGGGCACGCGCGCTGCGACGCCACGCCTGGATACGTTCGGTGCCACGACGCATGGGCGTCTGTTCTTGGCCCTCGATACATTCACGCCCGTGGGCCTCGCTGTGCCGTCCAATGCAACCTTCTACTGTGTGCTGGACAATGGGATCCACCGCGTCAAGACGCCATCGGCGCCCCTCGTGGCCGGCGGCGCCTCGCCGATGTACCAAGAGTTTGAGCTGGTGGAGAATGCGCGCTTTGCGCTCACGCTCTCGCTCCTCCTCGACGCGGACGGCGACGACGTGCTTGATGACAACGTCGCGGAAACGGGCGCGCTGCCTGCCGATACACGCACCGGCATGAGCCGCTTCCTCAGCCGGCACCTTGGATCGAAGGGCGTGCGTGTCCGGTCACCGGCGCCGACGCGCCTCGGCACGATTGGCGCGGCGCGTCTTGTGCTCGCGGACATCTTGGTCAACTGCTTTGCGCGGTGTGCGACGCTGGACATGCCGGTGTGCGACGTGGACCAGCGCACATTGCGGCGCAACACGATGCCCAAGGTGCGCGGCATGCTGCGTGTGCGTGTCTTCTACCTTCCGCCGCTGCCCGAGGCAGTGCACGATCTGCCTGGCAATATGGACGAAGCCGTGCAGGGCATGAGCTCGGTCGCGTGGCGCGATACTGCGACGTCGTACGAGGGCATATTGACGCAGCTGGGCGGCGACTGTGCGTCGTGGCGGCGGCGCCCGATGCGCATTGTTGGTCTGAACCTCGTGTGCTACAATGAAGTGACCAAGCGGCCGGTGACGCGCATTGATCTCGTGCAGGTACTCTCTGTCGACGAGCACCCTCCTGCAGCCGAGGCCCGCGACACGGACGAGGTCCAAGTGCCGCGCTCGTTCTGCCTTACGTTCCGCGATGGTGAGCGGATCTACCTGTATGCGGACTCGGACGACGAGAAGATCGAGTGGATGAACACCCTACACAATATCGTCGCCCACAAGCTCACGCCGCCGCCGGCGTGGGCGGTCGCTGCAACCAGTGCGTTTAAGGAGCGGTTCCCGTCGCAGAGGCCGACCTCGTCCTTCTCGCGCTCCGCGCCGACGCAGCGGCCAACGTCGCCACCTCCAGCGCCCCAGCCGAAGAGCGCGGAGCCAGAGGTGCCGCCGCCTGCGACGCTCAGCTCGCGCGTGACGCCGGCGGTGCCGACAAAGGGGACATCGTCCGGTGCCCGTGCGCCGCCGCGGTCCGCCAAGCCGGCATCGCCGGCGCCGCCAGCGCCGGCCGCGCCGGCGACGCCTGCTGAGCCTGCGGCACCTGCGCCGCCCCGTGCATCTATGCAGACGCCGCGCCCCGTGGACACCCCATCGGATGCCGCTAATGATCCTGTCCATGCCGCCAAACGCGCAGCGCAGCGCGTGCGCCACATGGCGAGCCGCTGGCTCGGGAAGCGTACATAGCCTCGAACAACTCCACTTGATGCGTCGGAGGACGGCGCCGGGCGGCGCAAGCCGCGCGCCGGCGCCGGCTGCACCTGGAGTGCCGACGGAGCTCGTGCAGCGCATGTTGCTTTGCAGCATAGAGATGGACCAGGCAGCCGTCCCGCGGGTCCTGTGCCTGAGCCGCGCGTGGCACCAGGCGCTCGCACCATACGTCTACACGCGCGTGCAGCTTGGCACGTCCGACGCGCTCGCGCGCTTCGCGGAGCTTGTGCAGCGGCGGCCCGAGGCGGCGCGCGCGGTGCGGCGCCTGTGGATTGGGCCGCGCCATGCGCGCTCGGACCTGCTGGCGCTCCTATCGCTGCCGGTGCCGGGCGACTCGGAGTACGTGCAGCAGCGGCGCGAGCAAGTGTATATGCAGACGCGCGCTGTGCTGCGCGCATGCCGTCGACTCGACGATGTGGCGCTCAGTGGCTCACTGGTCGCCGCCGACCTCGTGCGCTCGTACGGCACGGCATGCCAGCCGCGGCGCCTCACGTCGATCAACCCCCACAGCTTCATCTCGGGCTTTGACGCGCCCATCTTCCGCCGCGTCCATACGCTCGCACTGTGCGATGTGAACCTGTCGCTGTCGGAAGCGCGGGCGATACGCCAGATGCCGGCGCTGCAGACGTTCTACTTGACGACCCCGAAAGACTATGGGGACCCGGCCAAGGATGCGGCCATGGTGCGCGGGACAATTACCTCGGACGACCCGCTCGACAGGCTCGAGCGCCTGGGCCTGGACGATCGGCTGCCCCTCCGTGTGTGTTTACGCGGCCCAGGCGCGCGCGCACAGCGCATGGCCGAGTGCCTCGCGGCGCTTCTGGACGATGTGCTCGTGCAGATCGACTACGAGGCGCTACCGCCTACCTTTTGCGACGAGTGGGATGCGCTGCGCGACCGCTTGTTCCACGCCGTCGACGACGACGAGACTTGCGATCCGAGCGAGGCGCTCGCGTTTCTGGAGCAGGAATGGCGCGTGTCTATACCAATGCGGTCTCTTTGGGGACCAGCAGCCACACCGCGATAGCCGTCAGGAAGCCCGCCACCTTTTCAACAGCCGTGTGGTAGTACATGGACGTGGCACACAGCATGCTTGTCCACAGCGCCATGAGCGCCAGCGCGCCGAGCAACACAAGCCGGTTGCACCGGCGGACGGCCGGCGGGCCGTCCCGCCACACGTTGCGCTGCGAGTGGATCGCCATAGGAATGGCCCCAGTCCACGACGGCACGTACGGCACGAGCATCTCGCCGAGCACGAGCAGGCTCAGCACAAGGATGAACGTGTGGCCAGACACATTCACGCCGCCATGCCACCCCGCCTGCAGCGTCGAGTGCTGCTCGAGAAGCGTCGGGTGCAGCTGCCGGAGGACGTGGGGATGCGTCTCAAGCGAGAGCGGTGCGCGCGTGCGGCACAGCATCGGGTCGACCTGGAGGGAATTCAGGAGACACTGCCCGCCACTCGCGACATGCATGCGCTCGAGCAGGCTTGCGCCAAACGACCACTGCGCCACGAGGTACCAACCAATTGTCGCGATGAGCCACCGCACAAACGTCTTGGACGCCACGACATCGTGCCACGAGCGCACGCGCGCAGGCACGGGCTCCTTGCCCAGCTCGCCCTGGACACCGCCCCCGGTGCGCTTCAGCGTCGCGGCTATCAGGCCTATGGCCAGCGTGTTCCAGAACCACGCACGCTTAACAAACAGCGTGTTGAGCCAGTTCCGGCGGTCGGCCAGCAGCGACGGCACTTGCCGCTGCAGCTCGACGAACGCCGCATAGTCCGTCGCACGAGTGGCGCTCAGCTGCTCGTTATAGTGGTTCATGCGGAAAATGGCAGACATGCATGTGCCCACAAGGATCACACACACCAGGAATGCGACCATGTAGACATGGTACGTCTGGATGCGCAGCTGCTGCGGCAGCCGCACGTACGCGGGAACAGCACGGCCCATCGTAGCAGCGAAGTACGCGCACGGTGACGAACCCACGTGATCTTCTCGTCCTACGATGCGGTCCCAGGGCGCAGCCGGCCTGCTCATCGCGACGGTAGCGGGCGTGGCCTCGGGCTACTATATTTTCCAGCCGCTCATTGAGCAGTCAATGCAGAAGATGATGGCGGAGCGTGATCTGCACAAGACAGTGGAAGCGCCTGTGGAAGAGCCGCGGAAAAACGCCTAATCTACACGGGCGAAGGGCCCCACCAGGCGCCGGCCTCACGCCGCTGCTTTGTGACCTCGGCCTTTCGCCGGATCAGCTTGTTGGACAGGTATTGGAAGACGAATTGGCCCTGTGCATTCGCGACCACATTCGTCTCCTCCACGACCTCCTCCGTGCTCGTCACCGCAGGTGCTTCGGCCTCAGCCGTGCGCTTCCGCTTGCCGAGCTTGGACTTGTTCGCTGTCTTGTAGTCGTCCTCACTGGTATCTCTTTTGTACTTGTCCTTGTCCTTTTTCTCCTTTGCCTTTTTGTCCTTCTTTTCCTTCTTCTCCTTCTTCTCCTTCTTCTCCTTCTTCTCCTTCTTCTCCTTCTTCTCCTTCTTCTCCTTCTTCTCCTTCTCCTTCTTCTCCTTCTTCTCCTTCTTCTCCTTCTTCTCCTTCTCCTCCTTCTCCTCCTCCTCCGTGTCAGGGCGCTCGGACGAGTCGGCACGCAGGGCAGGGACCTCAGCAGTCTGCTTGATACCGAGGATTTCGTTCATGCCCATCGCACTCGTGCCGACCAATGCTTTGGCCTGACGGAACTTGGCACGGTGTCTGCGTTAGTCGCCAGTACGTACGCAAGTCGAGAAAAGGCAGGGCGAGGCGCGGGCTCGGCCGCCGGCGCGGGCTCGTCGGCACCCGACGCATTCGCCTGGTTCAGGCGGTCGAACAGGCTGCCGAGGTCCCCGCCAGCACCGACCCATGCATCGGCCTTGCCTTGCTCACGCGCCTCGCGCTCGTGGCGCTGCGCACCGATGCCCTTATTGTCCAGCTTCATTGACACGGTGAGATGGCTCGACATGCCCTGCCGCGACTGACCGAGCCCGGTGCCGGGCGCCCAGCCCATCATGGACATCATGCGCTGCCCTGGCAGCGACGTGTCCTGAAGCCAGGCGGTATTGCGCAGCGAGGCCGCGCCGACCAGGCGCTGCTTCTTGCGCGGCTCCGACAAGCCCATGCTAGGCGGAGGGCCACGACGGAAATGCACCAAATTTTTGAACGCTGACTAAGGACTACTTGCTCCGCTTGTACACCTTCTCAAAGAAGGCCACAAACACCTGTCGCTTGAGCCCCGACGACTCGGGCATCGCATTGATGAGGCCGTGGATGCGGTCGTAGCTCTCACGCTCATAGTCGGCAAACTTGCCCTTGAGATCAATGTTCTCCGCGTTGAACACGTCCTTGACCTTTTGCTCGCACTGCGCGTCCTTGCGCCCGTAGTTCTCGTCCAGGACCTTGCGCTGCTCCGGCGTTGCGTGCGCAAGCGCCACGTTGATGTTCCACGAGCACTTGTTGTCGAGGATGTCGGTGCCGATCTTGCCAATCACCTCTGGGGCGCCATAGCAGTCCAGGTAGTCGTCCTGCACCTGGAAGTACTCGCCAAGCGGGATGAGGATGTCCTCAGCCTTCTTGTAAGCATCCTCGTCGCTCACGCCGCACATGCGCATAGCCAGCGCCACAGGCAGGTAAAACGAGTAGAACGCCGTCTTGTACACCACGATTAGGTGGTGCTTCTTCAGCGAGAACTTGCTCAGGTCGACCGAGTCCTCCGGCGCAGTGATCAAGTCAATCAGCTGGCCCAGCTCCGTTTGGAACGTTACATCGTGGAAGAGCTCGAGCAGATGGCCATAGTACGGCTCGCTCTTAAAGTGCGTCTTGAGCATAAAATAGATCGCCGCCTCAAGCATGAACGCATCGTTGATCGCAATGTTGCCGATACCTTCCACACGGTACCAGCATGGATGGCCTCGGCGGGTAATCGAGGCGTCCATCATGTCGTCGGCCACCAGGAAGTACGCCTGCAGCAGCTCGATACACCAGCCCAGGATCGCCGCCTGCGTGTACTCGTCATCCGTCAGTTCCCGCACTTTCTCATTGCTCTCGTTCGTGCACAGGAGAATCTCCACCGTGTCCACCACCGACAGACCGCGGTTCAGCTTGCCGCCCGGCGTGTTGTACTCAAGGTTCTTCTTGAACCATTCGATCGCCTCCTCAGGCATCGACTGCGACTTAAGGTATCCTAGGAGCTCATCAACAATCTTCGAGAACACGCCCTCAAAGCGCTGGCGCTTGGCTAGTTTCGCATCGGCGGCCGACATGGTGATGGGAACGTGCGCGCCGCGCCCGCCAGCTGGGCCGCTACCACGTGACTATGGACGCCCCGCGTCAGTGCGCCACGTTGGGGTACACGTCAAAGCGGCGCTGCGTCGAGATGGGAACGATGGCGCGGACCTCTGCGATGCGCTCGGGCTTGAGCGCCGCGTAGATGACCGCTTCCTTTTCGTCGCACGTTTCGACGACCACCGCTAGCGGGTCGACCACGGTGCTGTGGCCCCATGCGGGATAGCCCTCCGACGGACGCGCCGGCGAGCAGCCGACCGTGTACACCTGGTTGTCCACGGCGCGCGCGCGCAGGAGCAGTTCCCACGCGAGCGGCCCCGTGGTGGTGTTAAAAGCGCCGGGGTACAGTAGTGCACCTGCGCCGAGTCGTGCGGCAATTTGCGCGCCTTCTGGGAAGCGCATATCGTAGCAGATACCCAGCCCGAAGCGGCCGTGCGCTGCGTGAGTGCGCACAACGTACCACAGTCAAAGACAGTGACTCGGTCGCCGCCCGTAAGCGTCTTGCTCTCCTGGAACGTCATCTTTCCAGGAATGTCAATGTCGAAGAGATGCAGCTTACGATGCAGCGAAAGCACGCGGCCTGTGTCAGCCATAGCGCGTACCTTGGTTGTCAAACACACAGCTAGTGTTGTAGATCCGGTTGGTGGCTGGGTCGAGCTCAGGCACGCTGCCTCCGACGAGGATCACACCAGCCTCCTGCGCGAGCGTGCTGAGCATCTTGAGGCTGGGACTCGTCTCGAGGGCCGCCGCTGTAAGGGTCACAGCGCGCTCGTTGTTCAGGTTGTCAATGGGCCATGCGCGCTCGCCATTCTTCGCAATATCAGTACCGCCGCGCTTCACCTGCTCGTACAATCCCGAGAACGACTCGGCGTACTGGCGGAACTTGTCGACGCTGTACGGCGAGTTGAAGCACTCGGGCAGCATGACCATATCGACGCCCTGCGGCGCCTCCTTCACCGCGCGCAGCACCGATGAGCGTGCATGCTGGAGATTGAATGCCTTATCGGCACCAATCTGGCCCAGCTGCACCAGCGCCATGCGCGTAGTCTGCAAGTGAAAGGGCAGCGGGGTGCTCGGCATATCGCGGGCGGAGGAGCACGATGTCTGTCGCACGTGGCGGGGGTGTGGAGCGGCGCACTGCACGGCGGCTTTTTCCTTACTCATTTCGTGTTCGCTTATTGTGGGAGGCAAGGCCGCCGTGTGCACTCTCTGCCTTTTCTCCTCTATCTTGCGACCTAGAGCAACGTATTTGCCGTAGGCCGTGCTACGCGTGTGACGTTTTGATCGCGCTCTGGCCAAGCAAGCACACCCTAGCCTCTATAGTATGTCCAAGTACTCTCAGAGCCAACGGGCGGTGATGGCCCAGTATCGGCGCGGTCTGCGTCTTATCCGGACCAAGCCAGAGGTGCGTGTGCATGCTAATCGAAGGAATCCCGCTACGAGTTTACCCTATACCTGCGCCACTTTTTCCGCCACCCGTCGATGGGCGGCGGCCTCTCGAAGCGCGACTTTACCACGGTCGAGTACATGATGCGACGCGCCGACAAGATGCTGGACGATATATTTGCGAATCCCAGTGCCCGCCGCGTGCGGCTGGGCGCTCCCGTGCTGGAAGAAATGCACAGGCTGGGACTCGCACACCGTCGGCGTACGCCGTCTTCGTAGCAGTGGAGGTGTGTCTTTGTATCCTGCCACGCCATGCGCCTGGGACGAGTAGAGTCCAGCCTGGGGCTTGCGCGGCGCGTGTGTATGCCGCCATCGCGAGCGTGGAAGGCAGCGGTGCGCCCACGGCTCTATTCGGTGGCGCGTGAAAATGCGGCACCGGCGCCCACGTCGTGGACGCGCCCTGTGTTTCGGGTCCTGGCGTGGGTCCCCGTGGTGATGTTTGTCACGAGCCATGTGTGCAGCATTGCTAACGTGCACGGACACAGCATGAGCGTAAGTGCCCCAGCTAACGGCAGCCTACGTTCAATCCTATCGATCCCGAGCAATTTGGGCACCCCAGTGAGCGGCCATCGAGCGATGTTGTGCTTCTCAACCGTACGGTCACGACGCGGCGCAATTATAAGCGGGGCGACATTGTGACGCTGTACTGCCCAAACGATCCCAATCGACTCATCACGAAGCGGATCCTTGCCCTGGGCGGCGATACTGTGCGCATCTGGGTCCCTAGAGGCATGGACCTAGCGCCTGCGATGTCCGAAAACGGACGTGCCGATGTCGTCTCGCTCGCATACACCAACATATATCAAAAAGCACTTCGCGAGCTGGCCTCGGAGATCGAGGACCATGCATCGGGCGCGTGGCTCAGCATCACGATTCCACCGCAGTACGCGTGGGTCGAGGGCGATGCCAGTGCACACAAACCGACGCAGCTCAGTCGGCTGCATCCCGACATCAAGAGCCGCGACAGTCGCGAGTTTGGCCCGGTGCCTCTAGGTCTGGTCACGTCACGCGTGGAATACATTCTATGGCCGCTATCGCGGTTCGGTTGGCCAGCGCCACGGCCGATACACTAGTTCATGAGGCTGTTGGTGTACATGCGGTGCACAAACGTCTTCCACAGCTTCTTGTCAAGCACAAGGCGTCGGGCGAGGTCCATGACCGAGCGCAGCGTCATGTCCTCCCGAGCATAGTTGGTCAGGGGCTTGATGGGCTTGGCCAGGCGGCACACGCTGCCGTCGCAGTCAAAAGGCGATGTGATGTCCACCTGCTTGAGAGCGCGGTCGAGCAGGGCGCGCGGTACCGGGATATGGTGGTCGCCTGGCGACTGGTGGTGGTGCGGCGGCGGCATGACCTCGCTGGGGGTGATGAGCTCATCCTGGTACTGGTGCCACAGGACGGGCGCCGTGTAGGTTGTGTACTCGAGGTCAAAGTCGAGTGTCAGGTTCGCAGGCGCCTTGCCGCCGTGCTTCTTGCGCTTATGCAGGAACTCGGCGTTCGCGGCATCGAGGTCCAGCACCCACTGGCTGAAGCCGAGCAGCGTGAGGAACGTATTGGTGCGCGACGGCGACAAGGGCGATGCGTACCGGGGCAGCTTCTCCTCACGGCGGCGGTGGCGGTGGCGGTGCGGCGGGCGGCTGTGCTGCCGGTCCTTCTTCCATACGGCCACATCGCCTGGCAGAGGGTACGGCTCACACTCGTCCGATGTCTCGTCGTCGTCGCACAGGTCATACGAGACGTAGTCGAGCAACACGGCAAGATCGTCGGTGAACTCTTGGTTCCACACGGGGCGATTGTCGTGCTCGAGGCTCGTGTTGTAGGTCCAAACGCGCAGCGACGGCAGGTAGGTCGGGACCAGGCTCGGTGCCTCGTAAAACACACTGTACAGGTCCATGTTGGTGCGCGCATTGCCCGGCAGTGACTCATAGTCGTACCTCAGATCCTCCTCGATCGGCTTGAACACAATCGGGATCTTGGGCCGCGGGTGTTTCTTCGACGCGAGGGCCGACTCCTGCACGAAGAAGGTGTCGAGGTTCATGTGGCCAAAGTGCTGGCCCACAATTGTGTCCTGGAAACGCAGCACTAGCTCCGTATACACGTCAAAGCAGCGCTCAAAGTAGTTGCCCGCCGTCGGCGGCACATGGCCGATCAGGTGTACCTGCATGTTGCGGTGCCGGAACTCGACGAGGCGCTCGGCGAGCCACTCGAGCTGCAGCGTACCCGGGTCAACATGGCTGTCCTTTTGCCGGCGGTGCCGGCGGGGGCAGCCATCGACAGCCTTATTCGAATCGTAAAAGTAGAGGGTATTGAGGCTGATGACGCCCAGCTTGTCGGGGATCACGTCTTTAGCAAAGTAGCCGCCACGTAGGAAGGCCTCGCGCTGGTCGGCAGGAATATGCTTCCTCCAGATGTCGCTAAATGCCTCGATCTCCTTCGTCGGGCCACCCGGCATGGTGTTGTGCAGCTGAATGTCGTTGTTGCCAAAGTTGGGCACCAGTGGCACGTCAGGGAAGTAGTGCTCGAACAGGCCGACCGTGTAGCGGTTGAGGTCGAGAATCTCCTTGGACGTACGCGGAACCTCGGCATCCTGTTCGTGGCGCGCCGAATCGCCCGTCCACAGGATAAAGTCGAATGGGACCGCCGGCACATCCGTGTAGGCATCGCTGGGTTCGGGCCGCCACGACTGCTGCAGCCATTGCAGCGTCGCATTAGAGAGCTGCAGCGGTGCATCGCAGTCACTCACAGGTGTTCCCCAGTACCCTGAACGCCACTGGCCGCCGTGCTTCTTGTGCGGTGCGTCCCTGTGGCACTGGGACACAACAGAGCTGCCCTCGCGGTAGTGCCCGTCCACATGCATGTCCGTGATGTGCAGGAAACGCCCCGAAAGGGGTGCTTCATTCTGCATGCTAAATACATACTGCTCAGCGACCACACATGCCGCGGCCACGCACACGAGAGCGGCCACCAGCCCACTGCGTTGCATTGCTGGACAAGCGACACGGCCCGCCGCCAGACGTACTCTATCACGTGACATTACATGCTAGAAGGTGTGCTCGGTGCTCTCGGCGCCCAGGCTGCTTGTGCTCGACGAGCCACGCACCGTTTGTAGGACGCGGTCCATATACATAGCGCCACTCCAGCGCTGATGCTTAAGTAAATCGGTACGCAGCTCGCGCTCCTTGCGCTGCACGAGCTCCACGTACGCCAGCATGCCGTCTTTGGCAAAGGCTCGGCTCAGCTCGCACGCCGCGGTACCTGTAAGGTGCAGGCCCGCGAGCGAGATGAGCTGCAGCACAAAGCCGGCCTGTGCAAGATCCCCGATATAGTTCCGTAGGTCCTCGTCGCTAAAGCCGTGTGCGGCCCAATTGAACGACGGGCTCAGGTTGTATACGAGCCACTTGCCGCGGTGCTGCTCGTGGATTTTCGCCGCAAATCCCTGCGCCTGCCCCACATCCGGCGAATGGGTCTCAACCCACAGCAGATCGGCGTACTGCGCAAACTGGTTCGCGCGCTTGATGGCTGCCGCAAGGCCTCCCTTGTAGTGGTAGTAGCCCTCGCGCGTGCGCGGCGCATCCCAGTCCCACTGCGGTATGCCCTCTGCGCCAAACACTTCCATCGCAATGCGACGTGCCTTGCTGTTCGAGACACCGCCATCGACACGACGGTCGTACTCGGCCAGACCCGTCGGGTTCGAGGCATTGTGGTTCGCAACCGCTTCGTTGAACGTCAACAGCATGACGCCTTCCATCCACTCGCGCTCCGCGCGGTCGAGCTCCGCGCGCGATGCACCGCGTGCCTCTAGGTCCGAGAGCGTCTCTGCGAGCGACGCAGCGTCGCTGGGCAGGTTGTAGGCGCCCTTGATAAACTCATGGTCGCGCTCGTCAATGTTCGACGAGATGAGCTTGGCGCTCTCCGAGTCCGTGCGCGCAATCAGTAGATTCGAAGAACCGAGCAGGTCCCATGCAAAGCGCGTCGTGACCAAGCGGTGTATCTGCTCGGCCATCGGCACCAGCACCTTACCTGCTTGGTGCCCACACTTTTTGCCGCCATGCAGCTGGTCCTCGAGGTGTACTGCCGCGGCGCCCTGCTCAGCAAAGAGCTTGGCGAGGCGGAACACGCTGCTTAGCCCGCCATGTCCCGCGTCGCCATCTGCAATAATCGGGCGCAGGTAGTCTACCCACGGCGTTTGAGCGCGCTCGTCCGCCGACATGTGGCATCGCTCATCCCAGTGTTTGCGGTCATGGTGCATCTGAGCCTTGAACAGGCGCTGCACCTGGTTGGGCACTGTCGTGTAGGGGTAGTCGGCCAGGTCCGGCCCCACCTCATTGTCGCAGGTCGTGAGCAGCGCCGAGCACGCCCACCCTGACACATACACAGCCTCCTGCTGCATGGCCATCTGCGACTGCTGCGCTGGATCTACAGCACCGAGTGTCGTGAGCGCTGTGCGCTCCTGTGCATGCTTCTGCAGCGACGCATAGAGCTTGTCCGCGAGCAGCGACGAGGCCGGCGGCTGCACGGGCATCGTACCGCGCTTCGACACGATATCGCGCGCGGTGTACGGGCGCGCAATTCCCTCGAACCGTGGCGACTTGAGCCACTTTTCGACATCGCGGACCGCCTCCTCAAACTGCTGCGCTTCCTCGTCCAGCGTCGGCGGTGCCACACGCAGCGGCGGCGGCGCCGGAATCAAGGCCGTTGCCGTTGGGGGCGCCACAGAAGCTGCCGTTCCAGACTTGGCACGCTGACCCAGCGTGGCAGCGCGTGCAGCCACCGCACGCACCGTCGGCCGCACTATCCTCGTCCAGGTCATCGACGACAAGACGCACGGCCCGCTCCAGTGGCGCAAGTGGGTTCAGCTGAGTCAGCATGCGCCCGCTGGTAGTGGAGGAAAAACGCTCGCCTCCAGCGCCTCGATCATGTCCGAGCATCCAGAGGGCCATGCACCGCGTGGCCGCATCACCGGCACCAGAACGCGCGCACCAGCACCTGGTCGTACCATGAGCATGGTTCCTAGCCGCACGAGTTCGGCGGTCGGCGCCGCAGCGACCGCGTCGCCGGCCGAGTCACCTGCGGCGTCTCGCTCGTCGACGCCGCAACCTAGTGCCAGCCGCATCCAGTTCCGCCCGGTAATGCCGCAGCGTCGCCGTCCACCGAGTACGCCTGCGCCCCAAGTGAAGAGCGAGTCAGAGGAGCGACCGAAGCCTTCGCGCCCTGCGATGCGGCCGACGCCGCGGCCGCCGCGCGAGATGACAGCCACAGGCCCGTTTGCGCTGGGCTCCGCGCCGAGCTCTTCGACGTCGTCGCGACGCGCCGCCGCGCTGGCTGCGCCTTTGCGTCCGAGCATGCCAGAGACGCTGTCGCGGGCCGCTGCGCCAGCACTGTCGGCCCCTGGAGCCCCCGAGGCCCGGAGCGTCGACATTGAGCGTGTGCATGAGCTGGATGAGTTGGCCCCTCAGTCGCTCATGCAGGCACCTCCGTCGATCAAGCGCGAGGTGTCGCCCACGAAGCCTGAACCTATGGACGATGCCCCCGACGTGAACGAATCCCAGGCGCTCGACCTGAGTGACGATGAGGACGACGCGGAAGAAGACACGGCAAGTTTTCTCTCGTCGTCGCTACAGTCTGGCGCGCCGTCGGGGCAGCTATTCCTTTTCCAGTTCCCGCAGTCATCCCTGTCGTTTCAGCCCGCCAACGCGCCTGCCAACGATGTGTCCAAGGCCGAGGATGGCACAGTAGCTGCGGTCGAAGGTCACATTGGCCACCTCGATGTCTACCCGAGTGGGCGCGTTGTGCTGCGGATCGGCGACATGCCTTACGATGTGGGCGGCGGCAGCGAGTCGAGCTTTCTGCAGCAGGTCATGCTGCTGGACACGGAGCGTCAAACTGCCGAGTGCCTGGGCGAACTGAACGGCAAGGTCGTTGTGACACCGCAGCTCGACTACCTCATGGAGCGTGCGCGCCTCGACGGCGCACCTTGATACCCTGCCACGATGGCCGCCCTGTGCTACTACTTTCTATGATCCCACAGGCTATAGTACAAGCTCATATTGCGAGATGCTGGGTGCTTTGCGCGAGCTGCTCCGTCAGTGGCTCTGTATCGAGCGACTGGCCAGTCAGGCTGTGCCCTGAGCGGCTGCCGTGGACCTGCGACGTCGACGGGATGCGGTCGCTTTCGCTGGCTGTATCGCTCTCATAGGTGCCGCTCCGGCTCGAGACGGCCGAGCTGTCCCATGTTGTGCCCTCGTCGTCATCGTCCTCCTCTTCGCGGTTGAGCAGTTCCTCAATGGTCTGCTCGACCTCTTCGAACTGCGCCTGGATAATGCCCTGCCCCTCGGGCACTGATCCATCCGAGGCAAACCAGCGCAGCTCGTCGGTCGGATGACCCTCCTTGTCCAGTATGGGCCTACGCAGGCTGGCGATCTGGTGTAGCGCGAGACGGTACGGGTACATGTCGCGCAGCGTAAAGGGGCCACCAAACTTGCTTACCTCACGCAGGCACTTGGAGATGGTCGACAGCTTGTCCGAGATGGGTATGAGTTCTTCCGACAGCGGCTCGGACGACGAGAGCAGCTTGTTGGTGAGGCCGTAGGAGCGGCGCAACAAGTACAGCAGCACGAGCTGGCCCTCGGGCTGCCTGCCCTCACTGTCGACGAAGCGGCCATCGACGCGCATGCGGTCAATGTCTTTGAGCGTCAGATGGTACGTCCACAGGTCCGTCTCTTTGAGCGACCAGCGGTGGCGCTGCTCGAGATGCTCCAGCTGCTGCTTCGTCTCGAGCAACCGGTCATAGATTGGCTGCAGCGTGGGCGACACGGTGCTGTTGCGCACCAGAATATCGTTGCTCAGCTCAAAGCAGCTCTCGAGCAAGCCTGCGAGCATTTCCTGCCCCTCGGGCACCGACGAGCCACCCGGCCCCAGGAACTTGCCATCGACCCGCTTGCTCTCAATTTTGCGCAGCTCCTCCTGCAGCTGCCGGACTTCTGCCTTGGGTGGTTTGGGGCGCGCCGCCGCCGCATTCAGCTGCCGCCGGATCTGCACCAGTTTCTGGTGTATCGGCAGGAGCTCCACGGAAATGACCGAGAGCGCATTCTGCAGCTTGTTCGTCACCTGCTGGCATGCCTCTAGCTTGCGCGACATGAGCTTGGTCAGCTGGGGTGGGTGCTTGTTCTCTCGCTCGTCGTTGCGCACAATCTCGCGCAGTTCTTGGATGCGCGCGACAAAGGGCGTCAGGTCCGCCTCAGTGTACACGGCCGACTCGTCGAGGTGGTCGAGCAGCTGCTTCATGCAGCCAATCTGGCTGAACAGTGCGGGGCATTCGCGGCTGCGCCCGACTGTGAGAAAGAAGAGGCTCAGCAGGTAGAACACATCGACCAACGTGGTATCCACACGGGTATTTTTGGTTGCGGCCAAGTCTGTGTTAGACGTAGCTTCCCTCGCTGCAGCCTCGTTGCTGGCATCTTGCGCCACATTGGATACGTGCTGCTCTTCACGAATCCTATTTAGCTTGGTAATCTGCTTGATCACAGCATTGTAGATCGTCTGTACGTCATGCGGATTGGTGTATTCGGCGCTGGATGTCTTGAGTGCTGTGAGCTGGTGGCGGATACTGCGTATAAGTCATTTGACACACAACGTACCTAATCAATGCCTCCAGAATAGGCAGCTCCTCAGGCGGTATGCTCGACATGGTCGACCCCGCTTTGCCTAGCGCCAGCCCAGTCTGGGCCTAGCAGCCGCTCCACCAATCGCACGCTAGTCTCTGACAGCCTGGGTGACACGTGGGCTCCACTGTGGCGTCCACGCACAGACAAGCGGTACTAGTCTTCCTCTACCATGTTTGCGGTCGCCCGAATGGCCCCACGCCTGGCCAGCCCACTACCGCTGGCCGCGGTGCGCTCGCTATCGACACGAGTGTCTGTGCGCTCAATGCCGTGCGCGTCGTCGGCCCGCTCGCCCATTGCGCAGCAGGCCCGCCACATGCGCCACACCCGCTTTAACCGCCCGTCGCCGCGCTCGCACGAGTATGCGTCGCCCTCGCCGGCGCCGTCGGCGACCTATGGCCAGAGTGGTGGTTTCTCTGGATCGAGTTCCTTTGCTGCCCAGGGCGGCTGGTCGCGCGCGCTTGTGAGTGCCGGTATTGTTGCTGGCACGGCGATCGGCCTCAACCTATTCTTCAACCGCGAGACGCGCGACTCGCTGAGCATGTACGAGTCGAACTACCTGCACTCAACGTTTACGTATCTAGGTGGCGGCCTCACTGTCACTGCGGGTGCTGCGTATGCGCTGCACCGTTTCGGCTACTCGGCGCGCCTGATGATGGCGAACCCGTGGTTGGTGCTTGGTGTGGGTCTCGTTGCCTCGATTGGTGGTATGATGGGTGCGCAGGCTTTGCCACCGAACCACCCTGCCAAGGTGCCGTGCTGGCTGCTGTTCAACCTTAGCCAGGCTGCTGTTCTCTCGCCACTGCTGTTCCTCAACCCTGCGATTCTCTCGCGCGCGGGCCTTTACACGGCTGGTCTCATGGGCAGTCTGTGCTACGTGGGTGCAACTGCGAAGGAGAACCAGTACATGTGGCTCGGCGGTCCGCTGCTGGCGGGTGTCACGATTGTGGCGCTGTCGTCGTTGGCGCCGCTGATTCTGCCACTACGCTTTGCGCGCACGCTGGCCGCGACTGAGGCGATCTGGCTCTATGGTGGTCTTGCTGTATTCGGTGGATTTGTGCTGTGGGACACGCAGAAGATTCTGCGCCATGCGAAGCTGGCTGAGGCGGGTATTATCCCTGCGGACCCGTTGCGCGAGAGCATCAGCCTCGAGTTGGACTTCATCAACATCTTTACGCGCCTTGTGCAGATCCTGGCTGTGCGTGACCAGCGCCGCCGCTAGACGTGTCTATAGCTAGTAACCTACCGAGATGAGGTAGTCGGCTAGGCCCTCGACGATCTTGTTCGCATCGCCAGGCAGGAGCGGCGACGCGTAGGCGCCAATGAGCACGGCCTGGTTCGTGCGCACGATACAGACGCCATCACCCTGCGTGTTAGTGTAAATACATACAGCCGCCTTGCCGTAGATAGAGCGCGGGTTCGCCTGCAGCGTGAGGTACTTCTTCCCATTCACGTAGACACCGCTCGCCTGCAGTGGCGTGGGGTCATCCAGGCCCTTTATGATGGCCTGCTGCTCCTCGGCGCTCACGTTGAAGCCGGGTGAGGTCGCCCACACGCCGCCCTTGAGGCCGATGATCGCCGCGGTCGTGACTTTGCCCGTACCCACGAGGTTGGTATCGACGTAGCCCTGCCACGACATGGTGTTGCTGTGCGTGGTGGGACCAGGTCACCAGCCGCGCCACGCCACGCCGAGCGTACATAAGCATATGTCATACCCGGCCGGGGCCGGGCGGGGCCCATTGACCGTGCGCTCGTTACCGGTCCTGCTTCCCAACCTCATCCTACGCAATGTCTCGTACTTTCTTTGTCGGTGGTAACTGGAAAATGAACGGCTCGATCGAGCAGACCCAGTCGCTCCTGCAGCACCTGCTGGGCGCCCAGCTCGACTCGAACGTGGAGGTGGTCGTCGCCCCCCCTGCGCTGTACCTGCTCTCCGCGCAGGAGCTCGTGAAGGGCAAGAGCGTGGCTGTGAGCGCGCAGAATGCCTACTTTAAGCCGTCGGGTGCCTTTACGGGTGAGATCTCGGTGGCCCAGCTGAAGGACGCCAAGATTCCGTGGGTCATTCTCGGCCACTCGGAGCGCCGCCATATCTTTGGCGAGAGCAGCGAGCTGATCGGCCAGAAGACTTCTGCCGCTATCGAGAACGACCTCTCGGTGATTCTCTGCGTTGGCGAGACGCTCGAGCAGCGCGAGAAGGGCGAGACGAACCAGGTCGTGCTTGACCAGCTGCAGACCGGCACCAAGGACGTGAAGGACTGGAGCAAGATTGTGATTGCCTACGAGCCCGTGTGGGCCATTGGTACCGGCAAGGTCGCCACGGCCGAGCAGGCGCAGGAGGTGCACGCCGCCATCCGCGAGTGGCTCGGCAAGAGCGTCGGCGACGAGGCGGCCAAGAAGACCCGCATTATCTACGGTGGCAGTGTCGCTGCTAAGAACTGCAAGGAGCTCGCGACTCAGCCTGACATTGACGGCTTCCTTGTTGGCGGTGCGAGCCTCAAGCCCGAGTTTGTCGACATTGTCAACGCTCGTCTGTAGACTGTAGCCGGATTTCTCCACGTGCTTACGTGGGCGATTGCGCTCGTCCTTCGCCACCATGTCGCGCGCGGCGAAGACGACGCTGGGTGTCTCGATCGTCGCGACCATCAGCATTGTGGCGGGTGTACACTACCTGCAAATCAAGGAGCGCGAGGTACGTGCTATGTGCTGATGCAGACCATGTACAAGGGTGTGGAGCGCGACGACCAGCGCCAGCGGGAGAAGCGGCAGCGCATGGAGGATCTGGCGCGCAACCGCGAGCGGGAGACAGCACTGCGGCAGCTGCAGCCGATTCCCGACCGTTCACCGCAACGATTAGCATGACTTTCTATGGTAGGTCATAAGATATGTATGAACAACTGCGGACGCGTGCCGCTACGTGTGGGAGGCGGCCGAGTTCATCTGATCCGCAAAGAGTTTTGTGGGCTTGGCCTTCATGTGGTGGCGTCGCTTGGCGAGGTGCAGCTTGGAGCTGCAGGGCGACATCATCATATCGGTGGGCGAGCTGAACACGTTGGTTGCGGCGCGCGCCGCCAGCGGCACGGTCGGCTTGCGGTGCCCCATCTCCTCGGTAAGGCTGCTGATGAGGCCATCGTGCTCGCGGCGCTTGAGTACAAGGAGGCTGCGTTCGGCGCCAGCGCCCGCCTTATCGAGCACCATCGTGCGCGCCGGGAGCGACGCGGGCGTCTCGAGGAGGCGCAGGGTGGCGCCCTGGGGCATCACCCAGCGCGCGAGAACAGCGTCCCGGCCAACAACGACCTCGCCAGTCGGCATCGAGTAGATCACGTCAGGCGCGAACATGTGCGCGGTGCAGCCCGTCGGGTGCGCGAGCGCCGCCACGATCGCCGACTCGTCCTCACGTGCGTCGCGTTCCGGCAGCACCATCGAGTGCTCCGGCGCGAGGCCAGCTGCATTGCACTTGGGAGGCATGGGGTAGTATGACATAGTATACTAAGGGGCGAGCGACAAAGGCAATAAAAGCCTGCGCTGCCCCTACGATCGTTTGGATGTTACTTGGCTCGATGTCGCAGTAACTTCCACCACGTGACCCAAGCGGTGTGGCGGCCCGCCGGGCCTCGTTTCTTCGTCTCGCCCGCATCACGCGCTGCGCGCTACGGGTGGGGCGTTGGGGACGCGCAAAGGACCGCACTTTGATTGCAGCCATAATGTGGGTGCCTCGCGTACTCATCCTGCTGTAGGGAAAGTCCCCGGACAGGAGAGGCGGTGGATCCCCACGGGGGCCTTTGTAGCGGCCGGCGCGGACTTGGGTGCGGTGACGTTGGCGCCGTATATGTCTATGCACGGCTAGCGTGATGTCCGTATTGCGGCTTTGGAAAGCAGGCACGCTGTCAACGTGTGCGTGCCGCGATGCGGGCGGGCGTGGTGCGGTGGGTAGGTACCGTGCGTGCGTGCGGCGTGAGCGTGCATCGATGAGCGGCCCCACGAGGCCGTGGGATGCGGCGGTGGCGCGAAGATAGGAGCGCGCCGTTTTTGCCCGCGGCGGACGGAGCCAGATGCGATGTATGCGCCGAGCCCGAGAGTCTCCGCGGAGGTCGTCGCAGAGTGTGCGCTCGTCGCGTCCCTGCCACGTTCGTCTTGGATATAGGTATGCGGTCGCCGTGCATCGGTAACACAATGGGGCTTACTCTTGCGCGTCCCCTCTATAGGTCGGTAGTGCCAGCGTCACGGGATCTGGGAAATATGTTGGGCGCCTCGTTGGCCGCTTTCTACCATGACGCAGCCGACGGCGATTCTGTCCGTGTACGACAAGACGGGCCTTATTGAACTTGCGCAGGGTCTCGCTGCGAAGGGTGTGCGCCTCCTAGGCAGTGGCGGCACTGCGCGTGCTGTACGTGAGGCTGGCCTCGAAATTGGGTAGGTACCACCAACTGACACAGCGATGTTTCGGATGTCACGCAGGCGCCGGAGATCCTCGGTGGGCGTGTCAAGACGTTGCATCCCGCGGTGCACGGCGGTATCCTTGCGCGCACGTCTCTGGACTCGGACCGCAAGGACCTCGATGCACAGCACATTGCACCGATCGACATTGTGGTGTGCAACCTGTACCCGTTCGAGGCAACCGTGGCGCGCGACCCTGCGCCGACGATTGCCGAGGCCGTCGAGGAGGTCGACATTGGCGGTGTGACACTCATCCGCGCAGCTGCTAAGAACCACGACCGCGTATGGGTGCTGTGTGACCCGAGCGACTACAAGACGTTCCTGGAGCAGTACGGCGAGACGACCGAGGCCGCGAAGCAGAGCCGCGAGCGCCTCGCGCTCAAGGGCTTTACGCATACGGCGCATTACGACACGGCGATTAGCCAGTACTTCCGCGAGCAGTACGCATCGGCGCCGCGCGACCCTGTGCAGCACATGGCGCTGCGCTACGGCGCGAACCCCCACCAGACGCCCGCACGTGCGTTTGTGCAGGACGGCGCGCTGCCTTTCAAGGCGCTTAGTGGCTCTCCGGGCTACATCAATCTGCTTGACGGCCTGAACTCGTGGGCGCTCGTCAAGGAGCTCAGCGAGGCGACACAGCGCCCGGCCGCCGCCTCGTTCAAGCACGTGTCGCCGGCCGGTGCGGCCGTCGCCGTGCCGCTGTCGGACGAGGAGGCGCGCGCGTACTTTGTCGCGGACCTCGGCGAGCTCTCGCCGATGGCGACGGCGTACGCGCGTGCTCGTGGTGCCGACCGCATGAGCAGCTTTGGTGACTTTATCGCGCTGTCGCACCCTTGTGACGAGCAGACGGCCAAGATGATCTCGCGGGAGGTCAGTGATGGTGTGATTGCGCCGGGCTACGAGCCTGCGGCACTCGAGGCGCTGCGCGCGAAGAAGGGCGGCAAGTACTGTGTGCTGCAAATGGACGCGTCCTACGTGCCAAACACGATTGAGTCGCGCCAGGTGTACGGCGTCACGCTGCAGCAGCGCCGCAACGACCTGGCCATCACCCCTGAGCTGTTCCAGAACGTGGTGAGCGCCGCGAAGGACGTCCCTGAGTCGGCGGTGCTGGACATGATAGTGGCTACGGTTGCGCTCAAGTACACGCAGTCGAACAGTGTGTGCTATGCGCTGCGCGGCCAGGTGATTGGTCTCGGTGCCGGGCAGCAGTCGCGCATCCATTGCACGCGCCTCGCGGGCGGCAAGGCGGACAACTGGTGGCTCCGCCAGCATCCCCGTGTGCTGGCGCTGCCGTTCAAGAAGGGCACGAAGCGTCCCGAGAAGAGCAATGCCATCGATCTGTTCGTCGAGGGCACGCCGCTCGAGGGCGAGGAGCGCACGCAGTGGGAGTCGGTGTTTGACGAGGTGCCTGCCGCGCTCTCGGCGGACGAGCGTGCCGCGCACGCAAAGGCGCTGCGCGACGTGGTCGTGGCGAGCGACGCCTTCTTCCCCTTCCCCGACAATGTGCACCGTGCCGCTCGCTCGGGCGCCAAGTACATTGCGGCGCCCGGCGGCAGTGTGATGGACGACGCGTGCGTCGCTGCCGCCGATGCGCACGGCATGGTCGTGGCGCGCACGAACGTCCGTCTCTTCCACCACTAGAAGGTAGCTGCTGTAGCAAACATGACCCGGTCGTTTGTGCGCATGTGCTGTACGACGCGGTTCGCCAGCTCGCCGAGGCCTGACGCCGCGAGGAGCGGACTCGCGCTCATACACAGCTCGAACGTTGGGGTGCGCCAGCCTAGGAGCGCCTCGTGCGCGGTGCGCTGCACGACCATCTGCAGCGGCGTTGCGATGGGCGGGGCTCGGGCGTCCGCGCAGGGCGTCGCGCTGCTGCGCGCACCGCGCAGCGCCTGCAGGCTGTGCGCGTACAGCATGCGCCGACGCTCGGGCATCGCGCGTGGCAGCACGCACTGCCGCCGGCGCCGCGACGAAAATGCAACATCGCGCAGGCCTGGCACAGGCGCTACGGCCTCAGGTGCGGGCTGCGCAAGCGCGCCTTGCAGCGTGGCGATACAGCGCGCGTCGCGGACGCGGTCGCGGCACGCGCGACTGGCCGGCAGCCCGTCGCGGTCCGAGCATACCAGCACAAAGAGGGGCGCCTGGGCGTCGGCGTGCAGGCGACTCGCATACACATACACAAAGCCATGGGGTGCCGCATGGGGCAGGCACATCGGCGCCCAGCCATCCTCCTCCGAGGCGCTGCAGCGCGCCATGGCATGCAGCAGGGCGAGGTCCGCCGGGCTGGGCGTGTGGTGCCGTGGATGCGCATGACACAGCAGGTGGTCGTCGTCCCATAGCTGCACGTACAGAACACCCTGCGGCGCATGTGCGCTCAGCGCACGAACCAGGGCAGCGTTCACAGCGTCACGCAGCGCTGGCTCGAGCGGTCGCACCGGTACAGCATCAAGCGCGCGCGCGAGCGACGCATGCATCGCTGTCACGGCCACGTCGACGTATTGCGCCATAGGCCCAATGAGGCCCATCAGATCGACATTCGGTGCATGCGCAAAAAGGCGCTCAAGGCGCGGCGCGCTCAACAGGCTCAGGATCGCCGCATACACGTGCTCGAGGCGAGCACGCACGAACGAGCGCGCCTCGGCGCAGTTGGTCATGCACACGACGTGCAGCGGCGCGCGACTCAGGAACGCAACATGCAGTGACGGCGCTAGCGTAATGTGCTGGAGCTCCTCGCGCGCGCCAAAGAGGGTGAGCATGGCGTGCAGCACACCCGCCTGGGTGTACGCGCCGCCCCACGCCGTGTCATCGCCATGCACATACACGAGCTTGCCGACGCCACTCAGCACCATGTATAGCGCTGGCGTCGGCTCCACGTCGACCGCTTCGTCCACGGGCCGCGCCGAGCTGGGCACAAGCTCGCTGTCGCGGCGCACGCGGCGCAGCAGGCCTGCTGCTGCATTTGCCCCACTCTCAGGGCGCTGCGGCGTAGCCGACGGGACTGTCACAGCTACGGCCGGTACGGCCGATCCTGCATCCCATGCGCCGCCGCTCGGCGAGTCGGGCACCGTGTCCCACGCCCGCCACACCCAGGCCATGTCGAGTGGAGGCTGTGGGGATCCTTGGGCCATGCATCCGCGCAACGCGTACCGGGCGCCGCCCGACTGGGCCGCACTTGCGGCGCATGATCCCTCCCTGCGTGCATGGGACGGCGCGTATGTGGATCTGGGCGAGCCAAGGACGCGTCGTGCGTTCACGCAGGCGCTCCTGCGCCGCGACTTTGGCATCGAATGCGAGCTGGCCGCGAACCGCCTGTGCCCGACGCTGCCGAACCGCCTCAACTACATCCACTGGCTAGAAGACGTGCTGGAGGCGACCGGCGCCGCGCACGGCGAGGTGCATGGCCTCGATATCGGGACAGGCCATGTGGCCGTGTACTCGCTGCTCGTCTGTGCGCTGCACCCCGCGTGGCGCATGACGGGCACGGACACGGACGGCGAGGCGATTGCGTGGGCACAGCGCATCGTCGACGACCCACGCAACGAGCGGCATGCGTGGCGCGACAGGGTGCGCCTCCTGCACACCGAGCCTGCGCCGCTCCTGGTGCCGAGCGAGTGCCCCTATACCATTGTGCTGTGCAACCCGCCGTTCTACGAGTCGCTCGGCGAGCGCGATGCCCTCTTACACGCCAAGGCCGAGTACGTGCGCCCGTGCGAGGCGACCGAGGCGGAGCTGTGCACGCCCGGCGGCGAAGTCGCGTTCGTCAGGCGGATCATCGAGGAGAGTGCGGCGCCCGCGCACCGCGAGCGCACAGCGTGGTACTCGTCGATGCTCGGCCGCCTCGCATCGGTCGCGGTGCTTGTGCCTATCGTGCGGCGCACGGCCACGCAGTATGCCCTCACCGAGCTCGTCCAGGGCAAGACGCGTCGCTGGGCGCTTGCATGGTCGTTTCGCGCAGCGCGCGTGCCGGACACGCTCGCGCGCGCTACGAGTGCATCACTACATGCATACGTCCCGCCGTCCAACACGCGCACATGGCCGCTGGCGCAGTGCGAGCCGGTGGCCCTCGCGGCGCAGCTGCGGGCGCTGCCGACGCTGCCACCTGATGCCGTCGACTGGGAGGGGCCGCTCGCGCTGGCGGTATGGACGCCGTGCTGGACACGTTCTGCGCGGCGTGCGCGCGCTCGCGGCGAGGCGAGTGAGCCGCGGGGTAGCGCGCCGCTCCTGCGCCTCGTGTGGGAGCCGCAAGCGACGCAAATGCTTGTGCACTGGACGTACGGCACGGACCGCGTGCTCTTCGACTCGCTGTGCACGCATTTATGGGGCCAGCTACAGCCTACGTAGACGCACGGAGCGACTGCACCGTCGGCGTATCGACAGGCGTGCCTTGGCCGCGGCGGCGCCGGAGGACGTTTTCGATCTGGGTCAGTAGAATATACGTACAAAAAACTCGCCAGCGCGGTAGCTGCTGCGCACGAGAGGGCCGCTGGCAACGTACAGAAAGCCGAGCTCCTCGGCGCGCGTCTGCCACTCGGCAAACTTGTCGGGCGTGACGTACTCGGATACCTTCATGTGGCGCTTGGTCGGGCGCATGTACTGCCCGAACGTCACGACATCGACGCCATGCGCGCGCAGGTCATGCAGCGTCTGCTCGACCTCGGCATCCGTCTCGCCACAGCCGAGCATAATGCTCGTCTTGGTCACCAGGTCAGGGCGAACGTGCTTGGCGTGCTGCAGCGTCGCGAGGCTCTGGCGGTACGCTGCACGCCGGTCGCGCACGAGCGGCGTCGTGCGCTCCACCGTCTCGATATTGTGGGCGTACACGTCGAGGCCGCTGCGTGCCACCTGCTCAACGCTCCCGAGCGCGCCGCCAAAGTCGGGCACGAGCGCCTCGACGAGGATATGCTGCGCCTTATGCTTGATTTTCTGGATCGTCGCAGCAATGTGCGCGGCTCCGCCGTCCGCGAGGTCGTCGCGGTCGACGGACGTGAGCACAATGTAGCCGAGGCCCCATCGCGAGATGGCCTCGGCCGTGTTCTCCGGCTCGTGGGGGTCGAGCGGCGGTGGCACGCGCGACGTCTTTACCGCGCAGAAGCGGCACGCACGCGTGCATGTGTCGCCCATGAGCATGATTGTGGCGGTGGCGGCTTCCTTGCCACCGGCGCCGCCCCAGCACTCGCCCAGGTTCGGGCACCGCGCCTCCTCGCACACCGTCGCGAGGCCGAGACCACGCAGGTCACTCTTGATACGCGCAAAGTTGGCGCCCTTGGGGATCTTGGTCTTGGTATACGACGGGAGGCGCGCGTCGTGCACGCGACCCATCTGGACGCGCGGTGATGGTCCGGCGAACGCATCAATTGTCTGCGTGTCTTCGGCCAGGCGCTGCCGCAGCGCCTCGAGACGCGACCGAGGTGCCGCCTGCAGGCCATAGGCGCTCGCATGCATCGCGCGTGTACCCATACGGGCCAGGGGTGCTGCTCCGGCGTTCGCCCGCATGGTTGTGGGAGAGAGTATCACGTGGTCGGACAACGGGCGCCGGCGGCGTGGCGCTCCTCCACCGACGATGGCGTCTGAGGCTGGTTCGGCGCCGGTGCTGCCGCCCGTGCCGCGTGCCACGGCCGTGATTGTGATCGGCATGGCTGGTTCGGGAAAGTCTACGTTTGTATCAAAGCTGGCATCGCATCTGGGGCAGCGCGCGCAGGCAGCGGCGGCCGAGGCACTCGCGGCCGATACGGCCGTGCCCACCGAGGCGCCTGCACGTCCCTACCTCATCAACATTGACCCGGCGGTCGCGACGTTGGGATACGCGCCGAATGTCGACATACGCGACACGGTCGACTACACGCGCGTGATGGAGGAATACAATCTCGGCCCGAATGGCGGCATTCTCACGTCGCTCAACCTGTTCACGACCAAGTTTGACCAGGTGCTCCAGCTCGTTGAGAAGCGCGCTGATACGCTCGACCATGTGGTGCTCGACACGCCAGGCCAGATTGAGATCTTCACGTGGTCCGCCTCCGGCTCGATCATCACGGACGCGCTTGCCAGTGCCATGCCGACGGTCCTGGTGTATGTGGTCGATACCCCACGCACCGCGGCGCCGGCCACGTTCATGAGCAACATGCTGTATGCGTGTAGTATTTTATACAAGGCGCGCTTGCCATTCATTATCGTGTTCAACAAGATTGACGTGCAGCCGCACGAATTCGCCCTCGACTGGATGCGCGACTTTGAGGCGTTCCAACGCGCACTTATGGCTGGGCATGCGCGCGATCCGTCACAGCAGGCGACCCAAGGCGCGGATTCGGATGTACCACCGTCGACATTTGAGAGCCGCGGTGAGGAACCTAGCTACCTGAACAGCCTCATGAACAGCATGAGCCTCGTGTTGGACGAGTTTTACAAGAACCTCAAGGCCGTGGGCGTCTCCTCCGCGACGGGGCAGGGCATGGACGCATTCTTGGACGCGGTCCGCGACGCGCGACACGAGTACATCACGGATGTGCGCCCACAGCTCGAGAAGCAGCTCGCTGAGAAGCAGGCTGCTCTCGCATCTTCACAAGACGACCAGATGAAGGCCCTGCTGCGCGATATGAGCCTGCGCGACTCGCGCTCCGGCCTCGCCAAGGTGCGTGCAAGGCAGCGCGCGGACCCCGACGACGACGAACTGCAGTACGATGGCGATGGTGCGATTGTGGACCCCGACTCAGACGAAGAAAAGCCAGAGTACGGTGCGCCAGGCGGGGACGAGCGCCTCGAGCGCCGCTGGAACACGCTCGACGGTAGTTACTGGCCGACCTCGGCGTAGGCAAGAGATACCTAGTTCAAAAATATCATACTAACTCACAAGTGACATAAACTACCTACAAGTCCCTAGACAGGCGACTTGAAGCGGGGGTTCTTCAGGACAAAGCGGTAGCGCACGTTGCCCTTCTCGAGACGCTCAAAGGCCTCGTTCACACCCGCCTCGTCCATAGTCAAGAACTCGACGATGGGCTTGACGTCGTGGCGCGCCGAGAACTCGAGCATCTGGCGGTGGGTAAGACGACGGGCAACAAGACTGCCAGTAATGCTGTACTCGTAGAAGACGAGCTCAAAGTACGGGTGCTTCATCTCCTCAAAGCTGACCGTCAGGGGTACAATGGTGGCGCGGGGAGCGAGTACATTAAAGTACTGCTTCCAATCCGGCTGGAAGCTCGTCGACACAAGCAGGTAGTTGACCGGCTTGACGCCCTCGAAAGTCGGGTTGAGCTTGGCAGCCACAAACTCGTTCGCACCAAGCTCGAGCGCCTGCTGCTTCTTGTTTTCCGAGCCACTGAACACAACCACATCGCAGCCCATCTTGGCGAGGTACTGGATCGCCAGGTGGCCCAGACCACCCAGACCGAGAACGGCCACGCGTTCGTTCATCTTAATACCAGCGTTCACAATGGCCGAGTACACCGTCGCACCACCGCACTGCAGAGGACCAGCGAGGCTAAGATCCATACCCTCAGGCAGCTTGTGCACGAACAGAGAGTCCAGCACGGCACGGTCACCAAAGCTGCCAAAGTCCAGATCGGCTTCGCCGTACATCTTGCGCTCGGCACAGAGAATGTCAAAGCCATTCCAGCACTGGTCACAGTAGCCACACGATCCGTGGTTGTAGCCCCATCCCACACGGTCACCAACCTTGAGCTTGGTAACGGCCGGGCCCACCTGGGAGACAACACCCACACCCTCGTGACCGAGCACCATATCAGCCTTGCGATAGTGCATGTCGGTACCACAGAGACCCGAGTAGGCAATGTCAATCACCACATCATTGGGGCGCAGCTCACGGTTACCGCCCTGAGCCTCAACAATTTTGCCGCTCGGGCTACCCTTGTACACAGTGCCTAGGTTCACAGTGACCATTCTTGATAGAGTCGTGTGACGGGGACACGGACTGGTCCGTACCTTATATGTGTTTAATGATTATATAATCTGGCGGTGCAAATTCCGATTACCCGAGGCGTCACACATGCAGCGGCCCTCGTCCTAGGGCGTCCCGGCCGTACGCCAATAAGGTACGCCTAGGCCAGTGAACTATCCTACAAATTGGCAGCGGCACACGTGTCGCGTGGAAGATCATTGGCAGCCTGGATTATCGTAGGAAAAGGGCATTCATGTCTCGATAGATAGCTATAGGACAGCGGATCGACCTCGTCGGTATCCCAGCTCACAAGAGTTACATGCGCTGGTGCACTGCTGTAAGCAGACTTGTACATACAGGCAATAATAAAGTTGGCAAGAACCGCGATAAAGGTCACACCACACACCAGCGGCGGGCCGATCAAGTCATCTGCATGTTAGCCACACATGTATACATACCAAAGCTGCCCGGCCAGCGCATCTTGATGAGAGTCACCCGACGCTGGTAGCTGTACAGGCCCCAAAGCAGGATGAAAACCGAGATCATTGCATAGACAATGCCAAAGCCACGAACCATCTTCGCGGCACCAGGGTTGCCCGTAGGCGCCTCCGAACCAGGCACAGGGTCATAATACGAGGCAGAGTTGAACAGAGCGAGAGCGAGCGTGCCGATCAGCAGCGAGGCACGCAGCCACGAAATCCAAGTCCGCTACATGTGAGTGATGTCATACATACCTCATTAGCGAACCAGACCTTGGCCTCGACCTTGATAGGTGTAACCACCTTGCGGGGCTTGGGCACGGGGATGCTGTTGTCGCCAGTGGCACCATATTCAGCGTTGCTGCTTTGGCCGTGCAAAAGCGGGCGGCTCTCGCTGTCCTGGGGCTGGGTCATGTTGGTAACCATGTTAGAGGCTCGCTCATAGAGGCGAGAAAAGTATTCGCCCACAGCAGAAGAAGTAGAAGCCGACATGGGTATGAGCGTCTCGACCACGACTCAACGAGGGAGGCAATCGGGACTCCGCCTCGGGTCCTCGCTGGGCCCCCCGGTGCACGAGCCCACGTGGTATGTCCACGTGCTGGCTTGGCAAGGCCACTCCATGTGGAGGATACGCCACTCGCCGTCGCGAGGGCTCTGGGTATGTGATGCGCTATAAGATAGCATTTAGATTTGAAATCCTAGGGATGCCATACACTCGCGGTGCCTCTTTACCAATTCTTCACATTGGCGGGCAGACTCGCCGTGTTCTTCCACACTGTGGCCAAATTTGAGAAAGCAGTCATCGCGCGCCGCCTTGGTCTCAGGGCATGCACAGCAGCTATCATGTTAGCATAACAACATACGGCCTGATTCCCAAGGGATTTTTCTCGCTCACGAGATGCGAAGCTGTCTTGACTTTCGTCGGCTCCGACATGGTAGTGGATTTGGGTGCGTGGGTCAGCCGCACGCGTGTGCATCGCGGCTGCACGGCTTGCGCCACCGCACGGAGCACACCTCCACAATTAGTTCCCTACGGTTTGTGGTCCTTCACGTGCAGCTATATAGTCGTCACGTGCTGACCTAGGAAGGCTCGACTTCGTAAGGCACTACGGCCTCCTTCTCTACCGAGCAAGACCTCTATCATCGCCATGGCTTCTGCGTAGGTATTGAACACTGCGCCTTCGTGGAACGATGCTAACACTTTACAGTGATCTCGCTGCTACTTACGCTGCTCTGATCCTCGCTGACGAGGGTCTTGAGATTACCGTACGTACGCCCCTGGCCGCCCATCAAGGTGACCCAGGAAATAACCAGAACGGAGACTAACAGGAACAGAGCGACAAGATCGTTGAGCTTACCACCGCTGCTGGTGTGCCCGTGGAGCCCATCTGGGCCCAGCTCCTCTCCAAGGCGCTGGAGGGCAAGGACATCAAGGACTTGCTCACCAACATTGGCTCGGCTGGCCCTGCTGTCGCTGCTGCCCCTGCTGCTGGCGCCGGTGGTGCTGCTGCTGAGGATGCCCCTGCGGAGGAGGAGAAGAAGGAAGAGGAGAAGGAGGAGTCGGATGACGACATGGGCTTCGGTCTGTTTGACTAGTATGTTCACTTCGATGGTCTAACCATGAGAACGCATCGCTTCGTTTGCATTCCTTATGCCATGGTGTTACAGCCGCGACTCATTTGCATACCCCCATTCTTCTGGGGACGCTGTGTGTCTGCTAACGACGGTTGACCCCTCTGTACTCTGAACAAGACACCCTTGTTGAGTAGTGGTGAAAAATATACTCCGATTCCCTTTTGCTGTCTGTGTGCGGGTTGTGTGACATGCACCCGACGACGTTCGTTGCCATAGATACTATGCATCAGCACCTGTCCGAGCTGAAGCCGTGGCCAAGCGGCGGCGGCGAGGCGCTACACTGGTGGTTGAGGCCTGGTCATGTCGTGATCGGCGATACTCTTGTGGAGATACTAGGTCTTTGCGTCCGACCCCAATGAGTGCCCCACCGGAACTTGAGACTCTCGCCGAGATCCAGGAAGAGCTGCAGATGGCTCGGATCGCGACAGAACCTGAATCCGAGTTGATGAATCAGCCGGAAGACATGACCCCTCGTCCCAATATGCGCCGGACATTCAGCCTACGACCGCAACAAAAGCGCCCACCCTCCCATTCGTGGGATCAGTTGAAACCTACTCGTCGGATGAGCCATGGAACAGATATGCCCAGAGCAGAATTTCGTGAGTATTTAGTAGAAGTGGATGCTGTTATGAAGAAGCTTTTGGATCAGGAGGACACAGACAAGGACAACCAAATTAGCATCACTGACGATGGTCCTAAATCCATTCAATTGGAGCTGTTGAACGGACATGGAAAGACGGGAGAGGTGCGCGGCACATATATGCTTTCAAACTTGCTGCAGGAACTGGCCTTGGCAAAGGAGAAAGGACTACAGCATGTTGTGATCTCCGAAGCGCAGCTGGCCGAGAACCCCATCAACCGACTCTCGCGCATGATTCGTGATACCTTTTGGGACAATCTGACGCGACGTATCGATGCGGACGGTCTGGAGCGTATCCTCTCTGATCCAAAAAATCGCTCGTCGTACAAGAAGCAGGTCCTCTATGTGCCAGCAGGGGAACCAGAGATGATAAAATACTATCGTCGCGTGGCGGAAGAGCGGCCTGCACTGCGTCTTGAAGTCGAGGTGCTGCCAGAGACACTCACGCCCGAGTACGTGCGTGATTTGAACCAGCGCCCTGGCCTGCTGGCCATTGCTATGGAATCCCGTGTTGATGAAGAGACTGGCCTCATCGATATGAAAGGTATTCCGTTTGTGGTGCCGGGCGCGCGATTCAATGAGCTATACAATTGGGACAGCTACTTTATTGCATTAGGATTGCTTGAGGATGGACGTGTCGACCTTGCAAAAGGAGCTGTGGATCATTTCATCTTCGAGATCAAACATTACGGGAAGATTATGAACGGGAACCGTACGTATTACCTGCTCCGTTCGCAACCACCCTTCCTTACCGACTTTTCTCGTCGCATCTATGAATACTTGATGCAGGAGTCTCCCAATAAGGCAGAGGAGCACAAGCGCTGGCTCCATTCAGCTTTGAGTGCCGCGATCAAGGAATATCACACAGTGTGGATGAGCGAACCTCGATACGACCCCGAGACAGGCTTGTCGCGCTACCATCCCGATGGATTGGGTGTGCCGCCAGAGACGGAGGCATCGCATTTCACAGCATTACTGCGCCCGTATGCCGAAAAATATGGGTGCAGTGTCAACGAATTCACTCGCATGTACAATTACCAAAAAGTATCAGAGCCTGAGCTCGACGAGTATTTCCGCCATGATCGAGCAGTGCGCGAGAGTGGGCATGACACGTCTTACCGCGTGGAGCGACGCTGTGCCAACCTGGTCACCATTGATTTGCAGGCACTGTTGTTCAAGTACGAGAAGGATTTGGGCGAGCTGATTCGCGATGTATTTGATGATAAGTTTGTTCTGAACGAAGACTTTGATATGCGTGCACATGCAGGTATCGCCCAGCGGCGCTCGCTCGATGCGCCGCTCCGAAGCCAAGAGTGGTTCGCTCGCGCTGATTTCCGACGCCAGCAGGTGGACACCTACTTGTGGAATGACGGACGCAGTCTCTATTTCGATTATGATATCGTTGAAAAGGAGCAGAGCCTCTATGAGAGTGTCACAACGTTCTGGGCCATGTGGTCTGGTATGGCATCAGAGGAGCAAGCGGCGAAAATGATGCGCAACTCTCTGCGCAAATTTGAAGTCACAGGAGGTCTTGTGCCTGGCACCGAGGAGTCACGAGGGCCCATATCACTCGCACGCCCGAACCGTCAGTGGGACTACCCGTACGCATGGCCGCCGCACCAGATGCTCGCCTGGGAGGGCCTCCAAAAGTATGGGTATATGGAGGACGCCCGACGCCTTGCGTACCGTTGGCTATTCATGATGACATCTGCATTTGTCGACTTTAACGGTGTTGTGCCTGAAAAGTTTGACGCAGTCGCACTCAGTCATCTAGTGAAAGCCGAGTATGGCAATCAGGGCTTGGGCTTCGTTTATGTGCCCAAAGAAGGCTTTGGTTGGATGAACGCAAGCTTCCAGGTGGGGCTGACGTATCTTGACAGCCACATGCGGAAAGCAGTGGCGGCCTGCCAGCACCCAGATGCGTTCTTCCGTCCTCGTCGTCGCAGCTCCATGCTCAAGGACCGAAACTGATTGTAGCACGTAGTGGAGATTAGGTCCATTTACGAGGTTGGCCTTAGCGCCTCGTCTCCACCGCCATGAACACCTCGACAGACGTTGGGGCTCTTGTGCAGCGTGCCACAGAAATACCAGGCACAGTCAGCTACACGGAACTGTATTTGAACCCAACTATTCAATCGGTAGGCTTATTGGTCCGCTGACACCAGCTCAAAGAAGATGCTGCTTCAGCACCGCTGATGCGCCTACTAAACCTCTTCGCCCAGGGCACATGGAGCGACTATGCACAGGCTTCTGATGGTGTATATCCGAAGCTCACCAATGCACAAGAAGCGCAGCTGCGTCGCCTTTCCCTTGTCTCCTTGTCCCATACCTCTCGGTGCCTATCATATACTCAAATCGCCTCCGCATTGGGTCTTGCGCACGACTCCTTGGCAACCGAACATATTGTACTCGACACGATCGATCTGGGTATGTTGAATGGCCATCTAGACGGTATAAAAGAAGTGTTTTACGTGCATACTACATCAGGACGCGACGTGCTTCCACTTCCTGAGGGCGAAGGTGCCATGTCGTCCTTGCACGCGGCTATATCAACGTGGAAAGACGATGTCGCTCAGGTTTTGCAATCTTTGGACAACGAAATACAGCAACTACAAGACACCACAGAATTTTCAGCGACCCAGCGTGAAGCACGGCATAAGGCACTGGTCGATGCCCTGCAGTCGGCCCGGGCTCCTTTAGGGCTCAACTTGTCTGCGAGAGACCAAGCGACTCTGCCTGCGCTATGGGAGACCCATCGCGGAAAACGCACACGATCTTAGCACTCTTTCCTATTCTCGAACCTCTCCCATGCATCAAATGCCATACATTTCAAGCATCTCATGGAGAAAGGTACCAGAGAGCGTGCTAAGCACCGATTGCAAGCTTAACTGCGACCAGCTTCACCCTGAATGACGAATCGATACCCTGCACTGACTCGAGCGCGCTGCGGTCCACCAACGCCCGTCCTCCTAGCTGCATCCATACATGCTCGGCGATTCAATCTTTAGTCAAAGGACTGGGGCCATCTATAGACCTATCCAGGAGGGAGAAGGGAGGCATCCATGCTTGCCACCTGTGTTTCGATCTCTTCCCGGTCAGACAGGCTCTTCCAGTCTGACTTGATGGGCGTGCGCGGGAGAACCATGGTACCCGAGCGGGAAAGCTCGAGAATGCCAAACGGACGAACCAGTTTGAAGAACGAATCAAGGCGTGACGACTTGGCACACAACTGCACAATCACACACGAGTCACTGACATCCACGATGCGCCCATCAAACTGCTCTGCAAGAGACTTGATGGAGCGGAGATTGTCATTCTTAATAGACAAGGCTTCCGTAGCCGTCATGTTCAGCTTGGGCGCAGGCACTTTGCCTTCTGCTTCGGCAACGGCATAGTCCACTTCTTGTTCTGCGTTGCTCATACCCAAGTGCTCCGTCTCAAAGTGCTCCGGACCCAGCGTCGACACTTTCACGAGCATGATTTCACGCTCAATCACCTTGGTGTCCGAGTAGTCCACCACAGCCCACACCGGCACGAGATCCTCCAGCTGGCGACGCACCTGTTCGATCGTACCCTTCTGTCCACGGAGAACAATACACATGCGGGAGAGGTCAGGCACGTCGGTGGCACACACCACAAGCGAATCAATGTTGACTCCACGTGCAGCCAAGCAGCCTGACACACGGGCCAGCACTCCCGGTTCATCCTGCACAAACATGTTCAGGATGTGACGACGAAAAGGCTGCGTGCTTGGAGGAGGTGTATTGTATAGAATGTTGCTCACAGCATAGCCAGCTTCCATAATAGGCCGATCCATCGCAGGCAGCGGCGGCAGTTTACCGTGCCGATGCGACAGCTTATGGTCGAGCGCAGAGGTGCTGGACAAACGGTCTTGTCCATGCGACGGTGAAGAGTACAAGCGGGTCGCTGCGAGGAATTCCCGAGCCCCAAGGCGACCGCATGCCGCGGCGCGCCATACTGTGGGCATGCTCGAGCCCAACATCGTGACCGATAAAGATGAGTCACCCCGCCGGGGTGGGGTTCTTCGATACAATCACGTGACTACGGATGGGTGGAGCCGACTAAAGCTCGTCGTGCACTTGGCCGAGGGGCGCCTGGGACACGTTGGGCGGATTCTCGCTTGCAGATGGCTTCTTCGCTTGCGAGGGAGATCCAGTAGGTTCACCCTTCTTGAGGGAATTTTGATACATGTTACGGAAAGTTTCCACCGCACGAATCTGTGTGAGTCTCGAGGTATTACGTACACTTTCCGACACACGATGAGCTGTATTGATGAGAGCCACCAGTTCATTCCTCCTTAGCTGCACATGGTGTCTGTTGTAAGAAATCCATACATACTCCTTATCTGAGGCCTCAAATGCGAACAACAGCTTGAGCGCTGTGCCTATGCCTGTCACCTGGACTTTGCCCCAAAGCCGACATTTATCGCACCCGACACAGTCCATAATGCGAGAAATATTGCGGTAATGCAGACGGAAATCTTCTTTGAGGGTGAGAACCTCTTTATTGTGCACAGGATCATCGTTCAAAGTAAACAGCTTATGTTCGTCAAACGAGGCCTGCTTTGATCGAGCCGCTTCAAGGAGACCCATGAGTTGCTGGTGGGACTCTTCATCAGTGATCCTGTCGCTGTCCCGGAGACCCACCTTTTCCAAGTATTCAGCCGCTTTTGTCAAAGCGCGCATGAGCAATACATAGTCAAAGTACACATTTTGAAGCCGTTCCGGATGCTGAGAAATGCGCGTCATGAAGCATTCCAAGTTGGGAGCCCATGTCTTCGTTTCGGAATCCAGGTACTCATTGCAAATATGAATGGAAATAGAGGCATGCAGTCCAGAAATGACACGGTAGAACACTCGCTTTTCCAAGCACTGTTCCGTGGCGGCTGGATCGGTAGGCGCTTTCACAGAGTCAATCAAATTTTCCAAGGACCCTGCGTCACCGGTTTGTGGGTGCATCAAAGTATACGGAATGCCCTTCATTGCATTGAGTACCTGGCTTTGCGACATGAAACCAGTGCCACCAGAGCTGACAGACCGCGGCGGTTCTGTCCATTTTGCACCGCCAAAACAATTCTCTTCATAGATGCTCCTCCAAACTCGGTTGGCACTCGGTCCTGCATACCCAGTAAACCGCTCCGGATTTTTCATCAAATCGACGAAAATAGCGTCACCGTTAGGATTGTCGTCATCCAACTGGCAAAAGTCCGTCGGGCTTTCTCCACTGGCCATACTGCCTTGTTCGTGGTCATCGTTGGACCGTTCCAGCTGGCTCAGTCGATACGAACGAAATTCCTCCGGCATATCCGTCTCATTCATGCGCTCCACTGTACACGCCCGGTTCATACAAAGTCCATCATCATTCCAAAAGGGGCACTCCTTAAATAAGTCCACCATAAAGTAGCGGAAATATCTCAATTTTCGTAGGTTATCCAGCCTCTCAAAAATATCATTGTCGTTCATCTTTTCAACACTCTCATAGTCCAAACAAGCATCATGTATTTGGCCCGTTGGTCGACAGATGGATGTCCCTTGGTCCTTGGCCGTTTGGTTATCTGGCTCTAACACTTCTCGAAGAAACTCTCCGCTTGTTTGTCCAGGCACCTCAAAGGGTGAAGAAACATCCGCATTAACAAAACTTAGAATATATGAGCCTAATACCAAGGCAATGCCAGCAATACATAATGCCCTCATAGTGTTCTTGCTGGGACAAGTGGCGTGTCTGCGAAGACCGTGCGAGACTAGTCTGACGTGGAGGGTTTAGTCCACGTGCTGGTCCGCAGTGAATTAACGGCCAATGGAGGTGAGGGGGCCAAACCGGCCACCAAATATTACAAACATATATAAAGAGGGAAATCCCGGTCTCGTTTCTTCACTCTGCTGCTGTGGGACCCTCTCCACACACTTGAACCTCGCCTTTTACTAGATTCAACCGGGTTGGTCCCACAATGATAGCAGCATGTACGACTTTTTCGACTTTGTTCCGGATCGGAACTAGTTTGCACTGCGATGAAGGGGAGCCCCATGGGACCCCCCTCATCGCAGTCTTTTTTTGTGAACTATCGATAGATCACGTGACAGGCAATCAGAGTGTAGCCATTCGACAGTTATTTCTGTTCATTTTAGAATCAATCGCTTGTTCATTATCATGCCTACTATAGACAACATGCACAATATATCGAGTCTATCAGAGTTGAGCGGCCAATCCCCCCATTATTTGTTGAGCAATTCGAAGAATCCGAACGTCCCAGACAAAATCCAAGAACCCAAAGGCCTCAAAGCAAATAATGGGCTGCAGATCATCGACGGGCGACTAGGCCCATGAACCTCACTGGCTAAAGGGAGTTGGCAAGCGCATGCGCTATAACGCCCGGGTTTCATCGACTAGACTGAAATATTGTGACATGCATTTGAGCACGAAAGATCCGGTTATCGACTTTATTAAGTGATTCCGTAAAGCTGGGAATGGTTAGAATTTCTCCTTCTCAAGGTCAATACATACTATGATCTTAAAGGAACCCGGGATGTGGCTCGGTCGTATTATATATCTTCACAATCCTCCACACAAAAAATATTTTGTCCTTTTTTTTTTAGACCGTGCATATTGTTGGCCGGATATTTTTCTCGAAAACTGCGGCCAAAAAAATTACGAATATCCACGGCAGAAGCACTTGTACGCGCACGATATACCGCCACATACGCACTTGGTGGTGCGATGATGACCCGTCTTTTGCCCACACAGCACAATGAAACTCGGCACGAATCACATGGATCACGAACCTTGACGGAAGAGCGCACAGAGCCAAGCGAGTCTCACGATGCCGATCCATCAGCTGCTGTGGTTGGTCGGCTTCATTTGCAAGGACACCGCGTCGAGCCCTCAGAGCATGATCGTACCCAAGATACTCGGCACCATAGAGGCCATGTGGTATGGTCGGAAGATACCATCGATAACGAAGGAATGGGAAAGAAAAAGAGCAAGAGTATGTATAACCAATCTCTAACACACACAGTCTGTTGTATTTTCCACAAGAAACGTGCCTTTGACGAGTCGTCATCAGAAAGCTCCGACGGATCTGACGATGATGTATCCAGTATGGATGATTCTGACAATGATAGCGGCAACGATGGTGCTTCTAGGCCAACACGATCGTTTGGCCATGGATCCTCAAATTACCACGAGCATGCTCTCCACTGCACCCATATTCGACGTGGGTCTAAGAAAAATGCCTATGAGCGTGGCTGAACAAAAATTGTATGATAACTTTCTGCGGCGTTTGGTAATTGTGCGGAGCGCACGATCCTTTGTGGGGTACCGAACGCACGGCATGACTTGCATTCTCCCCTTGCCTGTATGCAGATGATGTAATTTTGTTTCACAGGATTGGTCTAGCTTGTGCTGATTATTCATGTAATCGATGCCAGGATGCTGCGGGCACACCTCTTGCCCAACAGGTTGCGGTGCAAGTGTTCTAAGAACACGTCCATCCCGGGTTTTACATCTGATGGTTAGCAGACCTGGGGTTCACTCGCTGACGGCGAGTCCCACACTTGCTCCTGGTTTGCAACGTATGCGCAAGCGCCAGCGTGCTAGAATTATCAAGACGACTGATGCTGATGGCGATCGAGTGACTGTAGTCGGTATGCCCATATCGACCGTCTATGATGAGGATGATGATCCGTCGACGACCTTTTTCGTCACCCAAAGTACGGTGGATATGGGTCCTTCCAGTCTCAGGAAAGAGTGTATGTATGAAAACACACTTATTGGCAGCTTCTAGTATTCTGGCTGGCTACTCGTCTACCCTTGCGGATGGTGGTGTAGGCGGCGTCGGTCTATCGAGCACTCTGAGCTCTGCCAGTTCCTCAATCTCCAGCTCTATTCTCTCGAAATCCTCTACATCCTTGGAGGATGAGACTTCCTCGTCCACATCTACGTCTTCGCCTACGTCATCATCCAGCCCGTTGAGTTCGAGTACTCGCACTACGAGCACCAGTTCTTCTCGTTCTGCCACTTCGACGCGGCGGTCTAGCTCGACGCGTGGCCACTCTTCGTCAGATGCTGACACTCCTACAGGAGCGTCTTCTTTGTCATCTGCGGCACCCCCTGCAGCTTCGTCGTCTTCCGCACCTGTGTCCCCTCACGAACAGGTTTCTTCGGGAAGTGATCACACGGGTGCGATTGCGGGCGGTGTCGTGGGTGGTGTCGGAGGTGCAATTTTACTAGCTATCCTGGCAGGCCTCCTCTTTTGGGCCATCCGCAAGAAAAAACGTGCTCAGCCAGCTAACTATGTGCACGACGTATCGCAAGAGCCGGGTCCATCGTTCGGCCCATCCAACGATGTTCCTCCGGGCACGCCGCCGCAGCGCGCTGCAGCTGTGCCTGAAACTTCGACGACCATTTCCCATACGGCGGCGACTACCTCTGCCCCTGCGCCTGCCGTCGGGGCCATCACCCCACCCTCGACGGCCTTGACAAGTGCAGGTACAGGTGCAGGTGCTGGGTTGGCTGCTGGCGGCTTGGCCTCAGTGTCCTCTTATCAAACCCCCTCTCCTAGCGCAGCGGCCCAGACCACTACGGCCACGTCCCAACCGACTACCCAAATGACGGACAATGCCGTGGGCATGCAGGCGACTTCCACTATGCCGTATACACGCCCTTCACGCGCCACACGCTCTCCCCCTACGATTCAGAGACGCGTCAACAACAGCCAGGTCGTGACGCCCTACGCCGAATATGCGGATGTGGACCCCGCCTTATGGCGAGACACGTGGGCGAGTGCCGACAGCCCCTACGGTCTTGCTGGCGTTGGCCATGCGCCGATGGAAGACGAGGCGTCGCCGCCTCGTGCTTTCCATATGCAACCTGGGCAACTGGTGTCGAACTTCTCACCTGTGGGTGCCTTCTCACAGCCGTGGAATGCTGGTAACCAGGGCCAGGCCGTCCCCACTCGCTCTTCACGGGTCATTCGGGAGTCACTGGGCCAAGGTGAGGCCGTGGCGAATGAGCGCACGTAATTCTATGCGTTAGAATGATCTACAATCTCCTATGACTTATACAGTCTATGACTTATAGCCATAAAGTCACCGACGTAATCGCGGCCAGACTCGCTCCTACAAGCACGGGTGCCAGTATTTGGGCGCTAGCGCCATTGCTTTGCCATGGCGCTGTCGTGATCTCCAACACGGCCACTTTGCCATCTGTAGCGATGTTGTGGTTTAGGTCACTCTTCGACACACCCTTCATCAATGACGTGTCCATGCTAAGGACCTTGGTTGTGTACTGAGTGGTGTTCGAGTGGGTCGGGCCCTGCGTGGCATTGGCGACTAGCTGGTTTCGGCCAAGATCGTATCCATTGGGGACAATGTTATGGTGTTGCTTGAGACCCATCTCGACTGAGGCCGCGATAAAGATAGCACCCGTGTTGGCCTTCTTGCCGTTCTGCATCCAGTAACGGAAGTGGTTTCCGCCCTGGAGCACCTCCATCAAGGCGGGGGTCTTGCGGTAGAGGCCCGTCTGGTTCATCCAGCCGTTACCGTCGCCGAGATTCGCCTGCTGTGCATCATTATCGTTGGTCTGTCCAGCAAAAGAGTCAGGATCGAATTTCAGCGAGCTCACGTAGGCCGCGAAGCCCTCCTTGGTGAGCACACTCGGGTCTGATGTCCCCGAGATAATCACATTCAATGGCTCGCTTTGGTTCGTCAGGATTTTCCCTCCATGGCTGGATGGCGAAGAGAACTGCTTTCCACCTGCTGCCACGACGCTGGCCACTATGGCGACGAGTCCGAGAGAACCCCAGAGCCTAGTCATTGTGGTAGCGGGTCGGCCTGGTGCATGGGTCTGTGGCGATCGGGCACCAACACAATTAGTCATCCCGAGACCGAGGGGGTGCGTCCGTCATGGCGCTACAAATGCGCCGGGTATCAAGGTCTCTATGGCGTATGAGCGCCAGAACAGCTCCACGGATAACATAGTTCTGGCGTTACATGGGGCCGCATGCTACTCTTTGGCGGGGCCAGTCGTATATGTACTTGGCTGCAGATGGGTGTCCATATTCTGCAGATTGAACTCGACGTTCCGATGGTATCCATTCCACATCTCCGCGACAATCGTGATCTCTTGATTATGGTTATTAATCGCGGCAACGGATCGGTTCATCTCTTGCAGCGACTCATTCAGGAGGTCCACATTCTTGATGATGCGCTCTAGGAGAAAGGCCTGACGCTCTTCCTTGCTGTAAGTCTACTATACATACGTAGGGATTCTCAATCGCTGGCGCCATGCTGTGTAGTGGGCGGGGTCGAGGCGCGCGCTTGCCCTGTCCGGTCATCATCACGTGACACATCTGTTCAGCTCGCGGCGGTCTTCGTCTTGTCTGCGACGTGCGATGTTCAGGCTGCTGGTCGGCGGATCGGCCCGCGCGTGGGCGCCTTCGCGCCCAGCCTTTGTGCGCTCGTTGAGTATGACGACGCGTGTGTTCCAAGACACCCCTGCCTCTCCGCCGAAGCCCGCTACGGAAGCGAAGGATGAGCGTGTGCCTGTGCAGAGCGAGGCAGATCGTGCAGCGCTCTGGAACCAGATGCTGAACACGATCATTGTGGACCCTGCTGATGGATCTCTGGGGGGTGCTATGCACCGTCGCACGTCAACGGGTAACAGTGTTGGTGCGAGTCCGCGGAAGCCGGATGGCACCGTGGACATACGCTCGATGATCGAGCAGCTGGACCGGGAGTTCCGTGACCGTCCTACTTATGGTCTCGCAGCACCTGGTACACCCACGACAGGTCGCTCAGTGTCTGTCTCTAACACATACAACGGTACATCAGCGACGCTATACCGCCAACTCTCGCAGTTGCTTGCGCGCAACCATGTGCGGCGTGAACTCAAGCTGGTCGAGCGGTACGAAAAACCCAACCAGATGCGCCGGCGTAAGCGCTCGGAGCGCCACCGCCGCCGCTTTGCGGATATGATCCGGAAAAAAGTACAGCTGGTGCGTAGGATTCTACTAACACTAGATTATGGCGCTCAAGGCGCGGAGTGCGTAGGATTCGTAGGCCACGTGGCATTCATCACAAGTGCGGGCGTCTTGGTGCGACGCTTTTTCTGGCCACGATGCCGCCCATGGCGCTCCTCCAAGCGAATGCAGCGCGTGCCCATCCGCGGTGTACGGCTGCTCGCTCTACATATGGGTGCTATAGCCGTTCACGCGCGCTCAGCTACTCGCATGCGCGGACCACCGTGCGGCGTGGGGATCCGCTACCGGAAGATCCGACGCCGGCTGTGTGGCAGCGGGTGGCTCAGCTGGTAGCTGGCACGACGGCTACTGGCACCCTTGCGTACTTTGTGTTTCTCGCGGACTTCGGCGAGACGGAGCACTGTTTTAGTCCGGTACGTATGCCGACCTAACAGGTCAGATTCGCCGTGCATTCGCCCCCGTGTGGCAGAAGCTAGTTCCTCCCACTGTGTAGATCTGAACCACGACGAGCTATACCCACCATGCGCTCCCTGACCGCCTGACGCGAGGTACCATCACCATACTCGGCCGATGCAGTGGGCGCGCTCCTAGCGCCGTCGTGCGTGACTCGGCCGAGGTGCGTCTGGCATGCGCGTAAGGCGCAGCGAGCGGCGCGGCGGCAGCTGCGGTGCTGGTCCTTGGCTCTCGCGTTGAGGCAGGGTGTGGTAGACTAGATGCTTGTGCGCACCCTCGTTGCTATTCTTGTGTGCGTGCTCGTACAGCTTGTCTCGGCGGACAGCACGGACCCCAGTTCTCTCGTCGGCACATGGAGCTCTGGCTCGGGCGCCGTGCTGACAGGACAGTTCCCAGATGGCGTACGTGAGCAATCACTGACGCAGTCTTCGTTTTACAATCCTATGAAGCGCCAGTTTTCGGTTCCCCCAACGTCAGGCTACTCGTACAGCTTTTCTCAAGATGGGTTCTTTGAGACGGCACAGTTCTTCTACCAGTCGAATCGTACGTGACACGCGCTAACGCCAGCGACCAACCCCCACTGCTTCAATGTGACGCTGCTGTGGCAGCATGGTACATACAAGGTGTCTGGCAGCACGCTCACCATGAACCCCTACAAGGGCGACGGTGCCGTGCAGTCTATGGGACAGTGCCTGCAGCCCCAGGTGCGCCTCGACTACTACTCGCAGTACGTGCCGCTCTCTGACCGACAGGGTGGAATTCATGCGCAACTGGACGACGTTTGTGGAAACGGACCCAGTGTTCTTCCCCAACGTGAAGTCGGTGTACGGGCTACAGATGTACAAGAGCAATGGTATCCCCTTGCCCAAAATGTACCTCCAGTACCGCCCGCCCCAGATGATGCCGACGAAGCCGATCTTCAAGCAGGTGATCGGCGCACCCAACTCGTAACGGTCAGGCCCTGTTCAGGCCCTATATCCGCGATTTCCGCTATGCTCATGCCCCCCTCCTATCTTGTAGATCGCTTAGATAAGGTGTCACGGCGTTCTCCTTTCCTTTGTCCGGCGAGTCTAGTGGACGCCCGCCCACATGTCGCGCGTGCAGCAGCTCATTCTACAGGTGCTACAGTCGCGCGCGACGCGCCGGGCGTCCAAGTCGTACCTCGACATGTTTGCCCGCGCCGCTGCGAGGCCCCCGCCTGCGGCGCCTTCCTGCGAGCCAGCGACGGCTGGTGCTCCCTCGCTGCTGCCGCCCTCTCGCTCGAGTCTCACCACAGACCCGCTATCGACAGCGGACCGCACGTCGCACCGTGTGCCATCGCTTGATCAGACGTACCTCGCCCTGGTCAAGCTGCAGGGCCCCTTTACGGATCGGCAGCTTGCCTCCATTGCCGACGGCCTCGTCTACCTACAGACACTGGGCCTCGTCTGTGCCGTTGTGCTCGACCACGACCAGTGGCCCCGTCCGCGCCGCTTTGGCGCAGATGGCGAGCGCGTCGACATGGACGTCGATGAGCTTGCGGCATGGTTGCCGACCCATCGCTTGCGCGACATGCGCTTGGGCCTCGCCGAGGCAGGCCTGCGAGCGCACATGGTGCGCGAGCTGTGGCGTGTCACCGATGCACTCTCGGCAGCCGGTGCACAGCCACGTCCCCAGGCCCATCCGGTCGTTCGTGTCGGCTCGGCCAACGAGCTCCGCACGGGCGCGCACGAGCCGCGTACGCCGCTTGTCTCTGACGTATCCCTGGCGCATGTCTATGCTGACTTGCAGGCGGGCCACATGCCTGTGGTGGTGCCGATGGCCCTCGCCGATGGGCCGCATCACGATGCGCCGCCCCGCTGTGTGTGTGTGGACGCGGATGACGTCATGGTCGCCCTCACGCGCGATATGGCCGACCCGGCCGCCTTTGACCTGACGCCTGTGCGCCTGCTTGTTATTACGCGCGAGGGCGGCGTGCCATCGCATGCGCGTGGCGGGCATCCGCACCTCATGATCAACCTAGCGTCCGAGTACGAGTCGATCCGCTCGTCGTACATTTGGCACGATACCCATCCGACTGCGCTGCGCAATCTGGCCATGGTGCGCGACTGCCTAGCGCACATGCCAAGTGTAGCATCGGGCGTCCTCGCCACGCACCGCTCGCCACAGACGCTGGTCGGGAATCTGATTACGAACAAGGCTGCATACTCACCAAGCCTGCCGCCGCGCCTGCTCGCGGCGCGGCGCGAAATGCGGCACATGCCGACCGTGGTACGCGCTGGCCTCCCTGTACGTGTGCTGTACGACGTGCGCGACATTGACATGGACCATGTGCAGGCGACGCTCGAGCACAGTTTCCAGCGCCGGCTCGATCGGGCCGCGTACGAGGCGCGCCTCGCCACGTCGCTCGACTTTGTCATTGTGATGGGCGACTACGACGGCGTCGCAATCGTGACGCGTGAGTATGCACCGGACGACGCGCCAGGCACGCCGCCGATCGCCTACCTAGACAAATTTGCCGTGCGGCCCCAGCTGCAGGGCAGTGGCGCCGTCGACTTTTTATGGGGCGCGCTGCGCGATGAGGTACATGGCCTCGGCCTCCTCGATGCGCTCAACAACAACGGCGGCAAGGGCGGCGTCGGCCGCGGCCGCGATCTCGTCTGGAAGAGCCGCGGGACCAACGTGGTGAACCCGTGGTACCTGGAGCGCAGCAGCGGCTTTGTGCGTCTTCCCAGCGGCTGGCTCATGTTCTGGTGCGACGCGGAGGACCGGCTCAAGCAGCTTGCTGGCGAGCCCATCATCCCGGCTGGCGCACGCCTCGACGACGTATGGACGAGTGGGCCACCGCGGCTGCCGATGCTCCCGGTCATTGCACCGCAGGAGCAGGGGCGCCTCGAGCGCTGGGCCCGGTGCCTCGGCACGCTCTCGTCGGCGTGGGTCGACCGTTAGCAGTTGCGTAGCACGCCATGGCGTCGCTCCTCGGCGCGGTACTCGTACATGAGCTGCGCCGCCACAAACAAGACGCCAATGAGCTGCACAAGGCACACAACGCCCGCGCGCGTGCCGACGAGCTGCGACCACACGTATTGCACACCGTCGAGGCCGACCACAAACCCCACGAGGTTCGCCGTTATCATCATGAACAAGTTCGCCACGGTGCCGAGTGCACGAACATGGCGGAACCATGCGCACTGCCCATACACCCGGGCGGGCACGAGCGTGCGACCAAGCACCTCAGGCACAATAAACAGTACAATGAGCCACGCCCACGCGAGGAGCGTAAACGAGAGGTCGTGCCATAACGCGACGAACGTGAATACGACAAGCGATGCAAAAAACTGCCGCTGCGCACCGCCCAGTGGCACATAGAGGTAGCGCACCACCCACAAATTGTAGCTGCGGTGCCACGCCCGCCAGAACAATATCGCCGAGGGACTGTTCGTGATCGAGCGAATGACATTCTCGGGTGCATCGACGCCATCGAGCAGGGCCCATAGGCGGAACGTGCGCCACGGTACCACCAGCTTGAGCCACACAAACTCGAGACTCCAAAAGCCAAGCAGCGCCAGCTCCATGGGCGTGTAGCCATCCCACGCTTGGGCGCTTTTGATCGCATTGACGTACATGTAGTGCTGCACAAACTCGATCGACAAGATCGCCACTGCACACCGCACCATGTACACCAGCGTCGCCCGCCACGGAATTGTGAGTGGCGCGAGGCGCTGGCTGTGGAAGTCGTTGAACGTGACAATCGGCCCCGCCATGAACAGTGGGGGGTACAGCAGGTACGCGACTTGCGACAGGTATGTGTACTCGTCCAGCGCATGCGGCCTCTGTACACGCGCCTTGGAGGGTGGAAGCGCGCCGCTCGGCGGCCGGTACGCGTCCGAAGCCCACACATAGTCCAGCGCGAAGCTGACAAGACGCAGCATGCTGAAGTTGTAGCTGATGTACCAGCGGTGGATCAATCCACTGTACTCGTCCAGCCACGCGAGCGACGGCGCTAGCGTGCCAAACGGTACGCCCTCCAGGTAAAACACGGCGATCAGGATGGCCACATGACACACCCACACGAGCGCCAGGGCCAGCGGGCGCGGCAGCCGCACACACAAGCGCGCGAGACCATAATTCCCCGCTGCAATCGCGAGGATCTTGACAAGATTTACGCCATGCAGCGCACCCACGTACACCGCGCCCGTGAGCAGCAGGAACGTGCCGCGCGCGCGGCGTGGGGCGACGCCCAACTTGGGCGCGAGCCACCGCACCGCCGCTGAGGCACCGCTGTGTGCCACAATCAGCGCAGCAATGATTGACGCATGGTCCCGGAGGAGCCGGTACTGGAAGTCACTGTCGTCCTGGTGTCAGTCACGCAACGTACTCGGAGACGACCGCCCATCCATCCTGGGACGAGGTGGTGGGCGTACCGACCAAACTGGGGGTGGGTCTCTGAGCTGAGGTATATAGGCACATAGATCATGTATGGAATGACCACCAGGGCCAGCAGGTAGTACGCACGGAACTCCCACGTTGCCCACCGCGCCGGCGGCACATCCGGCGGCGCAGCGCCACTCGCGCTTTCTGTGGCGTAGGCATCGGGCGTCGCGAGCGTCACGCCTCGTGACCCCTTTATCTGCTCCGGCTCTTCGATCTGCATGGTTTGCAGACGCGGCCGTGGGCCCTCTGCCTCGTGCATCGCGTCGCGGCGGTGCATCGGGAGCATAGGCCGTGACAAGCCTCGGTGGAGGCGGCACCAGCGTCGCCTACGGCCACGACGTCCAGAGGCCATGCCGGTGCGTGCGCCGTGCTAACCGCAGATCCAATGGGTGCTTCTGATCTCCCGCCAGGGAAAGATGCGCCTTTCCAAGTGGTATGGCACACTGAGCCAGAAGAGCAAGGCGAAGATCGTGAAAGATGTGACGCAGCTGATTCTCGCGCGACGTGTACGTACTGCTCGCTGACCCAGTCGCGCATGTGCAACTTTATTGAGTACAAAGGCATGTTGTCGCACTAACCGCAGAGAGCAAGATTGTGTACCGCCGGTACGCGTCGCTGTTCTTCGTGATGGGCATTTCGCCTGAGGACAATGAGCTAATGACACTCGAGATCATCCACCGCTTCGTCGAGGTGCTCGACCGTTACTTTGGCAATGTGTGCGAGCTGGATCTGTACGTGCGGGTACTTATACAGCATTTTCAACTTCCAGAAGGCGTATCAAGTACTCGACGAGCTGATCATCAGCGGCGAGCTGCAAGAATCGAGCAAAAAGTCCGTGCTCCGTGTCGTCCTGCAGGGCGACGGCGTCGAGGAGACCGAGCAGGGAGAAGAGGTGCGTTGCACCACTAACGCCAGGGCCTCGCACGCATCGGGAGCCGCTCAGGATAGCCTATTGTATTTCCTAGTTGATCGGCTTGACCATGCCTTGCGATAGTCGGTAGTACACAACCGTCGCATCGTTTGACATCATCGCCAGGATGACGTGGGCATGCGTCGTATCAGGCGGCAGCTGTGCGAACAAGTCGATGAGCCTGCGTCAGTGCATCGCACGTACATGGCTGAGTCTATCGCCTGTTCCATGACCATTGGCACAACGACCTGCTTTTCCTGCGGTCAGTGCACACACACACCCACCTTGCCGCCCGGCGCCAAGCCGACAATGACCGCCCAGCCTGCGGCACCAAACTCTGCTGCGTCGCCGCTCGCGCCTGGCCGCGCCACCTCTCGCGCATCGAGCTCGCGCCATCGCGCCGCGTATTTCAGGTCGACATACGTCTGAAACAGCGCTGATGCCTGCGACAAATACTTATTGCACAGTGGCCGCACGTCCTTGTACGCCTCGTGCGTCTCCGCCTGCAGAGCTGCCGGCGCGCCCTGCATGATCTTGGCGTGACCGTGTGTGGAGTGACGCTACAAAGTGGCCGCTATCCGTGATATACGGGCTGCTCAGCCAGCGCGGCCGACAGAGCCCTGCTCGAGTGGGCCGTCAGCGTCGGCTACGCCCACCGAGTCCTCGCGCGCTACCTGGAATGCATCCATGGTACGCACAATCAGCGCGGTGTCTTCCAGGAACGCATTCAGCGACAGCCGCAAGTGCCGCAGCGTCGTCGCTCGGACGTGCCTTGCGTAAGCTACACAACGTACACTTTCAGCACACACCCGGTCTGCGCCTTGTGTACTTGCGCCGTTTTGACGACGTCCTGTGGCCGGAGCTCGCGGTCGACCCAAAGCACCTGCTGTATCGTAGTAGCCGTTGCCTCATCTGGGCACGGAATCTGTAGTGTTCTGCGTTAGATGCATCACGTACACTGTATGGCGCATCGGCACAGCCTCCTGGCGCTCTGCCATCGTCGGCTTTGCGCCGTCGTCCAGGGAGGAGCGGCCGCGGCGTGCGCCCGATCCCCGATATTCACGTGGCACGCGCGACGCGCCACCGGCGCGCGACGCGCCGTCCCAGCGCCTGCCATGTCGGACGAGCCGCGCTCCGGCCTGCGCATGCTGAAGCGCTCATGGAGCAGTGGAGAGTCTGGGATACCTGCGAATGAAGCGCGCCCAGCGCCGCCGCCGCTCAGCGAACACAATGTGCCCCAGCGTGGCGGCATACCTGAGCCGCTGGCTGACTTTGAGCCATTCGTCGAGTCGCCCTCCCAGCTGTGGAAGGAGAATCGCGAGCCGAGCGCCAAGCGTACCAAGATGGGTTCTGGTTCGACTCTCTTTGATCTCGTCGGCCCGCCCAAGAAGGAGCTTTCGCGCACGCTGTCCACGGGCCCTACAGCACCTGTGGCGCCCGAGAACCGCGCCACGGCCAAGGTCTTTTTGTCGCCGGAGCAGCAGCGCATTCTTGAGGCTGTCGTGACGCACGGGCGTAGCGTGTTCTTCACCGGCTCTGCCGGTGCAGGCAAGTCGCACCTCTTGCGGCAGATCATCCAGGACTTGCGCCGTAAGTTCCAGAGCAAGAGTGATGCTGTGGCTGTCACTGCGTCGACGGGCATAGCCGCATGCAACATTGGCGGCATCACACTGCACAGCTTCGGCGGTGTCGGCCTCGCGAAGGAGTCGCCCGAGCGTCTGCTCACATACATCCGGCGGAACCGCGGCGCGGTCACGCGCTGGATGCGCACGCAGGTCCTAATCATCGACGAGGTGTCGATGCTCGAGTCGAAACTATTTGAGAAGCTCGAGGCCATTGCGCGCATGATACGCAAGTCGACCAAGCCGTTTGGTGGCATGCAAATTGTCATGACCGGTGACTTTTTCCAGCTGCCGCCGGTGTCGGTACAGGGCGACGCGCACTTTGTGTTTGAGTCGCCCAAGTGGGCTGAGGTTATCCAGGACCAGTACAATCTCACGCAGGTGTTCCGTCAGAAGGACCATCGGTTCGTCGGCATGCTCAACGAGATGCGGCTCGGCAAGCTGTCGCCTGAGACGGTGCGCGCCTTTGCGCAGCTAGACCGAGTGCCTGCACTGCCCGAAGGCATCACGCCGACAGAGCTCTACCCTCTGCGCCGTGACGTGGAGCGCGCGAACAAGCAGCGCCTGGATGCGCTGGACACGGAGGCCCGCACATATACCAGTCTCGATGGTGGCTCCCTACCGCCTGATCAGCGCGAGCGCGTGCTCGATAACTTTATGGCACCGCGCCAGCTGTGCCTCAAGAAGGGCGCGCAGGTCATGCTCATTAAAAACCTGGACAGCACGCTCGCGAACGGCTCGATCGGCACCGTGCTCGACTTTATGGACGAGAGCACATTCCAGAACACGTACGGCGATGACGCCGACCTGCTGCGCACAGACGTGGCAGAGGCACTGCTGGCGCGCGCGGAGCGTGCGCCCGGCGCCACACGCACGAGCCGTTCGCCCGAGAAGGAGCAGCCGCGCAGTGCCCAGTGGCCGCTGGTACGTTTCCATCTGGGGCGCGGCAAGGTGCGCGACCAGCTCGTGCGCCCCGAGACGTGGAAGAACGAGGATCCTCACGGCGATATTATCGCGTGCCGCACGCAGGTGCCGCTCCTCCTTGCCTGGGCCAGTACGTCTCTTTTACTCACGCAGTGTCGATCCACAAATCGTGCGTCGTTGCTACTTACCACAGACAGGGTCAAACGCTGCCGTACTGCCGCATCGATCTGCGCCGCGTGTTTGAGAAAGGTATGTCTTGCTATCTTACCACAGGCCAAGCGTATGTAGCGCTCTCGCGCGCCACCTCGCTCGATGCGCTGCAGGTCGTCGGCTTCCAGCCGACCAAGGTCATGGCACACCCCAAGGTGATCCGCTGGAGCCAGAGCCAGTTCCGCGACTAAAAGTAGAGGTCCTCTTCATGGTAGTTTTCCTGGATCAAACGGTACACATACGATGGCGGGTGCTCACCCACATTCGTGATGATCACGTCGATATCGTTCGGCATGACCAAGTCCCATAGCGGGTTCGCAATGTCTGCCTCGGCCGCGAGCAGCGCGGATGACGCATAGTTGACGACCTGCGACGACGGACCTTGGTTGCTCGTCGTCATACGCTCGGGGCCCACCCACGCCCAGTCCGGCGAGATCTTGTACACACCTGCGAGCGCCACGACAGGCGTCGAATGCTCACGCGCAGCCATCGCAATCGCGCGCGCACCAATCGAGGCGAGAATACCACCATTGGCCAGCACACACCGCGCGCCAAGGATCACCTTGGACACACGCGGCATGAGTGCATACACGTTTGAGTCGGGCACAAGCAGCACCGAGAGCCCCGCGGCAGCAAGCGAGCGAGCCATTTCATGTCCAACAAACGACGGCGCGGATTCCGGCACCACCGCAATGAACTTGCGGTGCTTGGCCGCCGCACGCAGAAAGCTCTGCACGGTCGACGAGTGGCCGAGCGTGAGGATCACCTCGCCCGAGTGGATGTGATCGCGCGCCTCTTTCGCGACGTTTGTATCCACGGACTCGACTTCATCAATCAGCTCCTGGATCGCCTGAATGAGCAACGGTTTGAGTTGGTACGCATGCGACACCGATGTATCAGTTGGGCCCTCGTCGTCCGAGGAGCCCGAGTCGGTCGAGAGCGACGGTGGCACCGGGCTGCTCGACTGGCTGACCGACGCACTGGGGGGCGATGTAATGCTCGGCGAAGCCATCGATGGAAACACCAGGTCGGAAATGGAGAAGGAGCGGGCTGGCGTCGCCGACGCGGACCCCTCGGCAGCTCCATGCATCGACGACGATGGCGAGCCGGGTGTAGAGAGAGAAAGCGTGGCAAGGGACTGGGCCACAGAGGGCCGCAGCTGCGTACGCGGCGCAGCGTCAGGCACCGCCGCGCCCATGTTCGTCAGCGCCTTGGCTTCCTCACGCAGCAGAAATAGAATACGCCGCGATATGTTCCCGATCACCGGCTCGGACGGCAGTGCATCCTGCAAGTGGCGTCCGACCGTGCGAATCATCAGCACGAGCTCATCGAGGCGCGTAAACTTGGCCGCACTGACGACCGCGCGCAGCGTGCGTGCCGTGGCCTCGGCAATCGCTTCTGTGCTGGTGAGCTGGCCACGGCGGAGACGCATAGCCAGCTCATGCACAGCCATCTGCGAAGCACGGTCCTTGACGACCTGCTCTAACATCAGAGGGGCGGACGACGCACCAGGGGCCTTTCCCCCGTGGACAGACGCCATGCCGTCGCACCACAACCGTCCGCGCAGCGAGACGTGCCCTGGTCTCTATCACGTGATCTATCTCGGCGGCGGCGGCGGCGGCGCGCGGCGGCGGACTGGCTGTGCGTGCTCGGGCGACGGGGGATCGGTGTTGGGCCGGCGCCTAACACCGATGCTGACACTCGCGCGCCCCTCTTTTGCGTCGCGTCCCTTGCCTCGGCGGCGCAGAAGGTGGCGCCATGATGCCTGGACCGGCGACTCGTTCGTAGGCACAGGATCCGTCTCGTGCGCTTCCGTGGGGGGTATGCAAGTGAGGTCAGGAAGCGACTGCGTCATCGAAGGATGGTGCACGGGTACTGCGCGCGACGGTTTATGTGGACGAGGCGGTGGTACGCGCCGACGCGCGGGCACTTGCGTAGGCGGCGGCGCCGACGTCCACCGTTCGAGGGCGAGCACATCGACCTCGCTGGGCGCCACTTCCGCCTCTGTAGCAGCAACCTGCGTGGGCCACAGAACGGTAGAATCCACATCCACGTATGTACCCCGCAGACACGCGATAGCCGCGGACGCTGACTGGATGCGGCGTAGCACGAGCGTGTGTTGGATCGTCTGCAGTGTGGGCTTGGCGTGAAAATGCACCTGGTTCTCGGCGTGCTCCTTCGTAAGCTGCACTGCATGCGCTTCGCCCCCCTGAATCGGTGCCACGAGCGTTGCGCCATCGTGAGTGCCGATAAACCACTCGGACTCGAGGCAGTCGTTTGCGAGTGCGAGTGTCACAGGATTCACGTCGTGCCACTGCGCGCCGCCGACCATGTGCGTGAGCAGGAGCTGCACATCAGCGCGTTTGTACGACTCCGAGCATAACTGTGTCTGCGTGAGCAGTGCACGAAACACACAGAGGTACGCCTGCCGAAGTAGCTCGTACGCCTCGTCTAAACTCCCGAGCTCGCGCAAAAAGATATCGACGAGGACACGCAGATCGTTTGTGTAAAAGTAGGAGGCCGTCTCGCGCTGTGAAAACACGTCTGCCAGCAGCTTGAGCGTGAGAAAGTGGAAGAGGCAGCCAGGCAGCGTCGCACTCGACGTGCGGTTTAGGCGGAACACGAGGTTCTCGCCAAACGTCTTGCTCGTGTGCAGGCGGTGCCGGATTGTAGCAAGCAGGCTAGAGCTGGGGKCATGTACAAGGCATTGCTCGTGCAGGGATAGGACCACGCGCATCAAGCGCATGCAGTACCCCTCCTCATGGTCCTGCTGCGCCAGCTCCATGGTATCAAACAGGTGGTCCACAAAATGCACGGTCAGCCCACGCAAATCACTCGGGCGCAAACGCACTGCACACAGCACATGGTGTAGTAACTCGAGCGCATGTATTTCTAGGGCCAGGAGCACCATGCGCTCCGACAACACCTCGCTACACACGCCCTCGGCACGGGCCGCGGCGCCAGGCAGCGGCAGCGCGGGCCCAAAGCGCATCGCCGCGTCCGAGGCCACGGACGAGCTCGCCTGTGACGCATAATAGCCCGCCCATACGTTGTGGACGAGCCGGTGGATCCAGCCAGGCAGCACACACATCCCTTGGGCGTAGAGCAGCCAGCGGTATACATTCATATCGCGCTCGCCCAGCGCCCGGATCATGGCATATACACACAGCAGCTGAGGCGACGGAGACGCAGTTAGACGCGGACGTAGTGCATCCACAAGATATTTTATGGTACTGCATGGCTCCCGATCGCCATCTAAAGGCGCCAAACTCGCGCGCAAGGGCTGGAGGGCCCGATCCACAGTGTGCCGCGCCCAGACCATCTGGGCGTGCTCGTCCCACACAAAGGCGTCGTCAAGCTCTGAGCCTGGATTCGTCGCCCCCAGCACATGCGACACATATTCGATCATGGCCGCAGGGTCCGAAGACGGCAATTTCGCCGGCTGTAGTGCCGGCGATGCCAGGGGCATCGTGGGAGAGATCGACGCTGTCGGTAGGTGGAGGCGTCGGCACCGGCCACGATGAATTCGACGCCGATGGAGCACCCCGTCGCGGGTCTTCATTCCGACATCGTAGCGGCGCACCTGCCTGCGCAGCGTGCGGCGATAATGCGTGTACTATCACTCTCTGTACCGTCGGCGGCGACAGAGGAGCCATACACGGGCCAAGAGTGCATTGGGCTCGGTGACGCGTGGCGCTCGCTTTACGCGCTCGTGCAGAGCTCCGTGCGCGAGCATGAAGGAAATAGCTGCCTCGTACTGGGTGAAAGCGGCTGTGGAAAGAGTCTCGTGCGTGTTCCCTACTGATTCAGCTTGTCGAGTCGGTCATTCGCCGCGTCCGGCGGGAGTCTGCCGAGCAGCGCGTGCCGATACCTTGGGTCGTCTCGCTCTCGGCGCTCCTGTACCCAACGGATCGCCAATGCCTAGCGGCGATGGCACACCAGCTTATGGATCAGGATGCAATTGCGCGCGGTGATGTGGATGAGACGTTACGCGATGTGCTGGAACCCGAGACAGACGCGGACGCGAATGACGAGCACCGCGCCGACTGGGTTGCCAGCGCCCCAGCATCCAGGCAGGGCCCGGGCACCGACTCAGATTCGGAGTCGGACGAGGAGGCCGAGATGCCTCTTGCCGCTCTGTCCGAGCCTGAGCCCTCCTCGAATGCGATCCTCACAACTATGGCTGCCACACTCTCCCACATTCTATCTCTGCTTGCCAGCTCGGCACCGTCATCGTCACATCCGCTCATTATCTTATTGGACCAATTCGACCTGTTCACACAGCGGCCTCGGCAGGCGCTGCTCTACTGCTTGCTTGACGCTGTGCAGATGAACAGCTACGTGCCGGGCATGCTGGTGCTTGGTATGACGAGCCGCATAGATGCCGCTGACTTTCTCGAGAAGCGCGTCAAGAGCCGCTTTTCCCACCGAATTGTGCACGTCGTCCCACCATCGTTCGATCAATACATGATTCTCGCGCGTATGGCGCTGGCAGCAGGGGCATTGCCGGACTCGGACTGGGGCCAGGCATGGCTCGCCGAGGTCGAACACCTGATCCAGCACCCAACGTTCCGCGCATGCCTAGAGGGCCTACATGACCTCAGTGGTGACGTACGCCTGCTATACCAAGTACTTATGCTGCCTATCGCCGCCCTACATTCTGGGGCACCTACGCTCGAACCTGAGGCGTTTGCGCGCGCCGCAGCCGCACAGCGAGCCGACCCCCTCGAGGCGCTCTTACTCGGTACGCTCCCCCACTGACGCAGACTTGAACGTACCGGAGATGGCTCTAATGATCACTGCGCGACACCTGCAGCTGCGTGACAAGGAACCCTTTACGTTTGAAATGTGCTTTTACGAGCTGCGACACTTTGTCCAGCGCGTGCAGCGCGACCTGAACAGCGGCGCCTCGGCTGGGCATCAAGCGCCTCTGGCGATCACTGGCCTCGATACCCTCGCACAACGTGCGCCTATGCTACAGGCATTTCATACCCTGCTGGACATGGAACTGCTCCTCCCGGAGCCAGCGCGCCTATCACTCATGCTCCCATCGGGCATTGCTTCACGCACAGGCCCAGTGACCACTGCCTATGGTACTCTGCCCAGTCCTTCCGTCATTCCCGAGTTTCTACCAGTGTATGCCCAGGTATCAGCCAAGGCTATTCTCGCTTCCGTCGAGAGCCCTGCGCGCGCCGAGATACTTGGCTCGGTGCTTGTCAAGTGGGCTGCTTCAACAGGTCTCTAATATCGCACATGCGGGGAAGGACCACTTTGCAGCGCCCCACCCACTCGTGCTGTCCATGTAGGGCACCCGTAGACCCAGCGCGTCCTCGAGCGCTGGGCTCTGAGGTGCCCGAATCGAGCACATCAAAATTCATAATCCTGTGGTCGAGCTAAAAGAGGCGGGCGATTCTTGGCCAACGCCAGTCCGCGCTGTCGAAGGCTCTGCAGGCCCGTGAAGGGTTTCGGCGGGGCGGCTGCTTGGTGCGCAGATGTCGGGGCTGGCTCAGCTGCCGTATGCCGAGGCTCCTCCGGCGCCGGAGTCAAATGTGGTGCAGCATGCGCGACTTTGGGCATCTTGTCTGCCGATGTGGCTGCGCTTGCCGGCGGCTGTGTGCGCCGCTCACTGACACCGCCTTCTGTATCCAAATGCAGCGGCTCAATGGCCAGGCGCTTGCGCTTGACCTTGAAGGCGAGATTGTTCTCACCACCCCCTGCGCCGCCATCGCCTCGCTGGCTGCCGGGCGCGGAGCCAGCGGCCATACCACGTAGAACTGAGGCGCGCAACGAGGGGTTCGTAAGTGTACCAATAGCAGGCGTGCGGAAGATCCGCAGTGCCCCTGTATAGTCGGGAAATACATCACAAAGTCCGGGCGTCGCAGCAAAGGATGAGAGTCCGAGGCACGCATCCGACGCATGAAGCAGGCGGTGGATCACATTCACCTGTCCTTGGTTCGAGCACAAGAAGGACGATAGCGAAACACTCACAAGGCAGGGGATCGGCGGGGTATCAGAGTCGGCAGGTGGCATAGATAACGAACGTGCCAGGGCGCGCAGCCGCAGCAGGAAACGCACCAAGTCGCTGGGAGAGGCCTTATCCATCCACACGGGCGATCCAAATGCGCGGACAACAATACGCAAAACAGGCGCCTGCATCCTGGCTGCAGCAATGGCCTGACAGTGCTTTGCTGCCTGCTCAATGGTGTGCCATGCGGTGGTGAGTGCATGGCCTGTATCCAGCGAGGACGTCGTGAGGGTATGGTTCGCCTCGGCCTGGCGGAGGAGAAGAGGGGATATGCGCTTCGACAAGTCAAACACCGTCGTAAACGACGGATCGAGTGTGGGCGGCGGAGGCGCGGGCTTGGTATGATCGTACCGCCACGCAATTTTCATCCGCTGCAGTGACTCGGCAGAAGGCTCGGGCTCAGCTGCACGCTCGACGTAGCGATCCATATTTGGCGCCTCAGGATCGTCGACGCGGCCCATGAGATGAGTGACGAACGAGCTAGCTGATTCGCCTATTACCACACAGTGATGCTCGGACGCCAGGCCCTGCGCCGCCACGTAGCTCAGAAACAGATCCGTATACACGTCCGCAGCGGCAAGAATCTGCTCATTAAACACAGCACCCAGCTCACTGCCTCGAGCTGATGCGCCTAGCTCAGCAGCCGACACGTTCGCTGTGCCCGCACAGGGCACTAGGCTCAGCACGGACCCGGCGAGGATACCGCCGCCACACAAAATATCATCTAGTGCGGATATTCCCGTCGATAAAAGGGGCACAGGCGCAATAAATGGAGCGCTGCGTACGCCTTTGGGTGCCGGCGTGTCGCAGGCCTTACCTGCACGCCGACGAAACGCCGACATGGCGACAGACACGACTCTAGGCGGCGAGATAGTCGCCTCCGCTTTGAATCACGTGATACAGTGATCGAGAGGACGCGTCGTTCGACGGACCGACCCAGGCCCACGACTCGACATGGTGGCCGCTGTAGCACCAAGCCAAGTCGCCGTCGACTCGGCTAAGTCGGGTACGAAGGAAATGTATGTACCCAAGGAGGAAACACCTGTGGGTGTACAGTCTTTCTTCCAGTCCAAGATTCAATCTTATGAGCTAATGATCAACGAAAAGGCGCAGAATCTGCGCCGTCTTGAGGCGCAGCGCAATGCGCTCAATGCCCGTGTGCGGCTCATCCGTGAAGAACTGCAGCTTCTTCAGGAGCCGGGCTCTTATGTGGGCGAGGTGGAAAAGGTCATGGGCAAGAAGAAGGTCCTGGTCAAAATTCAGCCTGAAGGCAAATATGTGGTGGGCGTCGCGCCTGATATCGATGTGACGCAGCTCAAGCCATCCCTCCGTGTGGCACTGCGCTCTGACTCGTATACCTTGCACAAGATTTTGCCGAACAAGGTCGACCCGCTCGTCTCACTCATGATGGTCGAAAAGGTCCCGGACAGCACCTACGAAATGGTCGGTGGTCTAGACCAGCAGATCAAGGAAATCAAGGAGGTCATTGAGCTTCCTGTGAAGCATCCTGAACTTTTTGAGAGCTTGGGCATTGCGCAACCCAAGGGTGTGTTGCTGTACGGCCCCCCCGGTACTGGTAAGACGCTCTTGGCGCGTGCGGTGGCGCACCACACGGATTGCAAATTCATTCGCGTTAGTGGCAGCGAACTTGTGCAAAAGTACATCGGTGAGGGCAGCCGTATGGTCCGTGAATTATTCGTGATGGCGCGCGAGCACGCACCGTCGATCATTTTCATGGACGAAATTGACAGTATCGGCTCAAGCCGCGGTGACGGCGGCGGCAGCAATGGTGACTCGGAAGTCCAGCGCACGATGCTGGAGCTGCTCAATCAGCTGGATGGTTTCGAAGGCACACAGAATATCAAGGTCATTATGGCTACGAACCGCATCGATATCCTAGACAGCGCCCTGTTGCGCCCTGGCCGCATTGACCGGAAAATCGAGTTCCCCCCGCCCGGCCCCGAGGCGCGCGTGTCAATTCTGCGCATCCACTCACGGAAAATGTCGCTTCAACGCGGGATTAACCTGCGCGCCCTGGCCGAGAAGATGGGCCAGTGCTCTGGTGCCGAGGTGCGCGGTATTTGCACCGAGGCAGGTATGTACGCTCTCCGCGAGCGGCGGCAACACGTATCGCAGGAGGACTTTGAGTTGGCTATTGCCAAGGTCCTCAAGCGGCAGACAGACGGGTCCATGAGTGTCAACAAACTGTTTACGTGAACTATGGCCTGAAATTCACAGAATAGCCACCGCCTTCTTGTTGCTGGAACTGGAAGTTATCCGTAGATAGCCCGAAGTAGCCCAGCACCTTGTTACCCATGATCTTGAGTTTGTCTACCATCTCGTCCTTTTCTTTCTTCGCGGCAGTGTCGACCAGCGGTGGCAGGCGCATTAGTGCTGCATTCAAGTCTTGCCGGTACGACGTGGGAACGCGTCCCTCCTTCGCAAGCTCCTCCAGGCGCTGATAGTCTAGTGTGAGATAGTACTGCTTACCCTTCAGAGCCGAGGAGAGATGGCTCCATCCGCCCAATTGCTCGTACGCTGTTGCACGCCGGTGCAGCGCTTTCACGTGCTGAGGATCTTCCTCGAGCGCTGGGTGAGTGAATCCAGCGTACCTTGAGAAGACGTCTTGATGGCGTCCTGGTATTGTTCCTGAAGTTAAGACTATTCATCGTACAAGTTTTAAGTGACATGCAGCCAGGTTGGCATGGATCTTAATACGAAGATCCACTATATCATCCTTGAGCATGTGCTCGTCAACTGTGACAGAGTTCTCAGGGCGATCCTGGACGTCTTGAATCCGCGGCGGAAGCCGCATGAGTGCATCTTGGTAATGATTTATCGCCTCGGCATATTGAGCCCTGGAGAAGGCATTATTGCCAGAATCCTTGAGTGCACATGCCTCTTCTATGCACGGCCCTAGGGGATCCGACGACTCATGCACGTCCCACACTTGGACCATACTCTGTGGTGTCGGCGATCGGGGCACGTGGCTAGCTCCACTACTCTACTTTGGCGCGCTTCACGCTGCGGTCCTGGGGCTCCTCGGTAGGTGCTAGATGGGACGGCTTAGCCTCCGCCGTGGCTGCCTGCTCCTTGGGCTTCGGAGGATTCAAAGGTGGGCGGAAATACGGCTGTAGGTACCAATGCGGGATAAAGTTGGGGCGTGTACGCCTGTCGGATGGATCCTGTAAGTGCGGCGGCGTCTGATAGTATCGAGCCAAGTCCTGCCTTTCGTGGTAGTATTTGGCCTCTTTGACGTCTTCAGCCAAACGTTTATCAAGTTCATGAACAAACTCACGATACTCTTTCACGCGCTCCTCCCCCTGTGCCTCTTCGTGGCTGCGAGCCTTACCTAGAACCGGACGCAGATCCGTATGAATAGCCAGTGCAGGCCTGGTAATCTTGAACATGTGCCCTTTGAGGGCGCTAGGCGACGTTGGTGTCTTCAATCCAGCCACAATATCCAGGTATTCGTGCGCCACGCGCACAATCTCCAATGGTCCATAAGCCGAATGGTCAGCGTTTTGTTGGCTCAGAACCGATAAGTCACGACCCACGTCTGGGTGGTACAGCGTCGGATTGTATAGATTGCCTTCCGCACTCATCACCCCATCGCATCCTGTGTAGGCGAGACAGTCGCGCCAGTCCTCGGGGTATAACATATTCCCATTGGCAAATACGGGTATATCGAGAGCTTCTTTCACGGCACGAATTTTCGACCAGTCCGCGAGGCCTGTCTTATGGCCCTTCATCTCACGTGTGCGACCATGTACCGTGACAATCTGAGCACCTGCGCGGCGAATCATCTTGGCGTAGGCGAGTGTTTTTTCCAGCGAGTCATACACGCGAAACTTGGCTGTGACAGGCACTTTAAGATTCACATGTAGCGTATTAATGAGCTTGAACACCAGATCCCAGTCATCCATGAGAAATGCACCAAAGTTTCCCCGCTTTGCAATCTGCTGAGGACAGCCTAGATTCAGATCGACAGCATCACAACGGTCTTCCACATATTTGGCCGCATCCAAGAGAATGTCGGGGTCATTGGCACAGAACTGTGTTAGTCGAACAACACACCTGCACAATTAAAGGTCGATCTGTATCCTTGTTCTCTCCTAGTTGTATAGAATGCGCACCCTCCTCGCCATGGTCTTGATTGAAAAAGCCTTCCCGCACACGATGTGCGCCACGGTTCTGCTGCACGTAGATCTTTGCATTGATCATGGGTGAGTACACCAAATCTGAGCCATAACGGCGACTGAGAATACGCCATGCAAGCTCGGATTGATCCACCATGGGTGCAACAATGTGTCGCGGAGAGCCGATGCTGCGGTAGAATGCATAACCTTCAAGCTTGGAATGAAGTGGCTTGCCCATCTTAGGGAAGGTATCCAAGTCGGGTACTCCGGAAATAGAGCTTGGAGACATTTTGGGTAGTTTTATAAGTGTGGCAGAAGCGCCAAAAGATAGGCGCAATGCACACGCACGAAGTAAGCGCCTAGAAACGTCTCCCAATATGGTGGGGCGTGTGGCAGGAGAAAAAAGTGGAGCGCAGATCCAAGAAATTTTGGATCGATGTAGGTGCACATCTATGCCATGGACCCCGCGGCATGGGTGCCCATAGCGGACTTGCGCTATCCGAACGATCTGCAGCGTAAAGTACGCATTGTTGGATTGTATGTTCTGCATACTTACTTGAAGCTGCGAATCGTATGATATGCGGACGGCCAAGGCCACCCTTTTACATGAGGGCGCATCATTAACAGTGGATTTGTCATTGATTGTGGAAAACGATTCCTTCGCCTTGCCTGGGCGCTGCAAACTTATGTGCATCGGTACACTTGAGCAGATTGATATGTTTTCGGAATCATATGAAGCCTCCCAGCAACAGGCACAAAGTGTGCCTGTTAGAGGAATCTGTGATCGTGCAAGGCAAGTTGCGCCAAAGACACGCTTCGTTCTCCTGGCTATCTGGGCCAAAACTATGAACGAACTGGATATACGCTTATGGGTCCAAGCAGCACGAGAGATGCACCGGTCCCTGCAAATTGATGCCGCACGACCCGCATGAGAGATCCTCCACTCGGTCACGATGGCGAGCCTTGCCGAGATGCCCGAGGATGTGCGCGACCGCGTGCAGGATGGGCCAATGACGTATAATGGTGGGTAGATATGGCCTTATGTATCAGAAACGATTTGTATGATAGCAGACCTTCGTACGTGGTACTCAACTAAGACAAGTGGAATGTGCTATTCACACAATCCTCGCCGTACGGCAGGTATATCCACAAGAGCTATTTGTTCGGTGCAAAGCGTACGATGTACCAATCTATAAAAGCCGACATCCAGGCTTGACAGAATATATTTCTCAGGCTGTCCGCGCTATTACACACGAGCTTGAGGAGGTTTGTGACCCTACTGACGAAAGTCTGCCGCTAGTCAGGTTGTTGTGGCTCTCAGCTACGAGAATACACCAGATGCCCTTGATGCCCTTGAGCGATATGTATTCTCTTTTCAGATGCTCCGTTCCGATACAGACCGGCGCGACCGTGACTTGGTGTATGTAATTTAGCACTGAGACAGAATCCGGGGGAATTTATCCCCGGCAGCCGCAGATATGGTTGCGCGGCAGTACCTCCTACAACTTCTTACGTTGGAATCACGACTTGCGCCAATGAATCATGATCGACGTAAGTAACTGGACTAACTCAGTAGCTCTCACATTTCGCATCTTGTTAGAAATGTGCGAGGGACAGGTACCGTCGGGAGGAAACGATGTACGTGAAGCATGCAGCTCACCCAAGGCGCCGCTGCATGGCCCATGGAGTCCGGCAGATGGCGTGTCATTTGCGGCTAACGACCTTGACATTTCTATGGCTGTATTATCA
>BCKX01000007.1:327566-340366 GCA_001600775.1 Malassezia dermatis
CTGTGTACCATTTGAACCATACATAGACGTAAAGTCGCGGCCAATTAAACGTATACTGAAAGGACAGTGTAAGGGGGATAGTAATCGTAGTAGCGCTTACCCAAACCTCATCTTCCAGAAATGGAACCGACGAAGACTTTTTTTTGTTAGGATCTTACGTTGTATATCATGTACATGTATTAGGCGGAATCTGGCATCTTGCGTACAACTTCAGGCCATGATTCACGAGGCATCCATAGCCCTTCATTATTAAAACGTGGATTCAGGGGGAAATGCAAGCCTGTCTGTGTCCGTGAAATTGGAAAAAACCAGCCCCAGACTGGCCCCAAGCTTTGCTCCATATTGAGCAGATACGCTGAGCTGTCGAAGGTCGGTTTTCTGTTCAGGAGCGGAGCACTGTCATTCACGGACTTGCTTGCATGGCGTCCAGTATGCGACACAGCAGCATACGAGAGGCCAAGAGTTTTTTCAAGGTCAGCTTCGCGCGTAAGGGCATCAGGGGACGACGTAGCATATTCCCATTCCTGTTTGCTCCCAATCCACCAAGGGTTTCCTTCTTTATGCGGAAACCCCCAGCGTTCATTCCATGTACGCAGGAGATGTCGTCGTGCACGGAAGCGGCGCCATGCAGCGATGGGGCCGGTGCCAAGTGTGCCTCCTTGACCTTGTTTTGAATAGTAGCGGCGGAGCAGCAAGCCTTCGCGAGCTCGGAACGAATTGATGGCGCGTTGTTCAATGGATGTGATATTGTGGCCACTCAGGTATGTATGCATGATGAATAGCGAGCCCGTAAACAGGAAAAAGAAAAAAGCAATCACAAATACACTGATAATATAGCCATCGACATTCCAACCATGGATACGTTCTGACCATGGCATGCCTTCTTGCGACTTGACACCACGAGCAAAGAGTGGAGCCATACTTACTATCACATAGATCGACAATACCAGGGCCCAGAACACAGTGTTGTAGTAGTACTGGTAGTTTCCAGCGCCCACGCAGCCACCAATCCATGGACAGTGATGATCCATACGGAGAACGCAGGTGCCACAGCGGCGACAATGGTGAGCTCGAGGCGGACGCGATCTTTGGCAGTGCTGGCAATGCAGCAGAGAAGACGCATACACGGACATCTCAGGTGGGCACCGCGATGGCTCTGGCATGCGCATATCCACAGTAGGGGTATCGGGGGAGGGGATCGACGGTGCCGATGCTGCTGTGCGTTCCACTGGCTCGGACATATCAGGGCCTTGAATGAGCACCTCGTTCAAGGGAATGGGCTCGGAGTATGACGTTTTACTTCCACTGGCGGCACGTGCATTGGAGTCTGTATCGACATGCGATGTATTGATACTTGGCGAAGCGGCCATGCTCTGTTCAAATACTAGCCAGCGTTGCTCGCGCTCCTCGGTGGGCGAAAACATGGCGGTGTTCCGTACACTGCTGCATTCTTGGCTAAAACCAGACTCTTGATTGATAGTAGCCAGAATAGATATAGGTTTGGAAGGCTCAGGAGGTATCTCTGTGACATTATTGGTCGCGTTCTGCCCCGACTGTGGCTCCCATATGAGGTCCTTGACATACCCAGGGCGTGTGAGCAAGACGGTGACAAAACTCCACGCCACTGCATTAGAAGCATATACGTACAAAAGAAACACAGTACAAGAAACCCAACGAGAAGGCCGATGCCCATACGACGCGAACCCATGGCATTAGGATGCTCGGTCAACATGGGGTAGCACACGCGCCAGATATAGATTGCACATGTCCAGCACACGCACACCAGCACTAACACGACATTCGCGTACCGTAGCCACAAGGGATCTGGCTGCCTCTCCGTCCTGATGCGATCGCGTTTGCCAATGCCCAAGCGCGCGAGTACGCCCGAGGGCATAGCGGCGGCAGAGACAAAAGTCGAACAGACGCGCCATGCATGTGCTCCACGTGATAGATACCTAATTGTCTGTGGCTGCATGCACTAGCCCCGCGCGGGGCCAAATTTGGATCTTGCCCCGAATCCATGCGCAACACCGGTCGCCTTTGTGCGCTGCTTGGATCGTTGCTGATCTCTATCTCAGCAGGAAGCACATATGTGTTCAGTTCTTATGCACCTCAGCTACAGACAGCTCTGCACCTATCTAGCACGCAACTGAATGTACTGGGATTGGCAGGTAACATGGGCATGTACATGTCGGGCCCTCTATGGGGTCGCTGGATTGACCAGTCTGGACCTCACGGGGCCGTGCTGGCAGGTGCCTTTCTTGTTCTCAGCGGGTACGGTATGGTGTCGCGTGCGTATAAGTATGAGTGGCAAAATATGCCTGTTGCAGTGCTCGCGATTTTTTGTATGCTCACGGGTCTAGGGAACTCGGCGGGCAACAATGCGGCCATCAATGTTCAAGCCAAGAACTGGACAGGCACGCACCGTGGATCAGCCATGGCTCTTGTTCTCTCGGCATTTGGGCTGAGTGCATTTGTATACTCGACGCTCTCACATGTCTTTTTCTCGGGCAATGTGACGGGCTACCTGGATCTGCTAGCGCTTGGCAGCTTTGGCTGCTTCCTGACTGGTATGGCGCTCATTAAGGTAATTCCGCCAACCCAAGAGGAGATTCAAGCGGAGACGACACGCCACGACGCGGACTATCGGCCAGTGCCTGATGAAGACCGTGAGGCACACCAATCACGGCCCTTGCCGAAGCACCTGAGCCGTCTGCGTAGCACGTCTGAGACAAGTGCCCGTGTCATAGCGTGGATTCGCGATGTGGCTGAAGCCGAAGAGGCTGTGGATGATGAGAATGCTGAGGAAGAAGAGGAAGAGGAGGAAAACCCCTATCAGGAGAACATTACTGGCTGGGCGTTGATCAAGAGCATGGACTTTTTGCTGCTGTTCACGATCTTGGGGCTAGTTAGTGGCTCGGGACTGCTGCTTATCAACAATGTGGGTACGATCACTCATGTACTGTACGATTACGCCCACATCCAGTCCAAACAGGCAGGCATCCTTGGGCAAATGCTTCTTTTTCTAATCAAGGGTGACAAGGATCATGAAATCCAGCGGATTCAGGCACTGCAGGTATCGTGCATTAGTCTCGGAAATGCACTGGGTCGTATTGTGATTGGTATCATATCAGATATGGTCGTCCTGCGCACCAAGCAACCAACCTACCGCACCTATCTGATCATTCCCGTGGTGGTTCTCGCAACATTATCGCAAGGTCTCTTTGCGCTGCCCAACATCATCAACACTGTGGAACACTTGATGCTGGTGTCGTGCTTGACGGGACTTATGTACGGTACCCTGTTTGGACTGTTCCCTGTCCTTGTATTTGAATGGTTTGGCATGCAGTCGTTCAGTCAGAACTGGGGCTGGAGCAGCTTTGCGCCTGTGATTTTTGGCAATATATACAATCTGCTGTTTGGTATCGTGTACGACTCGAATGTTCCCAAAGGAGGGCATTCTCACAAGTGCTTGAAAGGAGAAGAGTGTTATCGCTCCGTCTTTCTTGTAACGACCCTGGGATGTTTGGTGTCGCTAGTGGTGTGCTTTGTTCTGATGTGGCGCCGAGTTGATGGATTTTCCGCCAAAGTGCGGTCACTCTTCCCGCGGCCTCGCCTAGCTATTGAATAATCGGGAATGTAGTTGGTCATGACGAGCTTGTATGATTTCACCGAGGGGCCATGTTGTCGACACGCAATCCAGATCCATCGCGGCGACTTCATCATCAGGCCAATCCCAATCAAATTCGTCAACACAAGCGGGTGCAGGCTGTGGCATACTCCCCGCGTATAGTTTTTCGGCGGCATGGCTAGAGACGTGTTGGATGCTATACTCAACCACCTGGCGAAGCCGCCGTACTAGTAGTTGGTGGGCCATGTATGGCCCCAGCGCATTAAGTCGAATAGAGCATGACATGAGATTTCGGGCTTGTAGGAATAGATTTAGGCGAAGCATGTTCTCTCTTGATAGACCCATGCAGCAAGAGAAGATACCCGTGCTCGTCGGCAAATGCCCAGCGAGTTCCAACGATGAGAGGGCTAGAGCGCCGTTGTTCAGCTTGGCACCGCCGCGGCGGATGCGTAAGCGAACACCTTCAATAAGAGCCTTGGCCTTGGAACCTACCTCCTCCTCCTCAGAGGCAAAGGATCGAATATACAAGGACAAGAGAGCCATACCCTGGATCATGGATGCACGTCGAGCCACATGGTTTAGCAGAAGAGTGTGATGGTGCCAATCGAGTGCACCTAGGCGTGCGAGGCATTCATCCTTGAATATATCACCATACAAGAACGAATGAGTTATATCATAGGCGGCTAGCATGTACGGAAGTACGCTGCTAGCATAGTTGGTCAACGTATGTTCCACAAAGGTGGTCGTCGACGACACAAAGTTCTGCTGCGTCTGCGTCATGAACCCGTGCGAGTAGTACGACTCGAGTCCCATGGAGGCAATAAAGCCGCCTATAGTCAGATACATGCAACACACCAGTGGGCAAGTTGGAGTCGCTCAGCATGAGCAGGATATAGGCTTCCTCGCCGTTCTGCATCGTAACGGTCGACGGAGTGGAGGTGCGGGTCCGGTTGAGAAAGCCGTTTAACAACCTACATAGTACATAAGGTATCCTGAGAAAGATAATTACTTAGGAGGATCCTGCTCCATGGCTTCATAGTTCTCCGTCTTCATATCGTTGAGACCCAGCATCTCATTTTGGTCCCATGTACGCTCATATATTTCAACAGTGAGCTGCTCGTCGGGGTCCGGGGCATAGGGGTTCTGGATGTAGCTTTCCGACAGCGGATCATCAAGTATGACAGTATAAGGGCAAGCTTCCGCGCTGATCGCACGCTTGAGCTTGCCGAGGAAGCCCTCAAAGTTCACCGCATCTTCTTTGTTGGCCGAGTCGCCGCGCATCAGCACCTTTTCGTACAGCTCGTCGTAGACGTTCTGCAGTAGACCCTCGAGGGTAGTGAAGCGACCACCCAGGGTACCAGGTGCTAAATTAAGATCGATTTCCGGAATGGACAGGCCAGCACTTTCCGACTTGAGGATATCACGCGAGAGGTCCTCACTGTCCATTACACGCAGCGTCAGCTTTCGGCCCTTGTCGCTGATAGCCGAGCCCGACTTGATCTCATTGTCACGGTAGCCACAGTTCGCACAGTTGGTGGACATAATGAGGATATCCTTAAAGTACGGGATATTCACCTTCTTCATGTTGGTCGCCACGGGGGCATTGCAGCTCGAGCAGGTGCCGTGGAAGGAGTAGATTTCCTCATTTTCAAATTCCGTCTCGCCCTCGTCTTTGCTGAAGCCGGTCGTCTCTGTTTGGTTCTCGGGTGCCACGGTTGGGTCGGCGACCAGGCCCAATGCAATGTTCTGCTCCTTTGTGCGGGGGTAGTCGCGCTTGCTCCATTTCACATCGGCTGTGCCACTGCTCTCAATCGAGCCGGTGTACTCGACAAAGCTGTTACCTGACGGGTCGTCCAGCACGACCTTGAAAGGTGTGAACTTTCGCTCCTCGTTGTCGTCGACCGACTCAGACTGGCCGCCGACAGGGCCAAGGCTGCGCATCTTGCCTTGTGAAACCTCGTCATTAGAGGCATCGGTAGCTTCGACGGCGCGCTCGCCCAGCACCTCGCGCAGACGATTGCAAAGCGCCTCGATTTTTTCGTATACCTCTGGTTGCATATGTTTGCGCACAGGCTGGTCCATATCAAGATCACGCAAGGTGTCTGTAAGAACGCCCTCAATAGTGGTGATCTGCCCCCGCTTGGCCGGGATCTGCAATTGCAACTCTGGCACACTGAGTGTGCAGAATTCCGACTTGATCAGCTGGCGGTTCAGGTCCTTCTTGTTGGTGACATGAATAGAGTAGATGCAGCCCTTGGGTTGAATCTCACCCGCACTCTGGACCTCACTGTTCCTGTTGCCACAGTGTGGGCACATGAAGCTCATGACGATCACCTCGCGGAAGTACGGGATGTAGGTCGGCAGCAGCCGCGTCACGCCCTGCTTGCCGCACTCCATGCAGAGCGACTCGACCTCTTCGAAGGGCCTGGGCTCGCCCTCCTGGCTAGTAGCCGCATTTACCTGGTCGCCAATGGGCTTAAAATAGGGATCGTTGCTCATGTGGGAATTCAAGGCAGTCGAGGAAATTTGTAGGCGCAGGACACCGCATGTCGCCACAATTTCGGCCGTCTCGAAGCCCGTAGAACGACGCCTCCACTATTGGTCGTCGCCACGATCACCGTGTTCGCTCCACGGCTAGTTTGTCGTTCCTGGGCCTTACGCACATTCATGTCGGACGCCAAGCGCATCAAGTTGGATCAGGGAGCCCGCCCTGTGATTGTGACACACTCGGGCACATTCCACGCCGATGAGGCGCTCGCTGTGCACTTCCTGTACAAGCTGCCGATGCTCAAGGATGCCGAGCTTGTGCGTACACGTGATGCTGCCGAGATCACCAAAGGCACGGTGGTTGTTGACGTGGGCGCCGAGTATGTTCCCGAGAACAACCGCTTCGACCACCACCAGCGCGGCTTCTTCGAGACCTTTGATGACGAGCACAAGACGAAGCTGAGTAGCGCGGGCCTCGTGTGGAAGCACTTTGGCCGTGACATTTTGGCAGCGCATCTGGGCGTGTCGGACAACGACGAACGCCTCCCCATTCTGTACAAGAAGATGTACGATGACTTCGTGGAGGCGATTGATGCGAACGACAACGGCATCTCCATGTACCCCGACACGGCTGGGCCGCCAGCGTTCCGTTCGCGCACGGACCTGTCGTCGCGCGTGAGCTATTTGAACCCCCGTTGGAATGAGAAATGGGACGACAATGATCTCATGGCGCGCTTCCGCCGCGCGTCGAACATGGCCGGCTCGGAGTTTTTCGACCGCGTCGACGACGCCGTGGCTGGCTGGTTCCCTGCACGCCAGCTGGTCGTCGATGCTCTGGAGCAGCGCAAGTCTTTCCCTGGTGCGAACGCCCAGGGTCGCATTGTCCTGTTCAATAGTGCGACTGCCTGGAAGAGTCATATCTTTGACCTCGAGCAGCACTTGGGCATCCCCGAGGCCGAGCAGCCGCTGTACATCGTATACCCGGATGAGGCTGGCAAGTGGCGTGTGCAGGCTGTGCCAATCAACCCAGAGAGCTTTGAGAGCCGCCGTGCGCTGCCCGAGCCGTGGCGCGGCATCCGCGATGAGCAGCTCTCGGAGCTCACGGGCATTCCCGGCTGTATCTTTGTGCACCAGTCTGGCTTTATCGGGGGTAACCAGACCAAAGAAGGCGCCCTGGCCATGGCGACCAAGGCTCTTATATAGTCTATTTAGGATGTGCTTGAAGCCATGCCTCCATGTCTGATGCGCCGCCTGACGGGGCTGACACGGACAAGTGGCGGTACAGGGCATCGAGGCGCCGGATGGCCGTCGCGCGGCGCTCCTCCGCTTGGGCGTCGGAGGCCTCCATGACTGCCTCGCCAAACGTCTGCGCTGTCACGGGCGGCAAGCCATACACTTCGTCCATGTACCCCTGCCGCACAAGCCAGCCACGAAGGCGGTCCACAATCTCCTGGCCACGCACCTTGGTGTACTGCGACGTGGGAATTGAGCCGGCGTGCGTCGTTTGTACGTGCTGTACGCGCGCGGCGCGCTTGTCCTGAGCATCCCAAACTGTCTCGAGCGCCGCTGAGGGATCGCGTGCGTACACGCCTTCCTCGAGCATCGCATCGTCAACTGGAGGCTCGAGACGCTCGGCGAGGCGGTAGGGCTGTTCGGCATCGAGGCCCGCCTGCTGCCGTGCTAAACGCTCGTGCATCGCATACTGCTCCCGCGACATGGCGAGGCCCTGCGACGGGGAGGGCGGCCGCCACTCATCCTCGATCGCCACGACAGGAGGCGCTGCCCCTGACGGTGCCTCGCTGGCTGCGGCCGCGTGCTCCTCGTTGTCGAGCGCCGCGAGAAAGTGCGCTGCGTCTTTCTGGGTATCCAGCACTGCCGGAGCCGCCGCAACGGCTGGTGCCACAGGTACACTCTGCTGCCATGCACGCTCCATTATGTCTAAGTCCATATGCGACCCGTGCTGGAAGGCCCCAAAGTCTGCATCCGTGGCCTGGGCGCTCGTGGAGTCCGCTGCGCGGAAGGCACGGGGCCGACTAGATGCTGCAAAAGAGCTCTCCATGCCTTCGCGCATGCGCGACGGCCCAGCGACACCATCGATCTGCTTCCCTTGGTCGGACAGCATGGCCCGAAGCTCGTCGCCCAGGCCATGACTCGAGGTACGGTCCTTGTCGCTCATGGGGAAGAATAGGTGGAGGCTACGTTCTACTCGAGATCAAAGGTGAGCGGCCCAGCACGCTTGGCCTTTTTCTTCTTCGTAGGGGCGGGCGCCTTGCGTTTAGTGAAGGCGGTGTGTATTGTGTGTACAGGCCCCGCTTCATCAGCCTCGTCGTCGTCGTCGGACTCAAATACGGCTTTAAAGAGGTCCCTGGGCGGTCGTGCCTCTTGCAGCTCACACTCCAGGGCCGATGCCTGCTCCTCGGATGGCTCGGCAAACACATACTCTGACGCAGGATCGTCCGAGCCACTGCGGGACTGTGCAGGTAACCAGGCGTCAGTATCGCCGGCCGGTGCATCGCGTTCAGGCCCGTCGGGATGCGGGTTTGGCACGTTCAGACGCTTGCACAAGAGGCGCGGTGGATAAAATGGCACGACGTTGCGTGTCAGTGGGCCAAACGTCTCGTTTCGCGCCGCTTCTTGGGCGGCGGTCAAAGCCGGCGCCGGCACCTCGGACTTTGTGGGCGCCGCATCCGCGACTGCGGCACGCAGCGCAGCAGCGGATTGCAGACCCCCAGCCACAGGCAGGGACTCTTGAACGATCGTGCTAGCGGTGAACCGAGCAGCCATATCGCCATGCACCGGACGATGGCGCGACGCGCTCTCGAAAAATTCGTCGAGCTCCTGCTGTGCCTCAGCGAGGGACAGGCCGGGCGTGTCGGGCATATACGTAGTCCCTTTTTCATAGCATTGGAGATACGTACGGTACCGCGTCTCTTTGGCAGGCTCGGCGCCGGGAGGACGGAAGGCCGCCAGGGCGCGCCGTGCCGTTTCGGCGTCAATGCGGTGCACAGTGAGCGAGTGGACAGGCCCAGCGTCAGCCTTGAGTCGCGCCTGGGCTTTGGCATGAAGGAACTGCGATATAGCTGGGGGCGGCCCAGGATGCTGCGCCTCGCCGAGGATTGCACCACGATCAGCCGCCGACGTGGGGCGCGCAGACTGTGCATCAGTGCGATGCGCATCCCACACGCGTCGTGGATCCGGGCGCCAGTCGCTCGGCACGGGCGGCGCGGGCCATTGCGGCTCAGGCGGAAGCATCTCAGGGGACTGTACAAAGCCTGCCGGCAGCGGGCGGCCGTCGTGCCAGGACGCCTGCGCCGTAGCCGTGTCCGGTGCAACGGCACCCTCCTCGCTCAATACGAGCTTCTCTGTATGCGGCCGTGCGAGTGTCGACTCGTGGATCGAGGGGCCCGTCGCATACACATGGTCCTCGTCATCCGAGTCGAGGCCAGTGGCGCCCACATGCGGCGGACTCTGTGCATGGAAGCGCACGAGTGCATCCTGGAGTGCCTGCGAACGGTTCTCTCCCACAAAGCCAAGACCCTGGCGGTCCGAGCGGGGCGGGATCGTCGGCGTTTGTGTGTCAGGCGGGGGGKACTTGAGAGCGCGTGCGCTGGCCGGCACCTCGCCCGACCTGTGGGGCGGCGCGAGATGCAGCTGTGTGAGCAGCTGGATGACCTGCATACGCCGCTCGTACGTCATGAGGGGCCCGATGCCCTGCCCTGGCTTCCAGCCCATCTTCTGCAGCAGTTGCTGGCCCATGTGTACGGACGTCGAACCGGGGGCCAACGTGCTCGCGCTGGGTGGCGGCGGCACCAGTGCCGCGAAGAGTGGGTCAGCTGGCGCGCTGGATGGGCCCGCGTATGCCTCGGTCATTTGCATGGGGCGATCCGCGCGCCACTCGGCGAGATCCTCGTCGTCCATAAAGTCCTCGGGGCGCGACTTGGGCTGCGCATCGCTGCGCGCTGACCGTGAGGAACGGAACGACGACGGTGTCCAGCCCTCCTTGCTGCCTACCGTATTGAAATAGCCGGCCGACCAGCCGCCCGTGAACGCGCCATGGAAGCGCCTGCGCCCCCGCTCGTCGTATACTTCCTGCTGCCAGATTGGCTTGAACTCGTTCTTATCGCGCTTGTGATCCGTGAGAGATGGCAGCGGCGTTCCGTACTGTATGAGTCTTGCGCGCGTACCTTGCAAAAGCTCTCCGAAAGATTGGCGTGCTCCGGCACGCCATCGCGCTCGAGCTTGCGCCGGAGCCGGGAGGTGGCCATGCGAGACGGTGGCAGTGGAGGTGAGAGATTTCGACGCATTTTTCGCAGCGACGTCGCACCATGGTGCTGTACCTGATCGGCTTGGGTCTCGCGGACGAGCAGGACATTACGTTGAAGGGTCTGCGGGCCGTGCAATCATGTTCCAAGGTGTACCTGGAAAGCTACACTAGCATTCTTCTCGTCGACGATTTTAAGGCGCGCATGGTACGTGGCTCGACTTACGCCAGGAAGCGTTGTACGGCCAGCCCGTGACACTTGCGCATCGCGAGACTGTCGAGCTGGAAGCGGACGATATCCTGAAGGGCGCGCACGAGGGCAACGTGGCCTTCCTCGTTGTTGGCGATCCGCTTTCGGCGACGACGCACTCAGATCTGATCCTCCGTGCACGCCATTACCAGGCGCCCGGCGCCTCGGCGCCAACGCCGGTGCCCGTCAAAATTATCCACAACGCCAGCATTACTACGGCACTTGGCTCGAGCGGCCTCGCAGGCTACAACTTTGGGCAGACCGTGAGCATCCCGTTCTGGACCGACGATTGGCGCCCCGACAGCTGGCTCGCGCGCATTGGCGAGAACATGAGCCTTGGCCTGCACACACTGTGCCTGAGCGACATTAAGGTGCGCGAGCAGAGCATTGAGGACATGAGCCGCGGCGTTCTCCGGTATCAGCCGCCGCGCTATATGCTTCTTCCGCAGCTCATCTCGCAGCTGCTCGCAGCGGCGCGCGAGCATCAGGTCGACTTTCTCGACCCTGAGCGCACGCTGGCCGTCGCGCTCTGCCGCATGGGTGCGGACGATTCGGCTACGCGGCGCGGAGAGCTCGTGCGTGCGGGAACTCTGGCGGAAATGCTCGCATGCACCGAGCCTGACGAGGCACAGCGCCAGCAGGACGAGCAGGACGACGAGGCGTTTGAGGAGGCGAACCCGACCGTGAGCGAAAAAGAGATGGACGCGCGCCGCGAAGCACGCCGCGTGCAGCGCGCCATCGAATTTTGGGGCGAGCCGCTGCACTCGCTCGTGCTCGTCGGCCGTCAGCTGCACCCGATGGAGGTCGAGTACGGCCAGTCGCTCGCTCTGCCCGGCAGCCGCTGGGCGGAGGTCGCGCGCGACGTGTACGGCGCCCACTAAGGCGGGAGAAACTCTCCACGGCGCCACATGGCCCACCGCGCCCCCCCCAGCCATAGCGACTCGGTAGCTGCTGCCGCCTCAATGACCTCACATAGCATATCGGCCGGGCACTGCCGCAGCCGCTCCTGCGTGTTCCGCTGCTCTTCGGCGCGGCGTAGGCTCTTGACCGTACCGCGCAGCTGCACATACTTGTCGTGCACCGCCTGCGCACGCGCATGCTTCGCGCCTAGCTCATGCACGAGCTTGACATGTTGCTCCCGCAGCTGGTCGAGGCGGTCCTGCAGCTCGTTGAGCGTGCCATGCGCGCTTCCGGCATCGCTCGCTGCACGCACATGCTTATCTGTATGCTGGCCGTCCCAGTAGGTGTGCCGGTACTGGACTGGGCCCCGCAGCGGCTTGGGCATCACGGTGAGCGCATCGAGTCGGAGGCCCACCGGGCGCGCCTGCTCGTTGCCAATGTCCTGCTCGTCAGCATTGCTCAGTAGCGCATCGAGCACAGCCGATCCAGGCTTCTTGTTCGTGTTCGACGACGAGCCACCCGCGCGTCGGTGCAGTGGCTGCATCTGTGTGTGCGGCGATAAGTGGTGGTACGAAAGCGACGCGAGATTGCGCACGACGCACTGCGAAAGATGTGCCGCCAGCGAATCCGTATAGGGACGCGATGGCATATCAGGTCCCTCGATAGGCTGCCGGCTCAGCGATGCGAGCAAGAGGAGCGACATGGTCCGTTGCGCATACGTCATCCAGTCCGACTCTGGCGCGCGGCTCGCCGCCTGGGCGTCCGCACGCAGCAACTGGCGGATACTGCGAGTGCGCGTACGTGAAAATCGCGTCGACGCATACGCCGCACGTATCAAGTGCCGGTACAGATGATGCACAGGCACTGCACACATGCGCGTGCGGGGCTATACGTCGTGTCGCGCAGCAAGCTGACTGACCACGTGGAGGACTAGCTACAGCGTACCGAGCAGCGCCTCGCGCAGGCGCGTCTGGTTCGTGCGAAGTCTGTGTTAGTAGTTGCACGTACTTGAGGTTCTCCATCTCGAGCTCGCGGATACGCGTGTCACGTTCCGATAGCTGTGCACGTAAGTCGGCCAGCTGCTTATCCAGCTCGACGGTCGTGCCCGCGGCCGGCGCCGCATCCACGGCCACTGCTGTTGTCTCGGCCTTGGCCGCCTTGGTGGCGTCCGTAGGCGCGCCAGCTTTGGGCTGCTCAGACTTTCTAGGTGCATCGGCCTTGGGTTGCTCAGGCTCTTTGGGTGCATCGGCCTTGGGTTGCTCAGGCTCTTT